>NW_026844040.1:1377118-1552118 GCF_029531705.1 Pantherophis guttatus | reverse complement strand
AGGGGGGTTATTTTGAATTATTAAAGATTTGGTTTGATTTGTATTTCTGAAGTGTCTCCATTCATCCTTGGTTCTGGGGTTGAGAGGGGTCGCCCAGGGAGAGTTTTGATCCACCAGTGTCTCCCTTTCCAGAAATGTGTGATGCTCCTCTGGTTGTGTGGCCCTTGGGGGGGCCCAGATGCCACGTGGCAGAATTCCCTTTGACCCCCCTAATCTTACGGTCCCTTCCCATCATCTATCCTAAGCCATCCTTCTCACCGATCATAGCTAATCGTGGCTATACCAAGCCTCTGCAGGGACCTGCTTCTTGGTTACACTAAGAGTTGGGCTTGACGTTTTCTGCTCTCTTTGTATTTTAACTTTTGCAGCGTGTGTAATAATAATAGCTTTTTTTTCCTATTTTCACTCTTATTCACTGCCCAAAGTCTTGCTGAGAGGGGCACCATATCAATTGGGTGGGTGGGTGGGTGGATTAGATAGATAGATAGATAGATAGATAGATAGATAGATAGATAGATAGATAGATAGATAGATAGATAGATAGATAGATAGATAGATGGATGGATGGATGGATGGATGGATGGATGGATGGATGGATGGATGGAATGGATGGATGGATGGATGGATAGATAGATAGATAGATAGATAGATAGATAGATAGATAGATAGATAGATAGATAGATAGATAGATAGATAATAGATGGATAGATAGATGATTGATAGATAGATAGATAGATGATAGATGGATGGATGGATGGATGGATGGATGGATAGATAGATAGATAGTAGATAGATAGATAGATAGATAGATAGATAGATAGATAGATAGATAACATTAATAACCCGGTGGGGTTATGAATCGATCTGACTTGACCTTTCCTGATTGGCCTCCTCTTCATCAGAAGGGAGGGTGAGGGAATCCAAATCTATATATATATTTTTAACTGTATTTTAATATTTGTATTTGATGTTTTTATTTGGCTGTTCACCGCCCTGAGTCCTCAGGAAGAAGGGCGGTATACAAATTCAAAATAAAATAAAATAAAAAATAAAAATCCAATCTTGGCAGCTTTAGGACTCGTGGATTTCAACTCCCAGAATTCCCCACCCAGAATTCCGGAAGTTGGTCCACCCATCTTAAACAGGAGGCAACTGGATTTTCTGGGTTTTTTTTCTTTTGAAGACGTTTCGCTTCTCATCCAAGAAGCTTCTTCAGCTCTGACCGGATGGTGGGGAAGGGAAGGATTTATACCTCTTGGAGACAGCTGGTCATTTGCATCCTTTCTGAGGATGATTGAAGCACTTGGAGGAGTGTTTTAAGTGCTTCAAAGACCCTCTAAAAGGATGCAAATGACCAGCTGTCTCTAAGGAATATACATCCTTCTATTCTCCACCATCCAGTCAGAACTGAAGAAGCTTCTTGGAATGGAAGCGAAACGTCTTCAAAGAAAAAAAAAAGGTCCAGTGGCCTCTTGAAAAAGCACCTTTGGGGCAACCATGGCCTGGATGACGGAGAATCTCTATGAAAGCCGTGCTTCAGAGGGCGTTGCAAGCAGTGGTAAAGCAGTTGTGCCCATGTGCTGAAAACCCTCTTCCTGGGAAGGGGAGGGGGGGTCTGAGGGACCCCCTTTCCAAAGCCTCAAGCTGGACCAAGCAGCCCCTCCCTCCCCTTTGGCTGTCCGCTGACCTTCCTGCCGTTTGCAGCTGCAAAAAGGAACCAGATGTTCACCTGCCCAACTGCAGAGCTCTGGACATCTCCAACCTGTGCAGTGGGGGGTCTGTGGGCAAGGGAAGAGAGACCCCCGTCTGACAAAGAACTGCGAAGAACCCTCCCTGGCTCCCTCGAACCGCGAGATGGGCGGCACAAAAATGTAATAAAACGAAGGAGGGGGTTGTTGAATCGAGAGGTGCTGTCATCACCGGCACACTGGGGAACCAGCCTTCAAAAATAGAAATATTCCTTTCTCCTGCTATCGATTTTCCTTCTGCTTCTGCAGATCTCTTTTTCGCCCCTTAATGGCCGACTCTGGGTCAAGAAGCAAAAGTTAAATCAAATCACGTTTTTTTTTTTCTCTCCCTCCTTTCAGGGTTGATTTCTGGCCCACCGAAATCGTGACATTAAGTAAAAGTGTCAGGAGGCTAAGTAATCCCCACGCTGCTCCTCCGGCCTCCGAGGCAGCGCGGAAGAGATGGCAGGAAGCAGGGAGGCCAGATTGCTTATTTCCCCTTGCCATTGAGGTGGGGCCTCTGAGTAGCCCCAAGGAGGTGGCCAGAGGCTTCGGAGCTGCAGGGAGGCAGGGCAAATTCCTGGTTTTCAAGCAGAGAAACTGGTGGCATTAAGCAGCAGAAAATGAGGGGGGTCCCCCTTGCTAGACAATGCTGCCCCTCCCAACCTTGGCTTAAACCAATACAGATACAGATTAAGAGAGTTGGAAGGGGCCTTGTAGGTCATCTAGTCCAACCCCCTGCTCAAGCAGGAGACCCTACACCATTTCTGACCGATGGCAGTCTAGTCCCTTCTTGAAAGCCTCCAGTGATGAAGCTCCCACAACTTCCAAAGGCAACTTCTGTTCCATGGGTTGATTGTTCTCACTGTCAGAAAATTCCTCCTTATTTCCAGGTTGAATCTCTCCTTGTTCAGTTTCCATCCATTGTTCCTTGTCTGGCCTTCAGGTGCCTTTGGGAAATAGCTTGACCTCCTTCCTCCTCTCTGTGGCAGCCCCTCAAATATTGGAAGGCTGCTGTCCTGTCTCCCCTGGTCCTTCTCTTCACTAGACTAGCCAGGCCCAGTTCCTGCAACCATTCGTCATATGTTGCATCGTAACCTTGGCAAGGAGTATCAAAAGTGGTTTTTTTTATTTTTGAAAAGGCAACTGGACTGATTTTTTAAGGGGGGAGAAAAGACGTTTCACTTCCTGTCTTAGAAGCTTCATCGGTTGTATTGGATGGTGTGGGAGATGGAGGAATAGTTAGTGACAGTTGAGATGAGTTGATGGCAGTGGGGAATGATGGGTTTTGACAGGATGATTGGGGGGGATGGATGGAAAGATTGTGTTTTCTTTGCCAGTTTTAACACTCTCTGAGAGCCCTTGTGGTTCTTGGGGGTTTTATCTGTGTCCTCAGGGTCACCTGAGTGGTGCAAATGGGTGAGGAGGCTTCTTGGAACTGCTGAAAGGACTGTGTTGTAGACTGGAAGTAGATGATATTTTACCCCTCCCCCTCTGTTGAGGGAGGGGCTGTTCAGTTTCGACCTAGGTGGCCTCTTTGACCCTTCTTTCCAACCAGCCGTCCTCTCTGTCCAAAATGTGGACTTCGCTGTCTTCAAAAGAGGGACCTTATCTTTCAAATGCAGATGGACGGCCAAATCTCGTCCTGATGGATTAAATCTCCTATGTGGGGCCACGTGCTGACTTTGTTTTGTTTTTCCTCAAAAAATTAGAATTAAAAAAACCCACTTTTGATATAACGATGATTCGGATGGCTGAGAATCTTCATAGACACTTGGCAATGAGCCTAGAATAGAGTAGAGAATATAGAACAGAGTAGAGTAGAGTAGAGTAGAGTAGAGTAGAGTAGAGTAGAGTAGAGTAGAGTAGAACTGGAAGGGACCTTGGAAGTCTTCTAGTCCAGCCTCCTACTCAAGCAGGACAACCTATACCATTCCAGTGACAGAGCACCCACGATTTCTAGTGGCAAGCTGTTCCAGTGGTAAATTGTCCTCACTGTTAGGAAGTTTCTCCTTAGTTCCAGGTTGCTTCCCTCTTTGGTTAGTTTCCAACCATTGTTTCATGTCCTGCCCTCTGATGCTTTGGAGAATAATTTGACCCCCTCTTCTTTTGTGATGGCGCACCATCTTCCGAGCCCCCTCCTCGTCTCCAAAAGAGGCCTTCTATTCAGCAGCTTGGAGACAACCTCTTACTAAAAAGTTGCACCTCCGTGAAGCCTGAAACCAACCAAGACACTCCAACACATCTGTCTGCATGGAGCAAATGTTCGCACAATATCTTGTTTGAGCTCTGTCCTGCCTGAAGCCATGCCGTGGGGACCAGTCGGGGCCACGCAATGCTTTGGATTACAATAGAATAGAATAAGAGAGTTGGAAGGGACCTTGGAGGTCTTATAGTCCAACCCGCTGCTTAGGCAGAAAACGCTATACCATTTTGGGCAATTGGTTATCCATCATCTTAAAAATTTCCAGTGTTGGAGCACCCACAACTTCTGGTGGCAAGCAGTTCCACTGGTTAATTGTTCTCACTATCAGGAAATTTCTCCTTAGTTCCAAGTTGCTTCTCTCCTTGATGAGTTTCCACCCATTGCTTCTTGTCCTGCCCTCAGGTGCTTTGGAGAATAGCTGGACTCCCTCTTCTTTGGGAGATATTGGAAGACTGCTACCATGTCACCCCTGGTCCTTCTGTTCATCAGATTAGACATACCATAAAGTTTCAGTTCCATAAAGGGGCATTCAAAAGCCGAGGGGCAGGAGGAGAGCCCTCGGCTGCAGCTCTTTAAAACATTGTTTTCCTGGGATCCTCTGTCTAGCAGCTGCTGTGGCTGTGATGCCAGGAAAAGAGGCAGCTGCTTTAAAGAGCTGCAGATCAGCTCCCTGCCTGCTCCTTTGGGGAAGCACACCTGAAGGCTGGCTTATCCTTGGTGGTACAAATATCTCATTGAGCCTGCAGCTGTATTTTATTTATTTAATTGATTGATCGATTATTGCAAATAATCGAAAAGGCAACTGGACTTCCTTGGGTTTTTTTCTTTGAAAACGTTTCGCTTCTCATCCAAGAAACTTCTTCAGTTCTTGGATGAGAATGGAATTTCTTAGCCGGTGGGGTCCGCATTGCTCCACAGGATGGACAGAGCATTCTCCTGCCAGGAAAAACTGACCCAGTAGCCCCCAAATCGGAGGGAAATTTTCTGCCCCCCCCTCCCCAAGGAAGCTGCTTTTTTGACCCCAGGATGGGCGTCCTTGAGGAAAGGAATTGCAAAAGAGCCGGCTTTATCTCGGCCTTGAAATCCATTAAAATGTGTAACCTAATTCCTTCCGTATTAAACAGAGCCCAGAGTTCCTTATCAGGGAGTAGGTGTTAAGTAGCTCATCAGTGCAAGGAAATATAGGCCACATCAAAGGCGGGGGTGGGGGGGGCGCTGAAAGATAATTTCTCTATTTCATATTTTTCGTGGTCTTTTCTTTCAATTACTTCCTGGAGATCCGAAATCCAGCCAGCAAGCTTGAGGGACAGGCAGGCGGTGGGAGAGGAAGGCTCCTTCGCTTTGCAGGCCACTGTATGTTCTGTGCAGCAGGAGAAAGGATGAGTCAGGCCAACCTTACCATAAACGCTAGTATTTCCCAGAGCGATCATCGCACTCAGCAAGGAACTAAAGGGCCACCATCAATGAGCTGTTGGACAGCATTACTTGGTCTGCTGTGTGGATGCTTGGGTGGTTTAGGGGCGGGGAATTTGTGGTGGGTGGGTGGGTGGGGGTATTTGGGGATTGTTATGTGTGTTGGACCTGGTCTTTGGGTGTTAAGTGAATTTCGTTGTATGGGTATACTGTATATACACGTACAATGACAATAAAGTTATTTATTTATTATTCAGCTGCAGAGGGAGTCAAATATCTCGGCTTCTGGGTTTGGCTTCCTCCTAGGAACATTTATAATCAGTTTGTTTAAGTCATCTAATTGTCTGATTCATCATCAGTGCTAGAAGGGAGGGGGCTTTGCTGGGAGGAGGAGGAGGAGGAGGAGGAGGAGGAGGAGGAGGAGGGTGAGGTTGTTGGTGCTCTCTGACCTTGGCTGTTTTCTTGCAGATGTTTCATGACCCAACTAGGGAACATCATCCATGCTGCTTCAAAACCCAACTAGTCCTAGTACTGATGATGTTCCCTAGTTGGGTCATGAAGCATCTGCAAGAAAACAGCCAAGCAGAGAGAAGGGAGAACCCCACAATCCTCCTCCTCTCCTCTTCTCCCTTCTAGCACTGATGAAATTCCCTAGTTGGGTCATGCAAGAAAACAACCCAACCCAGAGAGCTGCAAGGGCGTCTCATTCCAAAATTCTCTTATTCTTCCCTAGCACAACAAGGACTATTTCTGGGGTCCCTGTACTCTCTTTCTCTTGACCTGGCCTACCCTGCAGGGCGGAGCAGACTCCCTCCCTCCCTCCCTCCCTCCCTCCCACAGCCTCTTCTTTTCTCCTGCCTTTGTCTGCAGCTCCCTCTGCTTTTCCACAGAAGCTGTTGGGCCCACCTCCTCCTCCCCCTCCTCCTCCTCCTCCTCACACTTTGCAGGGGGCCGAAAACCCATATTTTTACCCAGGCTTTTTAGCGTTGCCGTGTTTGTGTGCATGTTTTATATTTGTTATGCATTTACGTTCTTTTTATGGGTGGTTTTATGATATCTGTGTAAGCTTTGCAGAGCCATTAAGGGCACGAGAAGCCTATGAATCTCCTGATTGAACACAAAGGCCTTTCGGTCTTCCGAAGGATTCATAGTTCAGGCTGCTTCCCACCCCAGGACCTCCCTGGTGCTGGTCTGGCCTCCTGAACTGGTTTGAAACCGGTGCTTGAAGCCCCCTCGGCTTCCCTCTCCATCCCCCTCCAGAAAAAACCCAGGCTGTTGTCTCAATGCAAGCATAAATCTTTGGCAGCTTCTGATTATTCCGTCCATATCCAAAAATCTGCCCTTCGCTGTCTCGGCGGAACTGTTATCGTGGCTGTAACACCTTGTCTAATAAAATGTCGCCTTTTGCTTGATAACCGATGTCTGCTCCTATTGTCACCTCGCGGTGCAGAGGAATTCTTGGAGATTCCTAGCAACCCTCCCCGGTGCTGGGTGCAAATGCTGGGAGGGGAGGGGAGGGCAGCCCACCAAACGGCCCCCAAGCCTCAGAATGGATGCAGCTCAGGGTTGTTGTTGTTGTTTTCCTGGCCGCAATTCCATGCGAGGAGCCACACAACCCCCACCTCCATTTCAGGTGCGGCTTTGTGCCTTCTGGGTTGGTTGTGGAGATCAAAGGGAATCGCTGCAGCTGCAATTAGCACAGGTGAATTTGCCTCAGTTTGGCCGATGGTGGAGATGTTCAGCTTTCTGGGTGGAAAATTCAGAGGAGAGATTTGAGTGCCCGAAATATGCAGAGTGTTTATTTTGGATCTCTTGCGGTCTCTCGATGATACTCGGATTATGCTGTGTTTATCCTGCCTTTTTGTTTTCGGAATATTTGGATGGTTTTAAAAGTATCTTTGATTGATCTTCTTCTTCTTTCTTCTTTCCAGGTTGAATCTCTCCTTGTTCCCTTTCCATCCATTGTTCCTTGTCTGGCCTTCAGGTGCCTTTGGAAAACAGCTTGACCCCCTTCCTCCTCTCTGGGGCAGCCCCTCGAATATTGGAAGGCTGCTATCATGCATCCCCTGGTCCTTCTCTTCCCTAGACTAGCCAGGCCCAGTTCCTGTAACCGTTCTTCACTGGGACCTGATGGATTACATCCCAGAGTTCTAAAGGAGCTGGCAGATGTCATCTCAGAACCTCTGTACCACATCTTTCAAAAATCCTGGAGCACCAGGGAACTATCAGAGGATTAGAAAAGAGCTGATGTGGTTCCCATCTTCAAAATAAGGGGGAAAACAGAGCCAGGAAACTACAGACAATCAACACCCACTAAATAGGAGCCAGCCATGTGCAGCAGCAGCTAAAAAAGCCAACGCAATCCTAAATTGCATTAACAGAGGGATTCAATCCAGATCAAGGGAGGTTCTAATACCACTCTATAAAGCTTTAGGAAGGCCACACCTAGAATGCTGCATCCAGTTTTGGTCACCACACCATAAAAAAGATGCTGAGACTCTGGAAAGAGTGCAGAGAAGAGCAACCAGGATGATGAGGGGACTGGAGGCTAAAACATACGATGAATGGTTGCAGGAACTGGGCCTGGCTAGTCTAGTGAAGAGAAGGACCAGGGGAGACAGGACAGCATCTTCCAATATTGGAGGGGCTGCCACAGAGAGGAGGAAGGGGGTCAAGCTATTTCCCAAAGGCGCCTGAAGGCCAGACAAGGAATAATGGATGGAAACTGAGCAAGGAGAGATTCAACTTTCTGACAAGGAGAACCATCAACCAGTGGAACAGAAGTTGCCTTTGGAAGTTTTGGGAGCTTCGTCACTGGAGGCTTTCAAGAAAAGATGGGACTGCCATTTGTCAGAAATGGTATAGGATCTCCTGCTTGAGCGGGGGGTTGGACTAGATGACCTACAAGGTCCCTTCCAACTCTGTTAATCTGTTAATGTTTTAGCCTCCAGTTCCCTCATCGTCCTGGTTGCTCTTCTCTCTGCACTCTTTCCAGAGTCTCAGCATCTTTTTTATGGTGTGGTGACCAAAACTGGATGCAGGACTCTAGGTGTGGCCTTACTAAGGCTTTATAGAGTGGTGTTAGTACCTCCCTTGATCTTGATTGAATCCCTCTGTTAATGCAGTTTAGGATTGCATTGGCTCTTTTGGCTGCTGCCACATACTGCTGGCTCCTATTTAACTGGTTGTCCAAAGCTCTATCAAGGGCTTGTCTGCAGCTTATTTCCTGATTGCTGTTTCCTTGAGAAAAAGACAGAAGGTCTGCACTGCTTCGGTATCTCCATTGTCAATTCTCAGGCTGATGGCTGCCATTCGTTTTATATTTAATTTTAGTCCCATTTCTTTGCCGTGCTTCTTTTATTACTACAGCTTGGAGATCATTTGCATTTCCACCTGCCAGACGAGTGTCATCAGCACCAGGGTGGGTGATTGATGCTTCTTCCTCCAATTTTAAAACCACATCCGTCTTCTTCTTCCCAGTCCAGCCTCCCTCGGTATATATTCAGGCACGCCGTATTGGCTGAACGTGGTTAAATATTCCTTGGCACGACCCGTAGCTGACATTTGATCCTCGTGCCATGGCATACAAGGATGAAACTGGGTGAGAAGTTGTTGAACCTAGATTGTGTAAGGTACACCCTGAATGTAAGGCGAAAGCTGCTTTCTGTTCCTTTGCGTGAAGTCCTTTCACTGCTTCAGCTGTGATTGTGTAGGGTTTTCTTCTGCAGAGGCAGAGTTGGGTTTCTGCAGGTTCTGACCAGTTCTGGAGAACCGGTAGTGGAAATTTTGAGTAGTTCGGAGAACCGGTAGTAAACATTCTGACTGGCCCTGCCCCCCATCTATTCTCTGCCTCCCAAGTCCCAGCTGATCGGGAGGGAATGGGGATTTTGCAGTAACCTTTTTTTTTTTTTTAATTTGATTTATATGCCGCCCTTCTCCGGAGACTCAGGGCGGCTTACAAGGCGTTAAGCAATAGCCTTCATCCTTTTTGTATATTTATACAAAGTCAGCTTATTGCCCCCACAAACTGGGTCCTCATTTCACCTACCTTAGAAAGGATGGAAGGATGAGTCAACCTTGAGCCTTGGCGAGATTCGAACCCTGCAGTAATTGCAGGCAGCTGGTCTTAATAACCAGCTTAATAACAGGGTGCCTTAAACCCCTGTACTACCAAGGCTCCTTCCCCTGGATTGGGGAGGGAATGGAGATTTTACAGTATCCTTCCCCTGCCACGCCCACCAAGCCACACCCACCAAGCCATGCCCATAGAACTGGTAGTAAAAAAAATTTGAAACCCACCACTGTGCAGAGGAGTTATTACTACAAGTGCCCGTTCTCCAGTGGTGGGTTGCCCCTGGTTCGCACCGGTTTGATAGAACCGGTAGTAAAACCGGCAGGAGGCTCCACCCACCGACCCCGATGTCATCAAAATGCTTCTGCACATGCGCAGAAGTGCGCACGCGCACATGAGTAAATCAAAGAAGCAAAGCAAAGGCTTCCAAGAAGAGATTGGGCTGCCATTTGTCAGAAAGGGTGTAGGTAGGGTCTCCTGCTTGGGCACGGGGTTGGACTAGATCAACCCCTGGCTGGGGGATTCTGGGAGTTGAAGTCCACCCATCTTCAAGCTTCCAAAGTTGAGAAACACTGGACTAGATGTTCTACAACAGTGGTGGCGAACCAACTGGAATGCGGATGCGTGCACCATAGTACCAGAAACCCGAATAGCAGCTGGCGACGGTGCATGTACCCACAGAGAGGGGTCTGTATGCCACCTCTGGCATGCCATCACGGACCTACAAGATCTCTGTTACTCTGTTAAACCCTACAATGGAAAAATGGAGGGAACTGGGTTTGTTTAATCTAAGGAAGAGAAGGATTAGGGCTGGCATGATAGCAGTCTTCCAATATTTGAGGGGCTGCCACAAAAGAGGAGGGGGTCAACCTATTCAAAGCACCAAAGAGGGCAGGAGAAGAAGCAACGGGTGGAAACTAATCAAGGAGAGAAACAACCTGGAATTAAGCAGAAATTTTCTGACACTGAGAACGATTAATCAGTGGAACCTGCTTGATTTGATTTGATTTGATTTGATTTGATTTGATTTGATTTGATTTGATATTTATAGCTGCCCATCTCAGCCAACGACTCAGGGAGCGGTGGGTGGACTGGAGGTTTTCAAGAAAAATGTTACAGAAGCAGACAGAATAACAGAATCGGGAGGGACCTTGGAGGTCTTCTAGTCCAACCCCCTCCTGCTCAAACAGGAGACCCCCTCCCAATCTACGTAGATGAGACAACCCTTTGTCCATGAGGCAACCAAGACTCCTTGGGCCTTGGACAGGGGGGTTGGATAGAAGACCTCCAAGGTCCCTTCCAGTGCCAGGAGTCTAGGATTCCTCATTTTCAGGGCAGAGAAGAAATCGGAAGCCCCCAACCCTTCCGTTCCCCACCCCACAACTGCAGAAGTCACTCACTGGATTAGCATAGATTATTGCTCTTTGTTGGTGCAGACGAGGTAGCAAAGCTTTCAACCCTCATATTAGACATTATTAAGCTCTGATTTTATTGTATTCTCTTCTGAAGGGGAACTTGGCAAAGGCCTGATTTGCAATGCGTTTCCCGCACCCCCCCGCCCCGCTTTGTGGAGGGGCCCCTTCCTCCCCCTCAATATGTTGCATAATGTATGCAAACAGCTTTGGCAAGTGCTGCATTTATGGGTTCGCACCATTTATATTTCATGGGCGACATTCTTACACTTTTTATTTTCCGCTATTAACAGAAAGAGATTAGAGCACTTAACCAGAAAATCAGAGACAGGAATGAATGCATTTTAATAACACCAAGCGGAGGCTCTAAATGGGGAAATGGGGAGGAAATGGGTTTAGGGATTTATCTGACCTTTAACAAAATATCTACAGCCTTGAAATTGGGAATCTATCACTGTCTGGGATGCTCGATTGGGAGAGAGCCACGCCAAAGGGACTGCGGAACTCCCGTCAACTGGAATGGTGGGCTATGGAAACTTTGCTTGGTCTTAGAACATAGAATGACAGAGTTGGAGGAAGGTCTTCTAGTCCAACCCTTTGCTCAAGCAGGAGACCCCATGCCATTCTGGACAAGTGACTGTCCAGTCTCTTCTTAAAAGCCTCCAGTGATGGAGCATCTACAATTTCGTTCTACTGATTAATTGTCCTCACTGTCAGGAAGTTTCTCCTTAGTTCTAAGTTGCTTTTCTCCTTGATCAGTTTCCATCTGTTGCTTCTTGTCCTGCCCTCAGGTGCTTTGGAGAATCGCTTGACTCCCTCTTCTTTGGGGCAGCCCCTCAGATATTGGAACCCTGCTATCACGTCTCCCCTCGTCCTTCTCTTCACTAGACTAGCCATGCCCAGTTCCTGCAACTGTTCTTCATATGTTTTAGCCTCCAGTCCCCGAATCCTCTTTGTTGCTCTTCTCTGCACTCTTTCCAGAATCTCACATCTCTTTTGCATCATGGGGACCACAACTGGATGCAGGATTCCAAGTGTGGCCTTAGCAAGGCATTATAAAGCAGTACCAATATTTCACATGATCTTGAGTCTTCCCTCTGTTAATGTTCCAGGCAGATCCACCCCATCCCCTCCCAAAAAAAGCCTGGGGTATGTAAAGGAACAGCTTTCTATCCCAATCCAGAGCTTTCCAGATGTGGTGGGTTTAACACCCAACATCTTCAGCCAACACTACCAGAAGGAAGAGCAGGGGTGTCCAATCTTGGCTGATTTAAGATTTGTGGACTTCCCTTCCCAGAATTCCTCAGCCAGCCACGCCTGTATTTTTCCTCCCACCCCCTAGAGCAGAGAGATCGCAGCGGAAGGGATTACAAGAGAGTAAGCAAGCCACAATGAGGCTACCCATGGAAAAGAGTGCCAGGGAATTCTGGGAGTTGAAGTCTACATGTCTTGAAGTGGGTAAGGTTGGACGCCCATGATGAAGAGGAGGCCAGCCAGAAAAGACCAAATTAGACTAATTCATAACCTACTGGGTTATTCATGTATTTATTTGTTTATCCAATTTATATGGCAGTCCATTTCTGTACGACTCTGGGCAGTGAACAGAGTTAAAATAGAATAAAATCTATTATTATACACGCTGCAAAAGTTAAAATCCACAGCAACCAAGCAACACCAACCCAAACCATTAGTGTAACCAAGAAGCAGGTCCCTGCACAGCCTCGGTTAGCCACCATTAGCTATGATCCGTGCCCTCAATTAGCTATGATCTGCAAAGCGCAATCATGAAATTAAGGGGCTGTGAAACCCAAAACCGTGTGCAGGAGTCGAATTGCGGCTTTATTTTCAAGACCATCACAATAAGAACAAAATAGCTCCCCAGGCTTCCTACTGCAGGGGAAGGCTGTCACACACACACACACACACACACACACACACACACACACACACACACAAAACTTGGTTCTTGGCAGGTGGCAACTAGGGAACCTAGAAGCATCCCAAGCCCCATCGACAGTGTTTGCTGACTGGGCCTCTTTCTTGGCCCTCTTCAGGTGAAGCTCATGGGTCCCTTCAGAGAGGCTGGCTGCTTTCCCCAGTCTAGTGGTGGAAGAACTGGGGTGAGTTTTGAGGAGGTTTAACCTCCCGATATATGAAAGACTGGTTGCCTGTTGTGGGTCAGACCATCGTTCCTCTTCAAGACAATAGCTCAGGGTTGACCTGATGATGTTTTCTAGTTGGTTCATGAAACGTTTGCAAGAAAACAACCAAGGTCAGAGAGCACCAAGGACCCCACAATAATTGTCTTCCTCCTCCTCCTCCTCCTCCTCCTCCTCCTCCCCTCCTCCTCCTCCTCCTCCTCCTCTCCTCCTCCTCCTCCTCCTCCTCCTCCTCCTCCTCCTCCGCCTTCCTTCTAGCATTGATGATGTTTTCTAGTTGGTTCATGAAACGTTTGCAAGAAAACAACCAAGGTCAGAGAGCACCAAGGACCCCACAATAATTGTCTTCCTCCTCCTCCTCCTCCTCCTCCCCTCCTCCTCCTCCTCCTCCTCCTCCTCCTCCTCCTCCTCCTCCTCCGCCTTCCTTCTAGCATTGATGATGTTTTCTAGTTGGTTCATGAAACGTTTGCAAGAAAACAACCAAGGTCAGAGAGCACCAAGGACCCCACAATAATTGTCTTCCTGCTTCACTTGTTTCTCCTT
The DNA here is from genome assembly GCF_029531705.1 of Pantherophis guttatus. The sequence continues at coordinate 1,538,586 of NW_026844040.1, read as the reverse complement.
CTCTTCCTCCCTTTCCCCCTCCTCCTCCTCTCCTCTTCCTCCTCCTCTATGCAAACCCTCCTTCTTTGTAGCACTGATGATGTTACCTAGTCGAGTTATAAAATGTCTGCCAGAAGGCTACCAAGCTCAGAGGGCACCTCCTCCTCTCTGCAAACCCTCCTAGCACGGGTGATGTTCCCTAGTGGAGTAATGTAAGTTCTGCAAGAAAACAGCCAAGCTCTGAGAGCGCCAGGGACCCCAGAGTCCTCCTTCTCCTGATGGGCGTCTTCCTTTCCCTTTTATCTCCTGCCAACACCGCCTGCCTCCTCCACTTGCCAGTCCTTTGCGGTCCAGCTGGCCGTGGATAAAAGAAGCGAAGGCCATTCACTTCCCGCAACAGTCAATCTGGGCTTTTAATTTAATCCCGTGTCCTTCGGAGGCATCGCAGGTTGGCCCAGCCCTTGACAGAGGGAAGGGGAGGCCAAGGCGCCTGTCTCCTTTCAGGGTCGAGCTGCTGCTCATTCTTGGATTTTTGCAGAAAGCAGGCGTGCAAAGCAAGGCACGATCGTTCCTGCTGGGCGATGGGGAAGCCATGGTCCCCCGCTGGGAGATTTATATTTTGCAGAAGGGCAGAGCTCGGCAAACATCTCCCGGGCAGCTCAGAGGGCACGTTGGCAACACAATTAAAGGCAGATCCTGGTTTAAGAAGCAGCCGGATCCACCTAGTATTTATTTATTTTATTTATTTTTCTTTTATTTCAAATTTATATACCGCACTTTCTCCCAAGGGACTCAGGGCGGTGTACAGCCAGATAAAAACATACAATACAAACATTAAGAACAATTAAAAGAATATATATTAATTTGGCCCCAGTTTAAAATGACAAACCAATTAAAAATTTAAAATTTAAAAATATGTTAAGCCAGCCCGGCTTGATGAAAAAAGAAAGTTTTCAGTTTGCTTCACAGCACCTGAGTTTAGTTCCAAGTAGGTCTCCAAATCTCTGGACTTCAGGCTCTGGATTCTTCAGGTCCAATTCTTTTTTTTCTTCTTCTTCTTTTTAATTCTCTGTTTGTTCAAATTCCAGGGGGCCCCTAGAAATAGCAAACCACCAATCCCCCTTTTTTTCCTCCTCTTTTCTTTCTTTCCCTTTTCCCTTCCCTATTTTCCCTACTATTTACTTTTCTATTTTCTTTCTATGCTATGCTATAAACTAATAAAAACTGTTTAATTTTTTTAAAAAATAGAAATAGCAAACCACAATGAAATCCGATCAGTTCAGAGAGGGGGAGGCCAAGGGGGGGAAGAAGGGGGGCCGGTGTTGCGACAGGCCCTTTAAAACCTGACTTTTTAAAAAAGCAGAAATCTGATAAGATTATTTCTTGACACCGTGGGATAAATGGCGCAGGCTGCATGCTCCATCAGCCCTGGGTGGCTGTGAACAAGGGTGATGAGCGAGACGTGGAGCATGGAAGGAGCGGGAGGTGGTGGGAGTGTATCTGGCAGGAGCTGGCAGGTCGGAAATCTGGGCCACTGCAGGTTTTACAGCGACAGGACAAGGCGGTGCCAGCATCAGACGGGCATCTGCAGGGCATGTCAGGGAAGTCAAGATAGCAGCCAAAGCTTTGCCATCTTGACTTCTCCCTCACCTCTCCCTCTCCCTCTCTCTCACTCTCTCTTTCTCTTTTTCATTCTCTATCTCTTTATCACTCTCTCTCACTGTCTCTTTCTCTCTCTCTCTCTCATTTTCTCTCACTCTCTCTTTCTCTTTTTCACTCTCTATCTCTTTATCACTCTCTCTCACTGTCTCTTTCTCTCTCTCTCTCTTTCTCTCTCTCTCTCTCTCTCTCTCTCATTTTCTCTCACTCTCTCTTTCTCTTTTTCACTCTCTATCTCTTTATCACTCTCTCTCACTGTCTCTTTCTCTCTCTCTCTCTCATTTTCTCTCACTCTCTCTTTCTCTTTTTCACTCTCTATCTCTTTATCACTCTCTCTCACTGTCTCTTTCTCTCTCTCTCTCTTCTCTCTCTCTCTCTCTCTCTCTCATTTTCTCTCACTCTCTCTTTCTCTTTTTCATTCTCTATCTCTTTATCACTCTCTCTCACTGTCTCTTTCTCTCTCTCTCTCTCATTTTCTCTCACTCTCTCTTTCTCTTTTTCACTCTCTATCTCTTTATCACTCTCTCTCACTGTCTTTCTCTCTCTCTCTCTTTCTCTCTCTCTCTCTCTCTCTCTTCATTTTCTCTCACTCTCTCTTTCTCTTTTTCACTCTCTATCTCTTTATCACTCTCTCTCACTGTCTCTCTCTCTCTCTCTCTCTCTCTCATTTTCTCTCACTCTCTCTTTCTTTTTTCACTCTCTATCTCTTTATCACTCTCTCTCACTGTCTCTTTCTCTCTCTCTCTCTTTCTCTCTCTCTCACTTTCTCTCACTCTCTTTCTCTCACTCTCTTTCTCTTTTTCACTCTATCTCTTTATCACTCTCTCTCACTGTCTCTTTCTCTCTCTCTTTCTCTCTCACTTTCTCTCTTTCTCTCTATTTCTCTCACTCTCTTTCTCTTTTTCACTCTCTATCTCTTTATCATTCTCTCTCACTGTCTCTTTCTCTCTCTCTTTCTCTCTCTCTCACTTTCTCTCTTTCTCTCTCTCTCACTTTCTCTCACTCTCTCTTTTTCACTCTTTCTCTCTATCTCTTTATCACTCTCTCTCTCCATCTCCTTTTCACTCTTTCTCTTGGTTTCTCTCTTTATCTCATTTACTCTTTCTCTGTTTTTCTCTCTCTCTCCTTCTCTCTCTCACATTTTCTCTCTTTCTTCTGTGAAATAGCTGAGATAGCAACCAGAACAGCACAGCACAGAACAGAATAACAGAGTTGGAAGGGACCTTGAAGGTCTTCTAGTCCAACCCCTTGCTCAAACAGCAGACCCTCTACCACTCCAGACAAGGGGCTGTCCAATCTCTTCTTAAAAACCTCCAGTGATGGAGCCCCACAACTTTGGAAGGAAGCCATTCCGCTGATTAATTGTTCTCACTGACAGGAAATTCCTCCATATTTCCAGACTGGATCTCTTTAATAATTTTCCACCGTTTTTTTCTTGTCTGACCCTCTGGGGGCTTGGAAAACAGGTAAACACAAGCCCCCCCCCTTCTTAGGGGCTGCCCCTCAAATATTGGAAGATTGGTAACCCAAGATGGAGCTCATTGGGTAATCTGGTTAGCAATCCTGAGGCCAGCCAGCTCACCTGTAGAGTGACCCCCTTATTTTTAAGGGCTCCCCCACCTACAGCAGATCCCCCCCTTCCAGTATCAGCCCTGGCCTGACTCCCCCTGCCCCCCGTGTGCGCCCCTTCCTTGCTTGCTTGTGCTTCTCTGCCATGTGAACCCATCAAAGTCTGATCTTGATCTGCATCTCGGCTAAATAAGTCACCTGCCAGGGAGGCTTCCTTCATCTGACAGCAGGAAAAAGGTGGCAGCAATTAGCTGTAACTATTTCATTTTAGTCAAGTGTCCCATTATAATTTGCATTTCACCTTTTAATTGCGGTTGCCAGAGGACACAGGAGCCGGCTGCCTCCCGCTTGCCACGTGTAAAATATGCCCAGGTTATAAAACGCAGACAAAACGCAGCCTTGGAGGGGGACCGAGCCTGAATACTTTCAGGGCAAGATTTGATTAATGGACAGAGAAGCCGGCTGGGCTTCTGCATCCAGGTCTCTGGGGTTGGGTCAATCCCTCCTCCTGGGCTGGGGAAGGGTCCGTCTAAGGGATGGGTCACTGATGCCAAGTGATTGCTGGGTGGCGAGCTCAGCTCAGACCGAGGCTGCCCTCCAAGGAATGAATTAATTAGATTTTATTTGGTTGCCCATCTCATACAGGTGACACTGGGTGGCTGAGAATATATTAAAAATAAGTAAACTGCACAGACAAGACAGATGAAACACACAACAGAGATGACACAACAGCAATCAGCACAGCCGGGAAATGGGAGAGAATAACGGAGTTGGAAGGGACCTTGGAGGTCTTCTAGTCCAGCCCCCTGCTCAAGCAGGAGAGCCTATACTATTTCAGACAAGTGGCTGTCCAGGCTCCTCTTAAAAATCTCCAGTGATAAACCAAAAAGAGCTTTTTCAAAAGGTAACAGGCCTTTCTGGTTTTTCTTTGAAGATGTTTCACTTCTCATCCAAGAAGCTTCTTCAGCTCTGACTGGATGGTGGGGAAGGAAAGGATTTATATTCCTGGGAGACAGCTGGTCATTTGCAGCCTTTTGGAGGGTTGTTGAGGCCACTTGGGGCCTCAGGGTCACCTGAGTGGTGCAAATGGGTGTGGAGCCTTCTTGGAACTGTTGAAAGATGAAACCTGTCTTGGATGAGAAGTGAAGTCCTGTTGCTTCTTTTCCTAAAGCACCTTTCGGAAACCATGACCTGGATGACAGAGAATCTCCATAAACCCTTAGTGATGAAGCATCCACAACTTCTTGTGGCAAGCTGTTCCACTGGTTAATTGTTCTCACGGTTAAGAAGTTTCTTCTTAGTTCCAGGTTGCTTCTCTCTTTCATTAGTTTCCATTCATTGCTTCTCGTCCTGCCTTCTGATGCTTTGGAGAATAGGCTGACCTCCTCTTCTTTGAGGCAGCCCCTCAAGTATTGAAACACTGCCATGAGGTCACCCCCTAAGCCTTCTTTTCATTAGACACTAATGTCCCTGCAACCCTTCTCCATATATTTTAGCCTCCAGCCCCTTGAGGTCTCATTGCTTCTTCTTAGCGCATGGAGCATTTGCCACAGGCTCCTTTCTCTCTTCTCGGGGCAAAGCTTTGATCTAACCATTGGGGACACTGTCTTGACTTTTTCAACCATGCGCCACCAACATTCCTGACCAAGGAAGTGAAAATTCCTTAGATCTCAATGTCAGGGTTCCAAGTAATGCACTCATAGCAAACATAAGAGCCTTGGTGGCGCAGCAGACTAAAGCACTGTTAAGTAACACCAGCTGCCTGCAATTACTGCGAGTTCAAATCTCACCAGACTCAAGGTTGACTCAGCCTTCCATCCTTCCGAGGTAGATAAAATGAGGACCCGGATTGTGGGGGCAATAAGCTGACTTTGAATAAAAAAGAAGACCGCTTAGGGTGGGGTGGGCAAAAGCCCTACTAAGCAGGTATATACAAAAGTATGAAGGCTATTGCTTAACGCATTGTAAGCCGCCCTGACTCTCCGGAGAAGGGTGGCCTATAAATCGAACCAATAAATAAATAAATAACTACAAGGCAGGTAGATTCCTCAAAGAACACATTTATTGGAGAGATCTTATTGGCACAGGCTGGTGAAAACCGATTTTAAAGGTTCCCACGGTTTTTACCTAATTAAAAGTAAAAGTTTTCCTCCCTTCCCCAAACAATTCAGTCCCACGGTCCAATCAAGGTGCTGTCTGGTTGTTTGGAAACTTCACTCCTCCTCTCTCTGACCACCTGTGGGAATGTCCTTGGTTCTCAGGGGAAAACTATTTTGCTTTGGCTACAAAATCCCAGCTCTCCCTTATTCCGCCCTCCCTCCCTCCCTCTCCCTCAGCTCCAGTGTGGCAACACTGAAGCCTCCAAGATGGCCTCGGTCAGGCCAGCTTCAGAGTTGACACTCTCTGTGTCATCATGCACTGCCGTTCTTTATATGTTTCAGCCTCCAGTCCCCTCATCCTCTTTGTTGCTCTTCTCTGCACTCTTTCCAGAGTCTCAACATCCTTTTCTGTAATGTGGTGACCGAAACTGGATGCAGGATTCCAGGTGTGGCCTTTATAACGTGGTACTGATATTTCACGTGATTTTGATTCTATGCCTCTGTTTGTACAACCAAGGAATTGCATTGGCTTTTTGGGCTGCCGCCGCACACGCCTGTCTCATGTTTAAGGGATCGTCCACTCGGACTCCAAGGTGCCTCTCGCAGTTCCCAGTTTTGAGCCAGGTCTCGCCTAATCTGTACTTGTCCCTTTGGTTTTTCATGCCTAAGTGTAAAACCCTTTTTTTTCTCCACATTAAGTTTCATGTTGTTGCTGGGGCCCATTGTTTCAAGGTTTTGGTTATCACCTTTAGAGCGCTCCATGGCTTAGGACCTGGCTATTTACGGGACCGCCTGCTACCATCAATAGCCTCCCACCGACCAGTACGCTCCCACAGAGAGGGGCTCCTCCAGGTGCCATCGGCCAAACAATGTCGACTGGCGGCCCCCAGGGGGAGAGCCTTCTCTGTGGGGCACCTACGATCTGGAACGAGCTCCCCCCGGAGATACGGAGGATCCCGGATCTGCGCACCTTCCGTCGCGCGCTTAAGATTTTTTTATTTCCTCAACCTGGCCTGGCCTAAATCTTCTTCCTTTTAAAATTTTAAAATTTAAATTTTAAACACTAATTTTAATTTGTTTAATTATGGGATATTTTAAAATTTAGCCAAATTGTTTAATCTGTTTTAATCTATTTTAAATTTTGTATCTCTGTGTTTTATTTCTTGGCTGTTCACCGCCCTGAGTCCTTCGGGAGAAGGGCGGTATAGAAATTTAATAAAATAAAATAAAATAAAATAATTGTTCAAGTCTGTTGAGATTCTTCTTGGCGCTTTGGCCAGCCTGCGAAATGCTAGCTTGTGCCAGGAGATGCACCTCCCCTTCTATGTTAAAAGATAGAGATATTTTTTTTTTTTTTTTAGCTGACAGGTTTATCTGGAGAGCCTGACATGGGGTTCGGTGCCCACCGCTCTGCCTCTTGCCCTGAACTGGCTGGGGTTAAGAGCCGATCGGTGTAAAAGCCTCTCCCAGGAATCTGTGCCACTCAGGAGTCACTCCCCGCCTCCTGGCAGTGATGGATGAGTGAAGGGAGCCATTAAGGCCCTCCACATACAGCTGCCCCCCTCCCCCACACGGTGAAGGATTTCCAATGGTGGCTTTAATTTATTTTTAAATGAAATTTGCTATTGATTCTGGATTAAACGAGCAGATCTTAGAGCAGTTACTACTGACAGCACTGCCAAGGAAGCCACAGGACAGGACGTGGCACCTCTCTAGGGCAGAGAAAAAAACATCCCTGGAATGCAAGCCAGCCTCTCCCCCTCCCCAATTAACTCCAGAAGGACCAGCCCTGGGCTGTTCTTTCACACCCAGGCTGAATAATTGGGGGGCTGCCCTTCCCTCGTGGCCAGGGACCTCTGCTGCCCAGAACAGACCCAGATGGTGCCTGCTTGGCCAGCCTCTTCCAGCCACTCGGGAGCCAGAAAGAGGGTCTCCCCCTGAGCAGAGTTCCTCCTGAGGAGGGGGCGCTTTTGATCCAGGTGAGCTAAGTGGGCACTGTCACAAATTGGGTCTCTGGATCTTCAGCAATTACGATGGAAGCCAAGAGCACCCCTTGGGCAGGAAGACGGGGTCCCACACAATTGGGAAGGGGCTCCTGTTTGGGGAGATGGTGTGTTGGATCTGGCCAGCAGGTAGTCCTCGACTTACGACCACAACTGAGTCCAAAATTTCCATCGCTAAGCAAGACACTCGTTAAGTGAAGTTTGCCTCACTCAACAACCTTTCTTACTACCGTTGTTAAGTGAATCACTGCAGTTGTGAAGTTATTAACGGGGTCTGGCTTCCCCATGGACTGCTTGTCTGAAGGTCGCAAAAGGGGATCACGGGACCCCTGGGACATGGCAACCGTCATAAATACGAATCAGTGGATAAGCATTGGAATTTTGATCACGTGACTCTGGGAATGCTGCAACGGTCGTAAAGGTGAAAACTGGTCATAAGTCACTTTTCTCAGGGCTGTTGAAACTTTGAACCGTCACTAAAGGAATGGTCGTAAATCCAGGGTTACCTGTACTTCCCCATTCTCCATGGCCTCCACCTAAGGTCTCAAGAGGTCCTGGGTGAAAGAGCAGGAAGTGGCCGGTGGCCTTGGCTTGGGACAGTGGAGGACAAGTGTCCTTGGGGCAAGAGGCTGCAGATGTGCCCATTCACCCCGAAGTGGTGACGGACAGAAAACAACCGGAGCTAAGAGTCCTTGGATTGGCATCTTCCTTGCTAAGCAACCACAGCTGCCCAGAGCTTTTCTCCAGCCTGGATGGGGTTCAGGACTGACATTTTGGGGTGCAGAGACAGCTGATTGACAGCACCCCCAACACTGGGTCTGCCCCTCTTCAGGGGGAGCCTCACAGCTGCCCCACATCAAGCTATCTGGCCTACTACCCAGTTTACTACCCACTCCACATTCATAGCCCAATTTATGCCCGGCCAAAATTCTGCCTGAGCCAGATGGATGACCTCTCTCTCCACCCTGCCTGGGTTTCTCTGGTGGGGTGCAGAGTCACATGGTCCTGCACCCCACCACAGAAACCCCCGCAGGGCGAGAGAGATCATCCATCTTGGTCAGGCAGAATTTTGGCCGGGCATAGATTGGGCTATGAATATCAGCTGCTGGAGAAACGTGGAGGCACAATTTGGCAGAAGCAACTCTCTTAGCTACAGTGAAGTCCCCCTCCCCCACCCGTGGCCCATTCCCACGCCACCTGGGACGATCTTGGCTTAGACCTGGAGGGGCTTCGGGGGGGGGCTCGGCTGGGCTTGTCCCGCGGTCCTAAGAGAGCCGCTGAGTTCAGCCACGTGTTCGGTAGCCGCCGTGGGAACAGCCGGCCCGATGTGGGCGGGGGGGGCGTCGCGAGCGAGCGGGCTCCGGGCGCTGTCCGCGGTCGAGGTGCTGAACCGGCGAGTCCGTCCCGGGTGGAAAGGCGACCGGGGAGGCGCTTCGCTTAACGGCTGCCCGGGCTCAGACGGGGGAGGCGCGCAACTCAGCCAGGCTCGTGTCCGGGCGCGCGCCCAGGAAAGGGCTCCAGACCCAAAGCGGCGCCCGTGGGCTCCAGCATAACAACGGCCAGGGAAGCTGGGCTTCTCTCTTGCGCCCCCAACACCCATCCCGCGGGAGGGACTGAGCCGGCCTCCCCGCGGGGTCCCCGGAGAAAAAGGGGGGCAGCCCTCCCTCCCCCTGCTGGAAGGTGGGGACCCAGATTCAGCCACCTCTATTCGCAGACTGGAAAACCCCAGTCGCGCCAACCCCCTTCGAAAAGGGAGGCGGGGGAGGCCTGCTCGATCCCGGGCTTCTCCCCCCCTCCCACTCCGCCCACGGGCAGGCTAGGCAGGCGGCCCCCTCCCCCGCCCGCCGGGGCTTCTAAGAGGTCCCTTCGGAGAAACTTTAGCGATCAATCAAGCTCTGCTCCGAATCCCTCCGCCGGCGCGCAAGAGAGCGGGAGCGCGCGCGCGTGGGAGAGGGAGAGAGCGGGAGACTGACAGCCGCGGCACGGCGGCGCCCTCCGCCGTAGGGAAGAGTCCCGCAGTCTCGGGCTGGCGAGCGGAGGAGCAGCGGCGGCAGCTGCTCGGCTCGGCGCCCCCCGGATGTGAGAGGCGGCCAGGCAGGGGAGCAGGATGGGGGGCGCCTTCGGCCTGACCCTGGCGCTCTGCCACTCTCTGGGGCTCTACCTGCAGCTCGGCGCCGCTTCCCGACCCCCGCAGTGGGAGAACCAGGTTTCGGGCAACGGTGAGTCGGGAGCGGGGGGGGGGAGAGAGGGCTGTGAAAGAAAGGGGTGGGTCGCCCCCGCCCCCCACGATCGTTCGCCCGGCCGGCTGCCATGCGGGGCCCGGCTCCCCATTCCCAGGGGTCCCCTCCGTGTCTGGGATTCTTGCCAGGGGCCCTGGGGGAGGTTTCGCGACCGCGATCGGCGTGGCCCGGGTGGGCTGAGTTCTCGGCGGCTCCCCGCGGGCGGGTGGGGGCGCCCGGGTGCCGCGGGAGACGGCTTGGCGTGGCGTGCGCCCGGTGCCTCTCGGGGAGGGGGGGGTCGCGCCCCGTCGGCTAAGGCAGGCCGCCCGCCCGCTCAGTTGGCCGGCATCTCCGGTCCTGGTTGCGGCCGAGAAGGGGGCTCCGTCGTGCTGCCGGAGAGGGAGCGGGCCATGTTACTGGGAGGGGGGGCGGGGGAGAGAGAAGCGCTCCCCCCTCACTTGCTTTGTCTTCGGGAGCGGCCGGGGGTTCTAGGGTTCCCGGGCGGAGTTTGCGGGGGGCGGGGGAGAGACACACCAGGAACGAGGCAGGTGATGCTGGGGAGCGGCAAGCGACCCTCGCCCCTCTGCGCTGCCTCGGGGGATCAGCAGCCCAGGCTCCGGTTCTTGCCTGGAGGGACTGGGTGTCCCCGCCCGATTTTTCGGCAGTCCTCTCCAACTCCCCCCCTCCCCTCCCCGGGTTTCTGAACAGCTCTTCCCTTCTTTGTGTGCGAATGTTAAAGGGGGGGGTCTTTCCCATTTTCCCGGTCTCCCAGGCAAGGTAAGCTCCTTGGACGCCCCGTTTCAGGACCGGATAGTCTGGCCAGGAACCCCTTTGCCCACCGCCCGTCTTCCCCGGCTGTTAGAGCAAGTGGCGTGGATAGGGCGGCTCCAGAGGTCGGGGGCGGTGGGCTTTGCCAACAAAGAGCCTCTGGGCTGCCAGGGGCTCTTGGCGGGGGTCGGTGGGGAGAGCTCCTCGCTGACCCTCTTCAGATGGGCTTCCAAGAAACGGGGTGGGACTTTTTCTTCTCCTTCTTCTTCTTTTCCTTCTGTGTGAGAATGGGGTCGTTTGTGGTCATTTCTTTCTTCGGACCGTCTCTGGGACAGAGAGCGATGGGAAGGGGAAAGGGAGAAGAAGGGGACGAGGCTGGCCTGAAACGGAGGAGCAGAAGCGGCGGGCTGGGTGCTGGTGTCACCCTCTCTTCCTCCCCAGCCCTTGTGGCTCCTTCTGGTCTTTGGCCCCTTGCAGCAGAGCCTCCTGGCAGAGAAAGAAGCCGGAGTAGCAACCGGTGGGTCTCTTAGCCCCCTCCCACCCGCCCCCCGAGGGTCCAGAAGCCTCCGGTGCCAGGAGAGCGAGCGAGCGAGCGCCCAACCTCCGCCTCTTTAGACCCACGTTCCTCTCCGGCGGGGAAGACATTCGCATTCTTGTCTTCTCCTGCAGGCCGCGGCGGCCTCCCGGATGCGCCAACTTTTCGGGGGCTCCTCCAGGACCCTCCCAGCCTCCCCTCCTTCGGTCGACCTGGGGACCCCTTTCTCGGGGGCTGCTTAGAGGGGAGGGGGCGTTCGACTCGGGCAGGGGGCACCGAGGAGCGCCGAGACGTTGCAATGCCTTCGTCTCCCGGCCGGCACTCCTGCAGCCTCTCGCTCAATCGCAGCGGCACCGTTGATTCACGAGGCCACGGAGGGAGTGGAGGAACTGGGAGGCTTGTTTATTCGTTCCTTTATGTGTTTGCTTGCTTGCTTTGTTTATTTGCTTCTTGGTATCCGGAAGGAAGGGACAGGCCGGTTTGATGAAAGTGGCCTCCGGGGAGGTTTAGATGACCCCCGGAGTTTCGGTTGCTTGCTGGTCCGTGGAGGAGAGTGCGAGGAAGGAGAAATTTGGAGGTGGGATGGAACCTGGCTGGGATTCTAAGCGATGGATGCCTTTGGCCTGTCATCTATAATCTTAACCCTAAGGCTAGCCCTGATGAAGTCACCTAGTTTGGTAATGAAAAATCTGCAAGAAAACCACCAAGCTCTGAAAGCACCAAAGAGCCCACAGTCCTCCTTCCCTCCCTCCCCCTCTGCAAACATCAGTTCCACTGATGATGTTCCCTAGTTGGGTGGGTCAGGAAACATCTGCAAGAAAACACCCAAGCTCAGAGAGCAGCAACGACCCCACAGTTCAACCCTGAGCTTCAGATATTCAACCCTCCTTCTCCTTCTTCTCCTTTCCTTCCTGCTGCTGCTCCTCCTCCTCCTCTTTGCAACCCCCCACTCCCTTCTAGCACTGATGATGTTACCTAATTGGGTAATGAAACGTCTGCAAGAAAACCCGCAAGCTCAGAGAGCACCAGGGACCCCCACAGTTCAACCCTGAGCTACAGATATTCTCTTCTGTTCGTATCAACAATCTTACTTGGCCTTAAGTGAAGGTCTCTGCCAGAGGCTGAAGCAATTTGCCTTTTTCTGACCATGCATCGACTTGGGCGAGAACAGCCCCAGATATTCTGGGCAGTTATACATTGACTGGATTCACTGGGTGGTTCTGTTCACACAGGATGTCGTCCCCAAACAAATAAACCCTTTTCTGACGTGAGGAGTTGCTCTAGATCTCGTAGCCTGCGGAAAGGAGGAAGGCAGGTTGAAGCATCCATGTTAGAAAACTAAGTCGCTTGTGTGAACTCAATTTGGGGGCCCAGCAGGGTCAGGAACAATGCAGCCGGGCAAGGACTCACTGCTCAGACTGTCAGGGGATCAGTTCAATACATGCCAAGGAGGAAGTGCTGTGGGTGGGTGGGTGGGCAGGGAAGAGGCGAGAGGGGGTGGGCAAACAGCCTAAAAAGGAACAGATTCAGCTCAGGAGCCCCTGCATTCAAAGATAGGAAGGATGGATCCCTCCCAAATCTGGAAAGATCGACCAAGGAACCCTTCAGGAGTGTCAGTGAACAAATTCTGTCCATTCCCCCCCCCTTTTTTTTAACAGTTTATTGATATATTTTCCCTTAACATACGTAAGTGCTTTATGAACAGCGTATATTGCCTGGGTCAATTTCCTTACATAATAGTATATAATAGAATAACATATTAAACATAAGACATACATAATAGTATTTTTTTCAATTTCCAATTTCTCAATTCTGTCCATTCCTAAATGTCTTTCTAAGGGGAGGACGGTGGGAGATATGTCAGGGACATCTGTCTCTGCAGGGGCTTCTTGTTCCTGGACTCCCCTCTGCTGCAGGCTGGTTCTCTGTTCGGCCCTGGAAAGGGAGGGCCACGAGAGGGCCAGGCGTGGGGGACGGACCCACAATGGTTAACTCTCAAGGGTGAAATACGTTGTGATTTGCAAAGCCCCTCGTTTTCTGCCAAAGCAATTCCGGAACGGTGACACCGGATGGGTGCTTATTTGTACAGAGGATTATTCTGGAGCGGAAGGAAAGCTGGTTTGAACTGGGCCAGTTCGTTCCCAGACATGCATTCTAGGACAAACCTGGATAGGAAATGAGATGCTGGGCTGAGCAGAGCAACCACGTTTCCCCTGAGTGACACTTAAAAAGGCAGAAAGAAGCATAACATTAAAAGCAACCTCCAGCCCACCCTCTCTCTCTCTCTCTCCCTCCCTCCCTCCCTCCCTCCCTCCCTCTCTCTCTCTCTCTCTCCCTCCCTCCCTCCCTCCCTCCCTCCCTCTCTCTCTCTCTCTCTCTCTCTCACACACACACACACACACACCAAAGACTACAACCTCCTATGGGGTGAAGTATTGAAATCAAGGCAATTCAGTATGAGTGGTTTGCAAACGTGTGGGCCCATTTCTCAGTTCCCCTGGGAGAGTCAGGGAGCCAGAAATGCCCCCCCCCTTTGATCCCTACTCTGGAGTAGAACTAGAATTAAAAGAACAACTTTTAATTTCAGGCTTTGGAGACCAAGTGCTCAGACACACACACACACACACACACACACACACACACACACACGCCCTTAGATGGAGCTCCCCATTGCCAAGCAGTGATTTCAGGCTCTTTCCATTCAATCCTTTCTTGAAGAGGGGAGGCTGGAACCCCTTAACCAGGGCAAAGAGAGCCAAGGAAGGGGGTGCTGCGACTTATGGAGGAGGGGGGAGCAGGGAGAGGCCCTCCCCCACACAGAGGAGGATCCCGGGCTGCCCCTTCCTGCATTCACTTGTTTTGCAAGCCTCCCAGGATGCTGCAAAGTATTCTCTGAAGACAGTTACTAGCACCAGCCCTTAGACTTATAGGCCGCTTCACAGCCATCTCTGAGCGCTTTACAGAGGCAGCATCTTGCCCCCCACCCCCCAACAAGATGCAGGATGCAGGCAGTTGGCTCTACGCGGTTCGAGCTGCTTCACAAAATGAACACTGGAGAATATCTATATCCTTTATATATCCTTTATATTTCTATCCTCTATATCAGGGGTGTCAAACTGGAATTCTTCAAGGGCCGGATCAGCATTGTAGTTCTGCTCCGCGGGCCAGCCAGCGGATGGATGGCCGCCCCCTGCAGCACCCTGTGGCCAAAACGGGGTGCGGGGGAGCCACACGCCCCCCCCCGTGCCCCGTTTTTAGTCTGGATGGCCTCCTGCAGCATTTTGCCAGCCAAAATGGGGCACAGCCTCCCCCGCTCTCCATTTTGGCTGCCAGAGGCACTGCGGGCCAGTCCTTGGCTATTTCCAGGCTGGCCCCACGGGTCAGATTTAAGCACCCCACAGGCCGGATCCAGCCCACGGGCCTAGAGTTTGACACCCCTGATCTATATGGATCTATTTATTTATAGATTTACATGCCCTCCACCTCACTTTCAGTAACTATAAGCTGTTTTCAAACAGAAAATCTATCATCTGTCTATCTTTCTATCTATCTTTCTATCTTTCTTTTTATCTATCTTTCTATCTATCTTTCTATCTATCTATCTATCTTTCTTTCTTTTTATCTATCTTTCTATCTATCTATCTAGCTATCTATCTTTCTTTCCTTCTTTTTATCTATCTTTCTATCTATCTATCTCTATCTTTCTTTCTTTCCTTCTTTTTATCTATCTTTCTATCTATCTTTCTTTCTTTCTTTCTTTCCTTCTTTTTATCTATCTATCTTTCTATTTATCTATCTATCTATCTATCTTTCTTTCCTTCTTTTTATCTATCTTTCTATCTATCTTTCTTTCTTTCTTTCCTTCTTTTTATCTATCTTTCTATCTATCTTTCTTTCTTTCCTTCTTTTTATCTATCTATCTATCTATCTATCTATCTTTCTATCTATCTGCCTATCTAGTTTGCTATCTATCTATCTATCTTGTTATCTATCTATATCTATCTATCTATTTTTCTATCTATCTATCTATCTTTCTATCTATCTTTCTTTCTTTCTTTCTTTCCTTCTTTTTATCTATCTATCTATCTATATCTATCTATCTATCTATCTATCTATCTATCATCTCTCTCTCTCTTTCTCTCTCTCTCTCTCTCTCATCATATGTTATTCATAGGAGGGTGAGGAGAAGGAGAGGGAGGAGGAGGAGAGGAAGGAAGAGGAGGGGAGGAGAAGGAGGAGAAGCAGAAGCAGAAGGAGAGACTCCAGATGGCTTAAAAATAAATCTCTATAGATATGACTGCATACAGTATATCATTTGCTGTATATCTATCATGCATACCATCTACATGCCTATCTCCTGCATATACAGTATCCTCCGTCCATTTGAAAACCATTCAGAATAAGGAAAGGCGCAACATTTGAAATGAAACAACGGGATGGATCTACAGTCATTTCGCCTCTTCTCTGCTACAGGAAAATCTCCTGGTCTTCTGGATGTTTTCATTGGACAGAAAGCGAATTAAGCAAGGAAGTTTCCAACAAAAAGAAAAGCAAAATTTTAATGGGGATTTAAATAGGGGGAAAAAAATTCTCTCTCTGTGAGATCTCTTCTATTTCTGATGTCAATCATCCTGTCAATAAATCAGCTGCTCTCCCCCTTCCCTCCCCCCTCCCTGAAAAACCCTGCGCACTTGACTTAAAACGAGCCGGCCGGCTGAACTGTTATGTAAAACAGCTTTTCGTCCTTTATTAAATGCCGCAAAGAATATCCGAGGTTGCACCTTCAGACTGCTGAGCATGATATTGGTGGACAAAGGAGGCTGGAGACCCCTCCCCTTAAGGCCTCCAGGTCGCTGGACTTGGATGCGAATCATGCCTAAACCAACCGCCCCATTTCCAGCAGATGTTTCTTGCTGTGTGAAATACAACACCTAGAGATGTGTTAAATTTTCATTTCACCTTTTACAAAACCACTTTGGTGCCTTGGGAGAAATCAAATCCATCACCCCCAAATGATGAGCTTTGTATTCTATGGGTTTTGTTGCATTGCTTTCGTTGCGGTTTCCCCCCCCCAAAAAAATCCTAAACCTGTCCTTTAGCCCCAAAACAGCAGCCTGCCTGCCCATGTTTGGGGGGAGGTGCCCCTCCTGTTAATCCTACATTTAATCAATGAAAGAAACGAAGTATGTCAAGTCTAGCAAAGAGAAGGATTGGGGATGGCATCATAGTATCTTCTAATATTTGAGGGGCTGCCCCAAAGAAGAGGGGGGGTCAACCTATTCTCCAAAGCACCTGAAGGCAGGACAAGAAGCAACGGGTGGAAACTCATCAAGGAGAGAAGCAACTTAGAACTAAGGAGAAACTTCCTGACGGTGAGGACAATTAACCAGAGGAACTGCTTGACTCCAGAGTTTTTGGGTGCTCCATCGCTGGAAGTTTTAAAGAAGAGGTTGGATAGCCATTTGTCCAGAATGGTCAAGGGTCTCCTGGTTGAGCAAGAGGTTGGATTAGAAGGCCTCCAAGGTCTGTCAGCGTCTCAGCACTGACATAGAATGGGAGGAGAAGCCTGAACTTTTGCCTGCTAAGTCCCTTTGAAGATTCGGTCTCCTTAGAGATGAGGAGGGGGGAGACATTCCTGTGATCTGACGAAAAAGGAATCAGGAGAGTGACTTGGAAGATAGCCAATGAGAAGCAGAGAATTGGGGATCGGAAAGGGAGGGATTGGGGGCAAAGGTCAGTACTGACCGCGAACAGTCAGGATCAGGTTGCTGTGCTCGAATAAAGAGAAAATTTCCTTAAAGATCGGCAGTTTGGAAGTCCATTTATTTTGAGATAGCATTGAAACCTGACAAGGTCCCTTCCAACTCTGTTCTGTTCTCCAAAGCCCCTGAGGGCAGGAGAAGAAGCAATGGATGGAAACTAATCAAGGAGAGAAGCAACCTGGAACTAAGGAGAAACTTCAAAACAGTGAGGACAATTCACCAGTGGAACGACTTGCCTTCAGAAGTTGTGGGTGTTTCATCACTGGAGATTTTTAAGAAGAGACTGGACAGCCATTTCTGTGAAATGGTTTCCTGTCTGAGCAGAGGGTTGGACTAGAAGACCTTCAATGTCCCTTCCTACTCAGTTGTTGTGTTCTGTTCAATTTGTTAGCACCTAATTGGACACTTCTTGGTAAGGGTGAGGGTGGGCAGGGGAGAAGGGGACGTGGAGAAGTTAACCGTCTACTTTGGGTGGGAAAACCTCAGGTCCAGCTTCGCTTCTTCTGTAATTGTTTGGCTTTAGGGAAGTCTCCCTTTGGCTAACCATAGACCTCGCAGCCTTCCTTTTCTAACTGACCCAGCAGGGACGGCTGTCACAGGATGAAGGAAGGAGACAATTCCTTTAACAGTTTAAATCTATATTGGCAAGAGGCTGGAACGGAGCTCCAGAGCATCCTTTTCTTCATTTCAACCCATCGCTTGGTGTGTGAATAGGGGCCCTGGTCATAATGATGTGCTCCATTCAGTTGGATCTGACTCTTGGTGCTTCTCTGGGCCAGGTGGTCTGGTCTGGGCATGGCTGGTCTAGGGAAGAGAAGGACCAGGGGAGACAGGAGAGCATCTTCCAATACTTGAGGGCCTGCTACAGAGAGGAGGAAGGGGGTCAAGCTATTTTCCAAAGCACCTGAAGGCCAGAGAAGGAATAATGGATGGAAACTGATCAAGGAGAGATTCAACCTGGAAACAAGGCAACATTTTCTGACAGTGAGAACAATCAACCCATGGAACAAAAGTTGCCTTCGGAGGTTCTGGGAGCTTCATCCCTGGAGGCTTTCAAGAAGAGACTTGACTGCCCTCTGTCAGAAATGGTGTAGGGTCTCCTGCTTGGGAAGGGGGTTGGACTAGATGACCTACAAGGTCCCTTCCAACTCTGTTAATCTGTAAGTCTCTCCACATCCTCCACATCTTGAACAATTTCTTTGAGTCCTTCTCTGCTCTGGCCGATGGTATCCAGCCACCGTGTTCTTTGGCAGCCTGGTTTCCTTTGACCGCAAACTCTTCCCAACATAAATGCTTCGTCCAGTGAATTTTCCCCGCACGACACAACCCAAATAAGTGAGACGCAGTTTGGCGATTTTGCCTTCCAGGGAGAGCTCCGGTGTTATGCGCTGCAGGACTTGGTGTTTTTCCAAAGGGTGCATGCATCCAGTGAAGTTCTGCATCCCACCTTCCACCCCCGCCAAAAAAAACAGTTGGATGTATTTCCTCCCGCAATCCGCTTTGTGCTGCAACCGCAAGGCCTCTGTGTGAGTGTGTGTGCACGCGTTGTATTTTGTGTGTGTGTGCGGAGATGCTTCTCCATCTCAAGAGCTGCTACAGTTTCCGCAACATGTCAGCATTTGTGCGCACAGTAGGATGCAGAGAGTATGTCTCTGTGTGTGTGTGTGTCTGCGTGTTGCAAGGCCAGACCTGGAGAATTTGGGGAGGGGGATTTCCACCCCCCCTTCCTCTCCGTATTCCTGCTTTCGCTAGGAACAGCTTGTCTTCGTCTTCCAGAGCAGCGAGTAATTATGGCTTTCCTCAGTGGAGCTCTATTCTTAGCCTTCCAAAGGAACATCAGAGCTGCCAACTTCTCCCCTTCTCAGGGACGCCTCTGCCTTCTTCCAACAGCCAGAGAGGGAGGCGGGTTCGAACCAAGCACCTTTGCCCAGAAAAGGAGCCCCTTTTACAAAACTGCCTGTTTTACACACACACACACACACACACACACACACACACACACACAGAGGTTTTATGTACCAGCACAGCCTGCCTTAAGTGGCCGGGGGGGAGTGGGGGGGGGGCAGAGAGTTATTCTTGGAGGCTGCAACCCCCTTATTGGCAGCCTCCATCACGTAGTTTGCTGTGTTTTTAAACAGACTAACATATTACTATTTTTAAGAGAAGCCCTGCAAAGACTACAGCAGTTTAGATTTATAAATCCAGGTGATGGTTCATGTTGGGCACTTCTAAAGCTGAGGCCATCTCTCTTTCTCTCTTTCCCTCTCCCTCTCTTTCTCTTTCTCTCTCTTTCACTCTCTCCCCCTCCCTCCCTCTCTTCCTCCCTCTCTTTCTTTCTCTTTCTTTTTCTCTTTCTCTTTCTCTCTCTCTCTCCCTCCCTCTCTCCCTGCCTCTCTTTCTCTGCCCCCTCTCTCTTTCTTTCTCTCTCTCTCTCTTTATCTTTTCTCTTTTCTCTGCCTCTCTTTGTCTCTCTCTCTCTCTCTTTCTTCTGTATGTGTGTGCATGCTATTATTTATTTATCATGTGGCGAAAACATGACAAAGAGAACTAAGCATATACACCCACTTCACGTTATTGCATACAAAGCAGCTCAGGGGGCTGGAGAGGGGCCTCCTAACTGGATGGCCAGTTCAGTTCAGCTCTCTGGGCGATGACCCCCCCCGCCCCCGCGTTGCTTTGTGCACATCTTCTAGGGAACCAGTGAACGCACCTGGTGGGGCAATCTTGCACAATGTGTTTGATAGTTTTCCTATCGGCACCACAATCGCAACAAAGGGGGCTCTTTCCATCCCCACCGATACAGGGCAGAGGCCCTCCTTCCAGTGCCCACCTCATTCTGTTCTGTTTTGGCCAGACAGAGCCAGGCAGGTCACAGCCAGGTGGCCTGGCAGAGGGATCCCGAAGGGTCAGGCCACAAGGAGGTGCCTCGGAGGACCCTCCCCCTCTCCAGGCATCCTCGGGGTTAAGCTGGGGAGGTGTTGAGGGAACGGCTGCTTTCCATGCTGGCTCATGGGACTTCAGTCTTGTGACGGGCTGGACAGTGTCCTGGTGAAGAGGAGGGAGCTTGTAGTTCAGCATCCTTGACCGTAGCTGGCATAGCTGCCTTCTAATGTGGGGCAGTGTGGGCATTGCTAAGTATGGGTGACCAGGGCACAGGAGTGGGTTGCAATGGGCCAGAGATGATACCCATTGTGATGATAGATACACGATAGGTAGGTAGATGATTAGAGAGAGAGAGAGAGAGAGAATGTTGATAGAGAGAATGATGAGAGGGAGAGAGAGGGAGAGAGCGGGTGAATGGATGGATGGATGTAGATAGATGGATGGATGGATGATAGATTTATGGTCCACCCCTCCAGAACAGGGGGGATAAATCCAGTCCCTTCTCGGTGGGTGTTTAGAGAGTCAGGGAGATCTGGCTTCTGTGGGGGGGGGGACTAGAGGGGGGGGGGGAGATAAACCAAAGGGCCCTAAAACATGGGGGGAGTAGCGGAGTTTCCTGGCCTTTCGTTGTTTTGCTGCATCCTCTGCTTTCACCTTCATTCCTGCCCTGAGATTTTGTCGGCTGCTCAGAACTGACAGATCCGGAGTGGCATAAAAACCCTGTAATACCTGTCTGCGTATGTCAGGGTTGAGTCCTGGCAACGGCCTGGACAAGCCCCTGCGGTTTTCTGGGCCGCCGTTTTCCTCGGGCTGAGAGAGAACGATAGCCCCGAGACACCCGGCTGGCTTGGTGACTAAGACGGGACGAACCCCCAACTGCCCCTCCTGCAACATCTAATTCTGAAGTCACTTCGGAGGGAAGCTGAAGTGAGAATGACGAATGGATGAATGATGGAGAGTCTGCACAGAGAATCAGTGGAACGACTGGCCTCCAGACGTTGTGGGTGCTCCATCACTGGAGGTTATTAAGAAGAGGTTGGACAGCCATTTATACAGGATGGTATATAGGGCTTCCTGTCTTGGGTAAGGGGTTGGATTAGAAGGCCTCCAAGGTCCCTTCCCTTCCCTTCCCTTCCCTTCCCTTCCCTTCCCTTCCCTTCCCTTCCCTTCTCGTCTCTCCTCTCCTCTCCACTCCATTCCATTCCATTCCATTCCATATTTTCTATTCTATTCTATTCTATTCTATTCTATTCTATTCTATTCTATTCTATTCTATTCTATTCTATTCTATTCTATTCTATTCTCAATTCTATGCTATTCTATATTCTGTTAAATTCTGTTCTGTACTATTATATTCTATCTTCTATTATTCTATCGTCTATCGTATATTCTTCTATTATTCTATCGTCTATCGTTTATCGTCTATTCTATTCTATTCCATTCCATTCCATTCCATTCCATTCCATTCCATTCTATTCTATTCTATTCTATTCTATTCTATTCCATTCCATTCCATTCCATTCCATATTTTCTATTCTATTCTATTCTATTCTATTCTATTCTATTCTATTCTATTCTATCCTATCCTATCCTATCCTATTCTTCTCCTTTCTCTATTCTATTCTATTCTATTCTATTCTATTCTATTCTATTCTATTCTATTCTATTCTATTCTCAATTCTATGCTATTCTATATTCTGTTAAATTCTGTTCTGTACTATTATATTCTATCTTCTATTATTCTATCGTCTGTATTTTATATCCTCTCCTCTCCTCTCCATAGTACCCTCTTTTCCAGATGTTAATTCACATTCTTCATGGCCATTTCCTTCTCTCTTCCCACCCACAACCTCTCCTATTGCTGCTGTTTTGGCTCTGGGTTTTTGCAAACTTTGGGGGGAGGGGACTCTGTTGTTGATCCCAGCTGATCTGTGATCCTGGATGAGGTCGGGGCAGCCTAGAGCCCACCCCCCTCTGGCCCGTGGCGATGTCACCGTCCCTTGAGTTCCTGGAGGACCCTCTTTGTCCTTCAAAGTGCCCTGTGTCCTGGGGCTGAGCCAGGGCCGGCCGCGATCCAGCTCTTCCACACGGGTCCCACTCCCACAAGGGCATCCATGCATTGTTCGGGCTAATCGAGTCAGCACCAGAACGCCAGCTTGGTTGCCTTGGCAATAGGGACATTTCCCCATTTTCCCTTGAAGGGGTTTTAGGCTTCGGAAGGAAGGTGTGAACCGTTGCCAGGAGGCTCCTGGCGTTTGCTGCAAAGATGGGGCTGTTTTTGCAAGCTCCCAATTTTGGGTCAGGTCTAATCTCTTCATTTGGCAGCTTCTCAAGGAATTTTAAGTCGGAAATGCAGATACAGACGCGAAATGTTGGAATGGATCAATGAGCAAAGTGGCGCAGGCTGAAGGAAGGCCAAGAAATTTGGGGTACAAGAGAAATAAAACTGTAAATGTCCTGGGGTGGGGGTGGGAGGGCAGTGTCAATCAGGGCAGGAGGGTGGCCACAAGCATGCAATCAAAGCAGCTGCAAAGGGGGGGGGGCTTGTGGCAGAATAGAGCTGGGAGGGACCTCGGAGGTCTTCTAGTCCAATCCCCTGCTCAAGCAGGAGACTCTACATCTTTTCAGACAAATGGGTGTCCAATCTCTTCTTAACAACCTCCAGTGATGGAGCACCCACAAATTCTGGTGGCAAACAGTTCCACTGGTTAATTAATTGCTGCTTAATTCCAGGTTGCTTCTCTCCTTGATGAGTTTCCATCCGTTGCTTCTTGTTCTGCTTTCTGGTGCTTTGGAGAATAGTTTGACTCCCTCTTCTTTGGGGCAGCCCCTCAAATATTGAAATTTTGGAACTTCAGGGGGGCTTCAGGGAGGACAGACGGGTTTCCACCCCCTCAACTGTTTCTTGAGAAGTTGTCCCAGCTTCTATCCCCATTCCGTCATGCCAAGACACAAATCTACAGAGCAGAGATCTCCAAATGTGGCAACTTTGTGGACTACAACTCCCAGAATTCCTCAGGCAGCTTTGCTCTGGGAGTGGTAGTTCTAGAATTTAAGCCTTGTGGACTACAACTCCCAGCCAGCTTTGCTCTGGGAGTTGTAGTGCACAAATCTTCGATTCTGGGAGTTGTAGTCCAAAAATCTTCAATTCTGGGAGTTGTAGTCCACAAGTCTTAAAGTTACCAAGTTTGGAGAGCCCTGCTATATTAAAAAAGAAAAGAAAAGAGTGAAGTGGCACCTTGGCGCTTGCGTGTTCAGTCTCACCTCCTTTTTAAATGTCTCCTCTCCTCTACAGAGCATTTCATAAAAGCATCAGTTTCGCAACCCTGAACAACAATTGTGAGGAACCGGCCAGTGGGGGCTACTCTGGAGCTACCAAATGTCCAAATGGACCCATTGCTCCAAGTTCAGCACAGAAACTGCAGTTTGAGATTTGAACATCTTGCAAACCAGGTTTATGTCATGGGGGGGCATTTCACTCCACCAGATCTAAGACAGGAGCTCACCCCTCTCCCCTCGTGCTAGGGATCATTAGCCCCATGTTGTCACTGTGTGAATTGTAGGACTGCAATTTTGGTGCCACTTTCCCCCAGCCTGGTCTGCTGGACTCTTAACCTCTGACCGTGGACAATGGGAGTTGAGTCCTTGACTTATACCTGTTCATTTAGTGACTGTTCAAAGTTACAAAGGCACTGGAAAAAAAGTGACCTGTGACCATTTTTCACAATTATGACCATGCCTGTGGTCACCCGATCAAAATCCAGACCCTTGGCAACTGACTCGTACTTATGACGGTTCCAGAGTCCCGGGATCACGTGATCTCCTCTTGAGACCTTCTGACAAGCAAAGTCAGTGGGGAAGCTGGATTCACTTAACAACCGTTTTACCGTCTGCAGTGATTCACTTAACAACTGTGCAAGAGAGGTTGTAAAACGGGACAAAATTCACTTAACAAATGTCTCGCTTAGCAATGGGAAATGGGGAGGCTCAATTGTGATCAATTGCCTTGGAAATAGATGGGCGCCCCCTGGTGGCTCCTTGTGCATTTACAACCTCATTACAAATTACAGTATTTGATTGATTTCACTGCCCATCAGTGCATCTGCGGCAGGGACATAAATGACCTACTGCCTTGCATGCCCACTTCCCCCCCCCCAGACTGGCACTGCAGGATGCTGGAAACAGTGGGCAGGATTCAAGGTGAACTCTAGACTCTGGAAAGAGTGCAGAAGAGAGCAACAAAGAGGATGAGGGGACTGGAGGCTAAAACATACAGTGAACAGTTGCAGGAACTGGGCCTGGCTAGTCCAGTGAAGAGAAGGACCAGGGGAGACAGGAGAGCATCTTCCAATATTTGAGGGGCTGCCACAGAGAGGAGGAAGGGGGTCAAGCTATTTTCCAAAAGCACCTGAAGACCAGACAAGGAATGATGGATGGAAACTGATCAAGGAGAGAAGCAACCTGGAATTAAGGAGAAACTTCCTAATGGTGAGAACCATTAACCAGTGGAACAGCTTGCTACCAGAAGTTGTGGGTGCTCTATCACTGGAGGTTTTCAAGAAGAGACCGGACAGCCATTTGTCTGAAATGATACAAGGTCTCCTGCCTTGAGTAGGAAGTTGAACTAGAAGACCTCCAAAGTCCCTTCCAGCTCTGGTATCCTCTTCTTATTTACTTCTTGTGGATGGTTAATCACTGAGCTGAACTTTTCCTGGTTTTGCACACGAATCGGCAGTGCAAATTGGGGATATGAGGACAGCAAGAAAGTCAGGAGCCACTCCCAACCATCCATCCACCACCCTTGGCATTCGGCATGTTCACCGTGGCTGCCAAGGCTGCTCCTTTCATTGAAAAGGGCACCTGCAGAATTGCTGGAAGCTGTTTCTTGAAAGGCAGAACAAGGGTGGCCAGAGATGGGTGAGGAGAGCTGTAGTCCTGCTTGCTGCTGGCCAGAAGGGCTGCGGGGGGGAGGGGGAGGCCAGGCAGCCAGTAGAAAAACAATGCAGACCCTCTTCTAGCACTGATGATGTTCCCTAGTTGGGTCATGAAACATCTGCAAGGAACCAACCAAGCTCCGAGAGCACCAAGGACCCCACAGTTTTTCTACTCCTTCTCCTTCTCCTTCTCCTTCTCCTTCTCCTTCTCCTTCTCCTTCTCCTTCTCCTTCTCCTTCTCCTTCTCCTTCTCCTTCTGCTTCTGCTTCTCCTTCTCCTCCTCCTTCTCCAATCTCCATCTTCCTTCCTTCTTCTTCTCCTTCTCCTCTTCCTCCTTCTCCAATCTCCATCTTCCTTCCTTCTCCTTCTCCTTCTCCTTCTCCTCCTCCTTCTCCTTCTCCTTCTCCTTCTCCTTCTCCTTCTCCTTCTCTTCTCCTCCTCCTTCTCCAATCTCCATCTTCCTTCCTTCTCCTTCTCCTTCTCCTTCTCCTTCTCCTTCTCCTTCTCCTTCTCCTCCTCCTCCTCCTCCTTCTCCAATCTCCATCTTCCTTCCGTCTCCTTCTCCTTCTCCTTCTCCTTCTCCTTCTCCTGTCTCCATCTTCCTTCCTTCTCCTTCTCCTACTTTCCATAATCCCCCCTCCCTTCTAGCTCTGATGAGGTTACCTAGTTGGGTTATGAAACATCTGCAAGAAAACAACAAACTCAGTGAGCACCAAGAATCCCACAGTCGTCGTCGTCCTCCTCCTCCTCCTCCTCCTCCTCCTCCTCCTCCTCCTCCTCCTCCTCCTCCTCCTCCTCCTCCACATTAGAACATAAGATAACAGAATTGGAAGGGGCCTTGGAAGTCTTCTAGTCCAACCCACCACTCAAACAGAAAACCCTGAACCATTTCAGACAAATGGCTGTCCAGTCTCTTCTTGAAAACCTCCAGGGATGGAGCATTCACAACTTCTGGAGGCAAGCAGTTCCACTGGTAGATTGTTCTTACTGCTGGGAAATTTCTCCTTAGTTCCAGGTTGCTTCTCTCCTTGATGATTTTCCATCCGTTGCTTCTTGTCCTATTTTGAGGAGCTTTGGAGAACAGGTAGACCCTCTCTTTATGGGGCAGCCCCTTAGATATTAGACCAAGGAATAGGGTCAGTTAGAGAAGGATACCGCTGAACATCACACCTCCCTCTGGCCTGTGACAAGGGAGGGGTCTTCATCCTTGGGGAGAGGGCTATCCATGTGACTCTTGGACCAGAGGGGAGGGAGATGCCTTCTGCTCCTTGGTCTTCCTGCTCCAATCTGTGGGGTTCCCCATCATTTGCAGCGGTGGCAGACGCCTGCTTAGTCACTCCTCCGAAAGATGGACTTGAATTTCTCCAGGTAGCGAAAGAGGAAGCATGTCCTGATCGTGTTCCTTGATCATCTCAGTCCCATCTCTTTATCTTGCCGTTCACAATTCCCCCAAGGCGACAGCAAGACTTTCGTTGGAGAAGACGGAACTAAAATAGAAGCTGCGTAGCTCAGGCCTTTTCCTGGTTACCTTTGAATATTCTGCTGCCTTTGTTTTGAACAGCTGGTCCTTTTCTTCTGAACACGTGTGAAGCATCCTTCTGGCCAGGGGTCCCCAACCTTCTTGTGGTTCATTGGTCAATCTCAGTTGATCTCTCTTGTAGTTCTGCACTGCTGTCGCTCTACCTTCCTCCTGTCGACCAGCTCTTCTCCATTGGTGGCCTTCTGGGTCTTCATGAAGCTTTGGGTATATCTCCATCGGCTTCTTCTGATGTCTCCAAGCTTCCTTCTATCTTGGAATTGGTTGCCATTGGACTCTCAAGACTTCCCTTTGGTAACAGAATAATAGTTGGAAAGGGTCTCCAACCTTGGCAACTTGAAGACTTGTGGACTTCAACTCCCAGAATTCTGAAAGTTGAAGTCCACAAGTCTTCAAGTTGCCAAGGTTGGAGATCCCTGTTCTAGACCAACCCCCTGCTCAGGCAGGAAACCCTACAACCACTTCAGACAAATGGTTATCCAACATCTTCTTAAAAACTTCCAGTGTTGGGGCATTCCCAACTTCTGGAGGCAAGTTGTTCCACTGGTTAATTGTTCTCACTGTCAGGAAATTTCTCCTTCGTTCTAGATTGCTTCTCTCCTTGATGAGTTTCCACCTGTTGCTTCTTGTTCTACCCTCAGTTGCTTTGGAGAATAGCCTGACTCCCTCTTCTTTGTGGCAACCCCTGAGATATTGGAAGGCTGCTATCATGTCTCCCCTGGTCCTTCTTTTCATTAAATCCACCTCCCTCCCATTCATCCTCCTCCTCCTCCTCTGGGGAAACAGGAGTCTTCGTTAAATTAGACAGAACCACTTCCTGCAACTTTTCCTCATATGTTTTAGCCTCCAGCCCCCTGATCATCTTCGTGGCTCTTCTCTCGAGTTTCTTTCCTCATTACAGATACTTCTCAATATACAACCATTCATTTGGTGGCCATTTGAAGTTACGACGCCATTGAAAACAGGGACTTATGACCGGTCCTCATGCTTATGACCTTTGAGAGAATTTTGGTTTGCTTAACAACCATTGTGATTCACTGAATGTGTGCAGAAATTTGCTTGACAGCCAGGGCAAAGAAAGTTGCAAAATGTGGGGGGGGGCACTCACTTAAGAACCGTTTTGCTTAGCCATGGTAATTCTGCTCCCAACTGCAGTCATAACTTGAGGACTGCCTGTAGCATCCCCCACTGTTGAGCCTTGCTTATGGCAGCTCTGAGCTGATTAAAATCGGCTTTCTTGAAGTCAGGCATTGGACTTGCCTCGCCTTTCATTTCCCTTAAAAGCCAGCACCTCTTGATCTCCCTCGCGCTACCCAAAAGACTTGCAAAATTTTTGTTCATTCATTTGATAGAAGAGGAAAACCTTTTCAGTCTAGAATCCTGCATCCAGTTTTGGTCACCACAGTATTAAAAAGATGTGGAGACTCTAGAAAAAGTGCAGAGAAGAGCAACCAGGATGATGAGGGGACTGGAGGCTAAAACATAGGATGAACAGTTGCAAGTACTAGGCATGGCCAGTCTAGTGAAGAGAAGGACCAGGGGAGACAGGAGAGCATCTTCCAGTATTTGAGCGGCTGCCACAGAGAGGAGGAAGGGGGTCGAGCTATTTCCCAAAGGCCCCTGAAGGCCAGACAAGGAATAATGGATGGAAACTGATCAAGGAGAGATTCAACCTGGAAATAAGGAGGGATTTTCTAGGGTCGTCCAACGGCTTGTGGACATAGCCTTGCAATATCTAAGAGCCAGAGCTAATAAAACCTGCTCCCCTCTGATCTTCAGCCAATTTAACAATTATGGACTGAGGATGGCCTCATATTTTTACACTTTAACCATCCCTAAGTATAGAAGAGTTTTCTCCCTTGCCCTCAGCATTGCTGGACGGACGATTTAAGAGGCTCCTGATAAGTGAGCGGTTATGCTCTGTGATAGAGCTGAGTTTGAAACTGTGGAGCACGTTCTTTTATGCTGCCCTATGTACAACGCAGGCAGGACAAAATTACTCTCTCTCTTAGAAACAGATCTCCCTGGATCCAACGCTAGTAATTTGACCTTATATTCTTCAGGGGATGGCTCCTCACACATTACTTTTCAGGTTTCTAAATTTTTTTTTAAGAGCTGTAACTCTTAGAGGAGAACGCTGTAATTCCTCTCAGCCAAGGCTTCTGACTGTTTATGATGTTACTCTCCCCACGTTCTTTTGCAATTATATTTGTATTTTGGTCTGTGACCACAAATAAAAGTTATTATTATTATTAAGGAGGAATTTTCTGACATTGAGAGCAGTCAGGCAACGTTTGCCTTCAGAAGTTGTGGGAGCTTCATCCCT
The DNA here is from genome assembly GCF_029531705.1 of Pantherophis guttatus. The sequence goes on along the minus strand of NW_026844040.1, from coordinate 1,510,313 downwards.
GGAGGCTTTCAAGAAGAGACTGGACTGCCATCGGTCAGAAATGGTGTAGGGTCTCCTGCTTGGGCAGGGGGTTGGACTAGATGACCTCCAAGGTCCCTTCCAACTCTTGTCATTCTGTATCTTCTGTATAATGGCTGATGGAAACAGGAAATCTTTTCAGAAAATGCTGCGGTAGAATTGGATGAACTTGAGTGCCGTGGCTGGCATGATGCAGGTGGGCTTCTCCTGGAGACAGGAGCATCTTTTCCAGCTGGGCATCTCCCCAAAGGATGCATTTTCCCTGTTATTGCAAGCTTTTCTTATAACAAAAAAACAACAACCCAGAAGCCCTGAGTGGCTCAAACTAAGGAAACTGCAACGTTTCACTATGTTCAGGGAGTTTTGTAGTTGTAGACTGTTTAAACTGAGAAGTGAGAAAGGTTTTCCCCCTTAAAGTACTTCTTGCCTAAATCAGAATAACTGAGTTGGAAGGGACCTCGGAGGTCTTCTAGTCCAACCCCTTGCTCAAGCAGGAGAACCTAGACCATTTCAGACAAGTGGCTGTCCAGTCTCTTCTTGAAAACCTCCAGCGATGGAGCCCCCACAACTTCTGAAGGCAACTTCTCTTCCACCAGTCAATTTTGTTGTTGCTGTGTTTTCTAATGGTTTGTGGTGGAATCTCCCACTACAATTGGAGGAGGGGGAGGGGAGTGAAGAGGCAGGCATGCTTAGAGAGAAGCAATGCAGACCTGACCCCCCCCCCCCCAAAAAAACCCCATACCCCTGAAGGTCTGATCTGGCTCTTCCCAAGAGAAGGCAGCCAGTTGGGTGAGATTCTTGTAAACAGGCCAGCAGCAATAAAGGAATTAAAATCCAGGCAGAAAAACTGTTTCTGTACTCAGACCTCATGGGGCTTCCTTTGGGAAGAGGAGGCGAGGGGGAGGGGGCGAGGGGGAGCCACGGGTTCCATGGCAGCCAAATTTGGCTGCAGGCGCAGCGACAGGATCCGCTAATGCAGGGCTGGGAGGGGGGGCTTTGGGGAGAAATAGGTTGCCCAGCTGGGGGCCTGGGGGCTGCATTTCCAGGGAGTGCGGAAGGGAGGGGATCTGAAGGGCCGTGGATGGAAATGGCACCACAGGTGGTCTTTGCCGCTTGGCAAGTGGGCCAGAGCTTCTCAGAAGCTGGGAGTTCAAAGACAGAAGCCCCCCCACCCATCCCACCCCACCCCAGGCGCCAGAGGGGGAGACCCCATCGGAGGCTAAACAGGTCAGCTGCCTCTCTCTCCTCTTGCACTGACTTTGGATCTCTCTCTCTCTCTCTTTATGTGTCTCTGTCTCTTTCTCTCTCTCACTTTCTCTTTCTCTCTCTCTTTCTCTTCTCTCTCTTTCTGTCTTTCTTTCTCTCTTTTTCTTTCTTTCTCTCTCTTTCGTTTTTTCTGTCGCTCTCTGTCTTTCTCTCTCCCCCTTTCTCTCTCTCTCTTTCTCTGTCTCCCTTTTTCTTTCTGTCTTTCTTTCTCTCTCTTTCTCTCTCTTTCTCTCACTCTCTGTCTTTCTCTCTTTCTTTCACTCTCTGTCTTTCTCTCTCCCCCTTTCTTTCTCTCTCCCTTTTCTTTCTGTCTTTCTTTCTCTCTTTCTCTGTCTCTCTCACTCTCTGTCTTTCTCTATCTTTCCCCCTTTCTTTCTCTCTCTTTGTCTGTCTCCTCTCTCTCTCTTTCTGTCTTTCTCTCTTCCCTTCTCTTTATATCTCTCACTCTCTTTCTCTCTCTCCCTTTTCTCTCTCTCTCTCCCTCTTTCTCTCTGGCTTCTTGGCCCATAGCTGCTGTTGGCTGAGCTGCCCTGAATCTGCAGCTCTTTTGCAGAGCCTCAGCTGGCCCAGCAGGCAGTTTCTGTGCTCTCTGCCTACTTTCATTTCTTCGCTTTTCGTTCCAGGAGGATTTTTCCCCCGTCCTGATTCTCTCGGTGTGTGACAGAGGGAAGGAGGGAGGGAGGGCTTCAAAGCAGGACCCCTCCCCAGAAGGCCATTAAGATGCTGGGAGAGAGAACCCTGGGGGCTGGCAGAGGGAGGCCCGGGTGGGAAGGCTGACCCTCTTTCACAACGGCTTTCTAGGGTCCTCTGGAAGCTTGGGCCAGTGGTGCTAGTCCTCATTATTCCACCAAATTAGGATCACTGATGCAGGCAAGAGGGAGGGAGGGAGAGAGGGGGGGAACAGATGGACAGAAGGCAAGAAGGCAGGATGGGTGGATGGATGGATGGAAGGGAGGGAGGATCCTGCATTCACCTGCAAGGTTGCTCCATGGAAACTGGGAAACCACTTAAATTGCCCTGCTTTGAAGGGGGGGGTTGCCTAAAGACCCACAAATGGCCAAAAGCTGGTTTGGGAGGAGGGGTGATGGGAAGCCATCCCTGCCCACAAGACAGAGTTGAGCTCTCCACCCTACAGGCTGCAAGCCTGCAAAAGAAGGCAGCCACCTCTCTCTCCATGGCGGATTAGAGAAGCTGCTTCTGAAAGGAGACATTTCAGGGTTTGGTGGTGGCGATAATTTTATGCAGGCCTTTATTTGTTTGGTGCTACAAAGCCCCCCTTCTCCTCCTCCTGGGTTGCTCCAGCACCTCCTCTGTCCCTTGCAATGCACCATCTTCTTCTCAAGAGTCTCCCTTCTGGCAACAGAAGGCTAGCAGGACAAGGTCTCACCCCAATTTTTCACTAAAATAACTTTCCAAAAACATCTTTCTCTCCTCCTTCCTTCCTTCCTCCTCCACTTCCTCCTCCTCCTTCCTTCCTCCTCCTCCTTTCTCCTCCTCCTCCTCCTCCTCCACTTCCTCCTCCTCCTTCCTTCCTCCTCCTCCTCCTCCTCCACTTCCTCCTCCTCCTCCTTCTCCTTCTATCTTCCTTCCTCCTCCTCCTCCTCCTCCTTTCTCCTCCTCCTTCCTTCCTCCTCCTCCTCCTCCACTTCCTCCTCCTCCTTCCTTCCTCCTCCTCCTCCTCCTCCACTTCCTCCTCCTCCTTCCTTCCTCCTCCTCCTCCTCCTTCTCCTTCCATCTTCCTTCCTCCTCCTCCTCCTCCTCCTCCTCTTCCTCCTCCTCCTCCTCCTCCTCCTGCCTGGAGGACTTTTGGGAGATTCGCAGGGCCCAGCTGTGAGGAAGAAAGTCAGAAGTGCCCACCTTCCTCTGAGGAGTGGCAGGAGGGGAGGCCGGCAGAGTGGCCCAGGGTTGTCCCAGCCTTGGGGTACCGATCCCCTCTGCTTGGGGCTGCCCTGGACCCCCCCCCCTTGGCTCTTCTCTGCTGGGAAACAGCAGCTGGCCCCACTGTGGCTGTTGGGGACCCAACCCTGGCCATCAAGTAGCCTAAGAAAGAGAAGGCTGAGGGGGGACAGGATAGCTTCTTCCAGCATTGGAGGGGCTGCCACAGAGAGGAGGAAGGGGGTCAAGCTATTTTCCAAGGCACCTGAAGGCAGGACAAGGAGCAACGGATGGAAATAACCAAGGAGAGAAGCAACTTAGAACAAAGGAGAAATTTCCTGTAAATGAGAACAATTCATCAGTGGAAAAGCTTGCCTTCAGAAGTAGTGTGAGCTCCATCACTGGAGGTTTTTAAGAAGAGACTGGACAGCCATTTGTCTGAAATGGTACAGTTTCTCCTGTTTGAGCAGCGGGCTGGACTAGAAGACCTCCAAGGTCCCTTCCAGCTCTATTCTATTCTGATTTATTTATTTATTTATTTTTATTTGTTTAAATTTCTATACCGCCCTTCTCCAATATAGGACTCAGGGCGGTGAACAGCCAAAATAAAACAAGACATACATACAAAACATACAAAATCTAAAAACTGATTAAAATAATTAAATCTTTTGGCCGTAATTAAAACAATTCCAATTTAAAATCAGTTTAAAATTTGACTCAAGCCAGCCCAGCTAGTTGAAATAAATGGGTTTTTAGGGCCCGACGAAAAATCCGGAGGTCTGTTATTATACGTAGCTCTGGGGGGAGGTTGTTCCAGAGGGTGGGCGCCACCACAGAGAAGGCCCTCCCCCTGGGGGTCGCCAGCCGACATTGTCTGGCGGACGGCACCCTGAGGAGGCCCACTCTGTGCGAGCGTACTGGCCGGTGGGAGGCTATTGGTGGCAGAAGGCGGTCTCGTAAGTACCCCGGCCCTAAACCATGGAGTGCTCTGAAGGTGGTAACCAGTACCTTGAATCGGACCCGGAGGACCACCGGGAGCCAGTGCAGCTCGCGCAGGAGAGGTGTCACATGGGAGCGCCCCGTCGCCCCCATAATCCCCCGCGCAGCCGCGTTCTGGACCAGCTGGAGCCTCCGGGTGCACCCCAGGGGGAGCCCCATGTAGAGAGCATTGCAGTAGTCCAGGCGGGAAGTGACTAGTGCCTGAGTGACTGTGCGTAGGGAGTCCCGATCTAGAAAGGGGCGCAACTGGCGTATCAGGCGAACCTGATAGAAAGCCCCTCTGGCCACGGCCGTCAAATGATCTTCCAAAGACAGCCGTGCATCCAGGAGGACGCCCAAGTTACGAGCCCTCTCCGTGGGGGCGAGTGATTCACCCCCAATAGCCAGCGATGGCGTCAGCTGGCTATATCGGGACACCGGAAGCCACAGCCACTCGGTCTTTAGGGGACCGATTTAGGGGACTGAAGGCTAAAACATATACAGAACATTTGTAGGAATTAGGTATGGCTAGTTTACTAGGGGTGACATGCAGTGGTGGGATTCAAGTCATTTAACAACCGATTCTCTGCCCTCATGATTTCTTCCAACAACCAGTTTGCCAAACTGCTCAGAAAGTTAACAACCGGTTCTCCCGAAGTGGTGCGAACTGGCTGAATGAATCCCACCACTGGGTACAGGCTCTCCTGCTTGGGCAGGGGGTTGGACTAAAGACTTGAACAAGAGGTTGGACTAGAAGACCTCTGAAGGCCCCTCCAACTTAGTTACTCTGTTATTCTGGAACGGTCTCCCCCCCAGCCTGCAGACCCAGAGGAGGAGGAGGAGGAGGAGGAGAGAGCCAAGCTGCGGAGGGCAGCTTCCCGTTTGCAGAGCCTTCCTCCTTGCCAGCAATCCATTCTCCAGAAGCCCAGGCCGGGTCCTGCATCGCCAGGGCTGCCTCGGTGATTGAATGATCTACACAGCTTTTGCAAATATTGAATAAAGGTTAAGCGGCGAATTAATATTTAAAGAGGCTGCAGCTTGGTTTTTTCTCTGGGAAATGCAACGTTTTCCAGGCAGAGGCCGGAGTTGAGGGGAAGGAAGGAAGGGATGCGGAGGAGAAACAATGGGTGGGCTCCAAGCTTTCTCGGGGGGGGGGGGGGGTTGGGGGGTTTTGGCGTAGCGGAGAAGCTGGCGGGCAGCCCTTCCTGCAAAGGGAAAAATCCATCTTGGGAGTTATATTTGCTGGTTTACATGCTTACAGCATTGGCCTGCCTGCCTGCCTTTCTTCCTAGGCCTTCTGAACGATCCCCCTGGAAGGTCGATCATAAAGAAGGGGAGGGGGCTGCATTTTGTCTTTGATGGGGGTCACAAAGAGGGAGAGAAAGAGAAAGAGGAAAGGGGAGCCCAAAGGCTGTGAGGTCCTTGGTGCTCTCTGAGTTTGGATGTTTTCTTGCAAACATTTCATGAGCCAACTAGGGAACATCATCAGGGCTAGAAGGGAGCGGGGTGAGGAGGAGGAGGAAGAGGAAGGGGAGCAGGAGGAGGAACAGGCAGGAGGAAGAGGAGGAGGAGGAGCAGGAGGAAGAGGAAGAAGAGGAAAAGGAAAAGGAAGAGGAGATTTGTGGGGTCCTTGGTGCTCTCTGAGTTTGGATGTTTTCTTGCAGACATTTCATTACCCAACTAGGGAACATCATCAGTGCTGGAAGGGAGTGGGGAGGAGGAGGAGGAGGAGGAGGTGGTGGTGGAGGAGGAGGAGGACGATTAAGTGGTCTTTGGTGCTGAGCTTGGTTGTTTTCTTGCAGACATTGCATTGCCCAACTACCGGTAGGTAACACCGTCAGTGCTAGAAGAGAGGGGGGTTGCAAAGGGGGGGAGGAGGAGGAGGACTGTGGGGTCCTTGGTGCTCTCTGACCTTGGTGGTTTTCTTGCAGATGTTTCCTGGCCTGTCTAGGTTACACCATCAATACTAGAAGGGAGGGTCTTTGGGGGGGAGGAGGAGGAGGGCTGTGGGGTACCTGGTGCTCTCTGGGAGGGAGGTTAAGGCAGGGGGTGTTTTGGGAGGCCAGAATGCATGTTGTGCATCCTGGGGGGAGGATCTCAGCAGCAAACAACCATGTGCAGAGTTCAAGCTAACTACTTTATTGTGTTCTTTATTGTGTAATACAGGAATCTCCCCTTTCTGGCCACTTATTCTTGCAACGATCAGATAATATTCCAAGAAACGTAGAGGTCAGGTGGGAGGTCAGCCTGAGCCCTTTTGTGATCCTGCAGTGACCTCAGGCTAGCTTATCCCAGTGTCTGGGGGGCTGTGAGGGCCAATGGGCAACCACCGGCTCCTCTCTGACCTTCAGGACGGAGATGCCATCAATTGGAGGGTCTTCCTGTTCCAGTAGCACGGTGCCAAGGGGGTCTTCGGGTGGGATAATTTTGTCTGCCAATTTCCTGGGGCAAAACAACAAAGAATAGGCAAGCTGCCATTCTCCAGCCCAGCCCTTTGCGTTGAACGAGGACAAAAATCTAGCTGGATTTGCCTGGATTTCTACGGATGCAATTTTATTCTATTTTCACTCTGGACGCTTCACGGCCAACGAAGCTTCTCCGTTGGCAGAAAGGCAGGAGGGTTGAACGAATAATAACCATGCAGGGACAGTAATAACAGATGATGGGGAAGAAGATAAATGCTCGGGAAGTTAAAATATATCTTTCACACGGGGGCAGGAAAATCCAAATGACCGGGTTTTTTTAAAAGAATGGTTTTAGCTTCATTAAAAGGCTGCCGAGGGAGGGCGGAGAGTGGCCTCCTTTCTGCCCCGTGAAATCTGCCCATTTCGTGCTGTTTCAGAAATGAGTTTCTGTTGGTTTGTTGACTGAGCGGGAGATAAATGCACCATTCTCGTATGCAGAGTGTGCAGAGTAGGGGACACACACGCACACAAACAGAAACACAGAGTCGGTGTTTGCTTTACTCCAGAATAAGGTGGGGGGTCTTCAGAGGCCTGCAATAACAATGGCATTTGCACAGGCATAACATGGTTCAGCGCAGCCCCCACCTCCCCCCCGCAAACACATGGAATTTTTAAAAAGGGACATTACTTTTAAGCAATTCCAACCTTACTCGGGTGCAGGAGGGCTAACCTCTCTTCCAAAGGAGCCAATTTGTAACCTTCCAAACTGGAAGTGACTCTATGGAAGGAGGAACAAGAGAAAAGGCGATCGAGACAGTAGAGTGGTAAAACCACACCTGGAATCCTGGGTGCCCTTTTGGTCACCACAATGTAAAAAAAGATATTGAGACTCTGGGAAGAGTGCAGAGAAGAGCAACCAGGATGATTAGGGGACTGGAACAGGGGTGAAATTCACTTACCTTCCCTACTGGTTCACAAATGTGCACACTCCACAAGCACACTGTCGTCCGCCCATGCGCAAAGCCTTCTGCACATGCTCAGAGGCTGCAAATTGTCACAAAAATAGAGGCAGAGCCTCCCACAGCCACCGCTACCAGTTTGCCCAAGCTTAATAGAACCGGATGAATTTCACCCCTGACTAGAGGCTAAAACATATGATGAACGGTTGCAGGAACTGGGCCTGGCTAGTCTAGTGAAGAGAAGGACCAGGGGAGACAGGAGAGCATCTTCCAATATTTGAGGGGCTGCCACAGAGAAGAGGAAGGGGTTCAAGCTGTTCTCCAAAGCACCCGAAGGCCAGACAAGGAACAATGGATGGAAACTGATCAAGGAGAGATTCAACCTAAAAATAAGGAGGAATTTCCTGACATGGAGAACAATTAATCAGTGGAGCAGAAGTTGCCTTCAGAAGTTGTGGCTGCTCCAACACTGGAAGTTTTTAAGAAGAGATTGAACAGCCAGTTGTCTGAAATGGTCATAGGGTCTTCTGCCTGAGCAGAGGGTTGGACTACAAGACCTCCAAGGTCCCTTCCAACTCTGTTATTCTGATACCTGCTCTTTCAAGTGGCCCTCAGCTGTTCTTCTCTCCATGGATGGTGATGGGTTGTCTCTTGATTCCTGTTGGCCTTCCCTGGGCTGTATCCATCTTGCCTTATGCTGGAGAGATGACCTCGAGGAAACTATGCAGTGATCGTTTTGAGTCCCACAAGAACGTCAACATGCTTGAAGACCAAGAAGCAAAGAAAACCTGTGGGAGAAACCCAGATTGGCCCCATCCTAAGACACAAGAGGAAGGGAAGGACAACAGGCTTCCAAGGACTCAATAACATCTATTGGATGCATCAGTAGAGTTCTGGTCATCCTTTGTTTCCGGATCTGGCTGACATCAGTGTTGAGGCTCGTATTGTTGATACCACCTCAGTAGAGTTTCTACAAGGTCATCTCTAGGTGACCATCTATGGTGACCTGGCTGGAGCAAAGACAATCTGGAAGGTTTCACTGTCTCAACAGATCTGACAGTCATCACATTTGATGTCATCGCATGATGTCATCCACGCCACCTCAGCCAAGATAGACCATGGCCTTGTGACCAGGTACTCTGGGAAAGGACAGCAGATTGGGGAAGTCCAGGCAAGGGAGATGCCTCTTTGCTTGACTCGGAGGGATCAAAAATTGGAAGGAGATGGAAGCTACATTCTCTGAAGTGGAAACTTGGGTGAACATTAATCAAAAGCATTTTGGGACTTTCTGAAGTCATTTGTAGAATAATGATATGGTTTATTTTTTCTTTGCATCAAAACTACTGATTTTTTAAAAAATCATTGATAGCTTTGGTTGATGAGAATTTTCTATTATTGCTATTTTATTGGCTAGCTTTGCTGGCTGGGGAATTCTGGGAGTTGAAGAAAGAGAAAGAATGAGTGAGAGAAAGAAAAAAGACAAAAAGGGAGAGAAAGAAAGAGAGAGAAAGAGAAACAGAAAAAGAAAGAGAGAAAGAGAGAGTGTGTGAGAGAAAGAAAAAGATAGAGAGGGAGAGAAAGAGAAAGAGGGAGAAAGAGAGAGAAAGAGAAAGAATGTGTGAAAGAAAAAAAGACAAAAAGGGAGAGAAAGAAAGAGAGAGAGAGAAACAGAAAAAGAAAGAGAGAAAGAGAGAGTGTGTGTGAGAGAAAGAAAAAGATAGAGAGGGAGAGAAAGAGAAAGAGAGAAAGAAAGAGAGAGAAAGAGAAAGAATGTGTGAGAGAAAGAAAAAAAGACAAAAAGGGAGAGAAAGAAAGAGAGAGAGAGAGAAACAGAAAAAGAAAGAGAGAAAGAGAGTGTGTGAGAGAGAAAGAAAAAGATAGAGAGGGAGAGAAAGAGAAAGAGAGGGAGAAAGAGAGAGAAAGAGAGAAAGAGAGAGGGAACAGACAGACAGACTCATCTCTTTGCAGGATTTTTCAAATCTGTTTCTTGTTATGTTAATTTTTTCAGGCAGAGCGATGTTTAAATACCAAAAAAAAGCTAATAATGAACATGGCATTTTATTATTTCAGTGTTTCCTAATCACGAATCTAATCTATTTCTTGTGGAACATTGTTTTATAAGCTGTAGAAAATACGGACAATAAACCAATTGGAGGATTCATTATGAAGGATTGTTGACTCTCTTTAGCAAACGGAATGATTAATTGGGAGGAAGGTAATGTGTATCAATTTGCTTATAATGCCGGCAAAACCCGGCTAGAGAAAGGGGTGATTTATCCTGTGTAATTTTAGCAGCATGTTCATGCCAGAAATAGAACATTTTTGTGGTCAGTTCACAAAGACTGGCTGAAATGGATTTTTTAAAAAAATATGTGCCGAAAGGACCCAGCGTGATATACAGGTAGACCATATAATTTTGAGCCCAAAATTTCTGTTGTTAAGTGTGACGTTTGTTAAGTGAGTTTTGCCCCCATTTAATGACTTTTCTCACCACAGTTGTTCACTGCAGTTATTCGGTTATTAAGTGAATCCAGCTTCCCCCGAAGACTTTGCTTGTCAGAAGGTTGCAAAAGGGGATCGATGACCCCGGGACACTGCAACCGTCATAAATATGAGTCAGTAGCCAAGAGTCTGAATTTTGACCACGTAACCATGGGGAGGCTGCAACCGTCATAAATGTGAAAAACGGTCATATGTCGCTTTTTTGGTGTCGTAGCTTTGAATGATCACTAAATGAATGGTTGTAAATGCTGTCTGTTCAGATCTTGAATCATTTCCCCATTTTTAAATATATTTTTTAAAAAAAGACTCATACCAACATTTTGGGCTTAATGTAAATGTTTTATTAAAGATATTTCCTTGATTCTGAATTGCGGGAGTTCCTCCTCATTTAGGGTTTCCTGCCTAGGCAGGGGGTTGGACTAGAAGACCTCCAAGTTCCCTTCCAACTCGTGTTATTCTGAGATAATCTGCATTTAATCAGATGTTCCTAACGGTTTGAACTGATGAGCCCTAATCATCGTATGAGAATTTTTTTTAAAAAAAAAATGACGGAATATATTTGAAGCCGAGCTGAATCCTTTTTGCAAAATGCATTAAGCGGGAACAGGTTTCCATTCAGGATGAGACCTCTGATTCCATAAAATCCTCTTTCTTCCCACATTTATTAAGTTTAAAAGAAGGAAGGCTGAAGAACGAGGAAAGAGGAGACAGAACAGCAGGCAAAAAATGGTTGCTTGTACTTTCTAAACTTTTCAAGTCCATTGCAAATATGGATCGGAGGGAGAGTAGTCGATACGTATTTTTAATGTCAGAGAAAAATGACACCGCCTGGGCCAACGGGGAAATCCAGTGTTAAATTGAATTTGTACCTATTGATCAGGAATCAAATTCTAATTGATGGGAAAGGGTTGTCCTAGCAGAAAAGAATCAAATTCCTATTTGAAATATGGAACCCTCTAAACTCCCATTTGCTCTGGTTTATGCCGTGTGTTGTTGCTGCTTTTTTTCTAATCCAAGTTGGGGAGGGGATTTCTTGATTTTGCAATGATGTATATTCCGATAGGGAGGGGAAGGGGTTAAAAATGATGGTGGCCACAGGCAGCAAATGAATCTCTAACCCAGGGGTCCCCAAACTTGGCAGCTTTAAGACTTGTGGGCTTCAACTCCCAGAATTCTCCAGCCAGCAGTCCACAAGTCTTAAAGCTGCCAAGTTTGAGGACTTCTCTGCTCTAACCTTTTATCCATTGCAAAGCGTATCAACGAAAGCTGAGCTTCAATTGTTTCGTTGCAGCTGCCATTTTGACTTTTTTGACACCTCCCCCCCTTAGACATCCCTGCAGCTAGAAAATTCACGCCATGCGTAAGATCAAGAAAGAGACGAAGGGGCTGGAGGCAGGGAATTTTTTTAAAAATAGAAATTTAAAAAGCATAATCTGTTGAAGTGCAGGTGTTCTAACTACGCCGTGAGAATGTAAAAAAAATGTTATTTTATTCCAAGGCGGCTGCAATTATGTTCAGCACCAATTTCCTATTGTTTTCACATCCCTGGTTTTTTTTCTGAAGAAACAGCAAATGCTGCTAATTAATATTGTGTTGTGTTAAGTGTCGAACGGAATGTCCAGGGTAATTCCGCTTTTTTGCAGAAAATCCAACGCAGGCAAAAAAAAAAAGGACTCTAGGTGGGAATATTAGAAGCCGACGATTTAATTAGGCAGTTGGGAAAAGGGGGAAAAGAAGAAATTGTGTAAAAAGGCTATAACTAGAAAAAGAAGAGGCCATCAGACAGATGAGAGAGAGAGAGAGAGAGAGAGAGAGAGAGAGAGAGAGAGAGAGAGAGAGAGAGAGACTGGGGTCTCCTTCCCTGCCTGCCTTGGGGTGGCTGTTCTCAGCAGCCTCATAGAATTGCAGAGCTGGAAGGGGTCCCCCAAAGATCATCTAGTCCAACCCGGAGACGATGCATTTTGCTTCTACCCTGTGTTCAAGGGTGGCATCTGCCTGTTTGCTGAGAGCACCCATCATCCCTTTTGAGGGAAAGGGGATTTTGTCGGGGGTATGGGGGAGGAGGAGGAGGAGGAAGCTGCTGTTGGGAGTCTGTGGCAAAGGATCACAAGAATCAATTGTTTTCTTGGGCATCTTTGCAAGAAGTAGTAGTTTGGCATCCCTTTATAATTTATATATACATATACATATACATATACATATACATATACATATACATATACATATACATACCCAGGACAGCAACCCAGGGTCAATGTATGGTTTTAGACATGGGGAGCCAAATACCAGGCAAGAAATAAACGAGGACAAGTGGCTCTTAGACTCGGGAGCCACTAACCACACCACATACAACCCAAAATTATTCATTACCCTTACAGAGACAGATTTTGAGATAAGAGTGACCAACCAGAGCAGTGCCAAAGTAATAGGAAAGGGAAGCGTACATATCCCAGGAATAGGAGAAATAGAGGGGGTGTTATATGTGCCAGAGATAACATATAACGTATTAGCCACCACTAAACTAACACAAGACACAGACTCCGAGGTAATGTTCAAGGAAGGCAAGGCATACATATCCAATGAAGAGCCTGGTGGTGCAGCAGACTAATAGCCTGTTATTAACATCCAGCTGCCTGCAATTACTGCATGTTCGAATCTCCCCAGGCTCAAGGTTGACTCAGCCTTCCATCCTTTCTAAGGTAGGTAAATTGAGGACCCAGTTTGTGGGGGCAATAAGCTGACTTTGTATAAATATACAAAAGTATGAAGGCTATTGCTTAATGCATTGTAAGCCACCCTGAGTCTCCAGAAAAGGGCGGCATATAAATCAAATTAAAAAAACAAAACAAAACGAAGGGGAAAACATTGGGGAAGTAACAATGCACGATGGACTAGCTTACTTTACACCTAACAAAAGTGATGGAGGAAGTGTAAACATAAGTACTGTTAATGAGAGAAAGGGAAACGAAGAAACGGAGGGGACACACCAGGGGACAACCAATTGTAAGTCACCAGGGAAAGGTACGGTATCCATGGGAAAGCCCATCCATGACAGTTGTGCTCACCTTCTCCATAGAAGACTAGGGCACATCAGTTTTCCAGTTGTTAAGAAAATGTTAGAATGTACAGAGGGTTTAAAAGTAAAGGATTGTAAGAATTACCTAGAGTGTTCTGTTTGTAAGTGTTCAAAAATTAAGGTCAAAGCAAGACCAAAGAAATCAGGGTGAACTACTGACTCTATCTTTCAATTAGTGCACATGGATCTGGTAGGGCCACTGAAACCATCCATTAGGTACAGAGAAAGGTTCTTCCTAACCATTGTGGATGATTATAGTCGATACGGTTATGTATACTCAGACAGAAAAATGAAGCATTCCAAAGGTTCAAAGAATTTTATAAAAGGGTGGAATTACAACATGACACTAAGATCAAACAGATAATGACTGACCGAGGTTCAGAGTTCATGGCCGGAGACTTTACAAAATGGCTAAAAGAACGAGGCATATTACATTTCACTTCTTCGCCTTTTTCTGCTTTCCAAAATGGAGTCGTAGAACGTAAAAACAGCATACTCCAAACAATGATGAGATGTGTCCTAGAAGATGCAGGGATGGGCCAATCATTCTGGTCAGAAGCATTGCACTACTCAAACTATACATTGAATAGGTTGTGGTCTAGTTCAATCAATATAACCCCATATGAATTAATGCATAAAAGGAAACCTAACTTAGCCCACTTGCATATATTTGGTGTCCCAGCGGATGTTCATATCCCCAGACAATTAAGAAAAAAGGGGGAAACGATATCCAAAAGACTAAGGTTCATGGGGTATGAACCAGGAACAAAAGGCTTCAGGTTCGTAGACTGCAATAACAAATTTATTGTCTCAAGATCAGTGGACTTTCATGAACATTCTAATTGGTCAAGATTACATTCCAATGACATTTTCCTCGGTGGGGATGCACACACACATAATCAAAGGGATGAGAACCAGGCCACTAAAAAAGCAACAGAGACCAAAACACACAAGCCCAAACGCCACAAACTAAAAGCCGAAGAATGGAAGGAAGGGCACCGCACCTTAAACTTAGATAGTCTCACAAACAAAGAAGCAAAGTGCCTGCATGAAACAGACATGCCACCTGACAGACCAGTCAGAGCAAGCAGAAACAGGATGCCAAAAAGACTTGAGGACTATGTCATGTCCATACAGACAAACAACACCACACCCAGCTCCTTTGAAGAGATACTCAACCTTCCCCAAGAAGAGAAAGAAAAATGGGAACAAGCTATGGAAAGAGAAATGAAGAGCCTCAGGGACCTACAAGTATATTCACCAGCACAAGCACCAGAAAATAAAAAACCAATCGGGACCAAGTGGGCATACAGGATCAAAACCCTAGAAGACAACAAAGTACTATACAAAGCAAGACTAGTCGCACAAGGCTTCACCCAAAAATACCCAGAGGACTACACAGACACCTACTCACCCACGGTCAGGGCTGAGAGCGTCAAGAGCGCCCTAGTGATAGCCACCATCCTAGGGCTAAAAGTATTTCAATTCGATGTACAAACTGCATACCTTCATGCAGAATTGGACAAGGAAATTTATGTCAAGGCCCCACCGGGATATAATGAAGGAAAAGACAATACGTGGCTTCTAAACAAAAGTTTATATGGACTCAAACAGTCAGGCAAGAGATGGTACGACTGCCTGGCCAAAGCCCTCAACTCTATGGGCTTCACTGCCACCTCAGCTGACAAATGCTTCTTCATAAAGAGAGAAGAAGAATCATTTGAAGGCATCCTTGTCTACGTGGATGACATATTATATGTAGGGAAGCAAAAAACCAAATGTGACAAGTTCGCCACTCTAGGGAAAATAGACAAATACTTAGGGGTCCAAGTGACCAAAACTAATAAAGGTTTTCGACTCTCTCAGAAAGAGAAAATCACTGAACTATTATTAAGATGTAATATGTCAGAGGCAAAATCCAGCGAAACTCCCATGCAACCAGACTTCTTAAAGAATATGTATAATGAAGCAGAACCCTTCACTGATAACAAATTATACAGGTCTACCATAGGATCTCTACTGTATATAGCTAATTGGACAAGACCAGACATTGCCTTAGCTGTCAACTTACTATCCAGACATGTGAGTAAACCCACAACTTTCCATTGGGGTGCCATCAAAAGGTTACTCAGATACTTAAAATATAGTATTAATGTCCACTTATGCCTTGAACCAGACTTATCCACGAAACCAAAACTATCATGTTATGCAGATGCTGATTGGGCGGGAGATATCAAAAGTAGGAAAAGCACCTCCGGATATGTGTTTTTCCTCAACAACAGCCCAATAGATTGGTACACAGGAAAACAAAAACTAGTAGCCACCTCCACCACCGAGGAAGAACTCGTCTGCTTGTCTAAAGCTGCAAATAATCTAATTTGGTTTGATGACTTACTCAGTGATATCTGGGCAGAGCCATCATACCCAATAATTATTCATGAGGATAATAAAGCAGCCATCGAAATATCAAAGGCCGATGCTGTTGGTCAACGGTCAAGACACATCTATATTAAGTGTAAGCATGTTAGACAATTCTCAGAGATTGGGTTCATTAAAGCCATACACTGTGACACAGAAGAGCAAACCGCAGATATACTTACCAAACCTTTACCTCCCAAACAACACAAATACCTCATGTCGAAAATATGTGTTTATATGTAAATCACATGGTTTTATGTATGTTAATGTATATGTATGTAAACGCCATGTACCTATCATCAGTTAGACATTTAGAGGGGTTTTTGTCATTTAAAATGTCTAACTCTCTTGTATCCCAATTCCCCACAGCCCTGCAAGGGTTAACACAACCACATATCCCATTACTCCCACAATCCCACCTTACCTCTAACTCCTCCCCTTGGGTATAAGAGGTCACACCACGAGGCCATCCAGCAGTTCCAGATGTATACCTGTAAGAGAAGGATAAAGCTCAGTTGCTATTAACTGAATAAGCCTAAAATTAGTTCAGGCCTACAATAAAAGAATTAATGGAAGATATCATATTGTCTTGTGAGTTATTGGGTTAGATCCATCAGCCTAACATTGTCTAATAAGGTGTGTCTAAACCAGATTTACCTACCTTATATTATTGAAACAACCACAGCAGGAAGAAACAGGAATAGCTTAAATTAATGTAATGGCCAAGAGAACAGTTACTGGATTGATTTTTTTTTTTTGCATAGGTCTTCTAAATGAACCTAAAGATGAGATACTTATTTATTAAATAAATTTCTGTAGCTGCCCAACTCATACAGAAGTGACTCCAGGCAGCTTGAAATTAAAAAAAAATCCACTGTTTAATGAAACCCATTAAAAGAAAACCCTCTCCACTCCCACATGGTAGCAACAACACAATCAAATCACCACTTGATCGGCTCCATTCATAGACTCCAGGCCAGTGGTGGGTTTCAAATTTTTTACTACCGGTTCTGTGAGTGTGGCTTGGTGGTTGTGGCATTACTTGGTAGGTGTGGCTTGGGGGCATGGCAGGGGAAGGGTACTGTAAAATCTCCACTCCAGGGGAAGGTTACTGCAAAATCCTCATTTTTCCTGATCAGCTGGGCCTTGGGAGGCAGAGAATAGATGGGGGCGGGGTCAGTCAGTATTTTTACTCTCCAAACTACTCAAAATTTCTGCTACCGGTTCTCCAGAACTGGTCAGAACCTGCTGAAACCCACCTCGGCTCCAGGCCCATTGATAAAGCCATGTTTTGGGGGCTTTTCAGAAAAACAGCAGAATGGGGGCCAACCATATCTAGGGCAGAATGATGTTCCTTAAAGAAGGGGCAACAACCAAGAACGCTCTTTTTATGGTCCCACCAGATGACAATCCCTAAATGATGGAACTCATAATATGCCCTGCCTTCCCATCCTGATGGGCCTAGTGAATATAATAAGGGAGAGGCAGTCCTTCAAATAACCAGGTCTCAAGCCATGTAGGGCTTTAAAGGTGGCAATCAGCTCCTTGAATTGTACCCAGAAGACATCCATCTTTCTCTTTGCAACCAGAGGAGGAAAGGTTATATTCACCTTGAATGTTATGATGAACCTTGTTCATCATTGTTCATAGTATTCATAGTATGTTCATAGCATTCTAGCTAGATATTGGCTGAAAAACACATACATACTTTAATGCTGGACTTCCATAAAGGAAAACAGTAATCTCCTTACATTAAAAAAAACAAAAACATTTTTGTTTTTTTGCTTGTCACTTTCCTTATCCCAAAGTTTTCCTGTAATGTTCGGGGAAAGATCTTGGCTGTTTGCTTGCTTGCTCACAAATCATTTATCTTTAGATTTGCTGCTTGGTTCCATCCATTTTCTCTCCTTCATTCTCTGCAGAACATGTTAGCTCCCCAAGAGGTCTACATGCTCAAGTTGCCCAGCGTAAGTAATAAGCCTGACCAATCACTCTGTCTCCTGACCTGCTTCTCCTTTGTTATACAGTTAACAATTAAAATGTAAGGATCTGGAAAAGTTCCCTCTTCCTGGGCAGTTTGCAGGTGAACACTCATTCTATAACTCTTTTCTAGAGACCTTTGAAAAGTTAATGTATGGCCTTGTGATATATTATTTTTTCCCTGTCTATCATCCCCCTATAGAACAAAAGGATTACCCAGAGAAATTTTCATATTTGTGAAGGGGGCAAACCAGTGGTGGGTTTCAATTTTTTTTACTACTGGTTCTGTGGGTATGGCTTGTTTGGGGGCCGTGGCTTGGTGGGCATGTGACTGGGTGGGCATGGCCAGCTTGACGTCACTCATGTCAAGGGTTAGGGTTAGAGTTAGGGTTAGGGTGCCTGGCCTCTCTTTGCCTCAAAGGCCTCAACGAGATACAATTTCTCTGTCTATTTATTTACTACTCCTACTGAACATCCAAAATATACTGTTTAATCCTATGTATATATGCCATATGTGTATATACATATTATATAGTATAGAGTGTGTATAAGCACACAAAAAGATACGTTATCTATTATATATACTGTATGTGTATGTACACACACACATACACAGCTCTTCTAAAACTATACACATTCAACCTCACTTACTACATTTGGAAAAACACACCCAGAGTCCACTTTCTGCCACACATTTAACTATAACTTCTGTACATTAGAACATTACACACACCTCCAGATGTCCTTCCCTAGCTTGCAAATGACTGCTAGAGCTAGGAGAGGCCATGGATTGAGTAAAATGTGGTGAAACTCACTTAACAACACTCTTGCTTAGCAACCAAAATTTTGGGCTCAATTGTGGTCATAAGTCAAGGACTATCTCTGCCTTCCTCTGCATGGCAGCCTTATCCTAGTAGACTCGTTCACCTTTCTGGCAATTTTTCTTTCTGTTAGAGGCACCAAAATAATCCAGAGGATATAAG
The DNA here is from genome assembly GCF_029531705.1 of Pantherophis guttatus. The sequence continues at coordinate 1,491,853 of NW_026844040.1, read as the reverse complement.
GTTTCCTGCTGGAGCAGGGGGTTGGAGCAGGGTGATGGCCTCCAAGGTCTCTTCCAGCCCTAGATTGCTGTGCTGTTTCAAAGCGTCTTCTGAAGCCATGTCTAGTACCAGGGTTTGTGGTCCTTCCTTCCTTCCTTTTCTCTCTCTCTCTCTGTCTCTCCCTTCCTCTTCCTTCCTTCTTCCTTCCTTCCTTCCTTCCTTCCTTCCTTCCATATATATATATATATATATATATGGCTTTTAAAACCATTTTTTCTACAATCTTTTTGGTGAAGAGGTTGTTAAAAAATGCTTTTAAATGCCTCTGATGATCCCAGCTGAGTTGCCTGATCAGCAGAGGCTTTTTTTTCTTTTAAATGCCTCTGACGATCCCAGCTAAATTGCCTATTTTTTTCTTTTAAATGCCTCTGATGATCCCAGCTAAGTTGCCTAATCGGCAGAGGCTTTTTTTCTTTTAAATGCCTCTGACAATCCAAACTGAGTTGCCTGATCAGCAGAGGCTTTTTTTCTTTTAAATGCCTCTGACGTCAGAGGCATTTAAAAGAAAAAACGCCTCTGATGATCGCGTGGCTCAGCTGGGCATGGGGGGTGGGGAGGGCAGGGATTTTTACTACCGGTTCTCCGGACCACCATCGCTACCAGATCGGGTGGTCCGGTCCGAACCGGGAGCATTTCACCCCTGGTCTGCAAGAAAACAACTAAATTCAGAGGGCACCAAGGACCCCTCATTTCAACCCTGAGTGATAAATATTCTCCTTTATTGCTATGTTCTATGTTCCAGAAGTTGTGGGTACTCCAACATGGGAGAGACTGGACAGCCACTTGCCCACAATGGTATCGGGCCTCCTGCTGGAGCGGGGTTGGACTAGAAGACCTCTGAGGTCCCTTCCAACTCTGTTATTCTATTACTCAAAATAACGTGCCTCCAGAACTTGTGGGGTGCTCCAACACTGGAGGTTTTTATGAAGAGACTAGACAGCCACTTGTCCAGAATGATGTAAGGTCTTCTGCTTGAGCAGGAGGTTGGACTAGAAGACCTCTGAGGTCCCTTCCAACCCTCTTATTCTATGTCAGTGTTTCTCAACCTTGGAAGCTTGAAGATGGGTGGACTTCAACTCCCAGAATTCCCCCAGCCAGCGCTGCCTTTTTTGAGGTGCTTGTGTGTCTTGCAAACACCCCTGATTTGGAAGCTTAAAGAGATAAGCATCGCTCCCATCGTCCCCAGCATCTCTGCCAGGAAGCTGTCAGCTATACACCAAAAGTGGACATCTGTGCCTTTTTCCTCTGCTCTGACCCCCTGCCCACCCCCACCCCCCCAAATGTTCCTGGAATGTACAGAGCTGGTGGGGTTGTCGTTTTGTGCAACAATGCCAGTTCTGTGCATATTGGCAGGAATTTTGTGCATGACGGTAGATTGCAAGCATGCCTGGGAAGACTAAGAAATGTGCACATGATATGCGCATTTCCCTGCCTAAGGAAGGATGAAGGGGGGCTTAAAACAGTAAATTCTGCCTCCCCGCCCCCCCATGCGTGTGCCAGGCTTCCTTCTGAGGTGTGTGTGTGTGTGTGTGTGTGTTTGTGTAGGGGCCTCCCATCTCAGTCACGGGGATCCATAAATATCACTTTGCAAAAGAGAATAAAAAGAAGGTGACACAATTCTCGGCAAAGTCACAAACGCGTCAAGTGAGACATGGGGTTCCCTTCCTTCGGATTGCCTTCGAAGCTGAATGCAAAAAAACATGGAATTTTCCTTCCTCTTCCCCCCCCCTCCCCCCCTTTTTTTCCCCTTTTCTTTGCTTGGCAGCTGCCAAGTGACTTTGCAAACAGCCAACAGCCCAGGGTGCCTGCAACAAAGCTGGATTGCTGTGTCTTAACTCTTCCTATTTTCCCCTAGTACAACAACGACCCTGTAAGGTGGGCTGGGCTGGGAGAGGGGGACTGGCCCAAAGTCACCCAGCCGGCTTTCGTGCCTAGGGCGGAACTGGAACTCACCGTCATCTGGTTTCTAGCCTGGCATCTTAACCGCTGGATCAAACAGGCTTTTCTTGGGATCTTGGAATAGAGATGGAAGGGATCTTGGAGGTCATCTATCCCAGCCTGCCCAGGGAGGCCTCCCCCCCTCACACACACAGAACCCGCCCCGTCTTCTGCTCTGCTTTCTCTGGCCATAGGTGGGCAGCTTCATCTCCCAACTTCCTGCCTAAGCTAGGGCTCTGGGCACCCAAGTGGTCATCCAAACGGCATTATTGTTGTTGTTGTTATTGTAATTGTTGTTATTTCTATTTCTTTGCCGCATATCTCCCTGCGAGGCAGCATCCAAGCGCAGCGAGCCCGAGGGAGGGGTTGGGGTGGGGTGGGGTGGACCTCTGCCTTAAGATCATATAGCACGCGGTGGAGGGGACCTGGGAGGTCATCTATCCCAACCCCCGTCCCTGGCACCCACCCTCGACCCTTCTGCTCTGCTCTCTGTGCCCGCAGGTGGTGAAGGTGGCGGGCAGCAACATCTCGCACAAGCTGCGCCTCTCGCGGGTCAAGCCGGCCGACGAAGGGACCTACGAGTGCCGCGTGATCGACTTCAGCGACCGGCAGGCGCGGCACCACAAAGCCAAGGCGTACCTGCGGGTGGAAGCCGAGGACAGCGCCCCCCCGGCCGGCGGCCGCCCCCTGCAAGACACGCAGCTGCTGCTCCTGGCCGCCGGGCAGACCCCCGAGCGCGGCAGGCCGGCCGCCCCCCGCCCGCCCCACCCGCCCCGCCTGGCCAAGGAGCTGAAGAAGCGCTCGCTGGACGAAGAAGCCCCCGCCTGCGCCCGCTAGGGACCCCCGCCACCCCCGGAGCCCGGACCGGACCGCGCGGAGGAGCCGCGCCCCGCAGGGAGAGGGTCTCCATCGCCGCGCCCCCTTCCCCGCCCGGCTCTCCTGGACCGAGGGAGGGGTCCCCTCCCAGACCCCGCTCCGGCAACCACGAACTTGCTGCGGAGGATCGCTCGCAACTGAACTGGCGCAACTGCGCGCCCCTCGCCTGTAAATAAGCCCCGAGGCTCCCCGCCTACATCCCCGAGCTCGGTGGGCGCGGGTTGGGGGCGTCCCGCCGGAGCCAAGCAGGAAGCCAAGAGACGGCGGGGGGGGGGGGGGGGGGGGGGGAATTGGGGGAGGGGGAGGTCTGAGGGCTGGGAAGGCGCCCCCCGCATCCCCCCGGCCCAGTTCCTCTTCTGCGGGACGGGGGCTTCATCCCGGCTGCATTCACACAACATGCTGGTTAGTGTTCGGCTTCCTTAGAATTTCCGTCGCTCTGTGTCTTGTGCGCACCTGCCCCGTGGGGACCCCTGGATGGTCCGCTATATTTCTCGTCCCACTGCGGGGAGGGTTAGCATGTTGTGTGAGCTCAGCCCTATAGCCTTGGAGTTTCATAATTGCTTGTGCTTTTTTTTTTTTAATTTTTAAAAAAGGAATATTTATGCTTCTTCCCATCTTATTATTATGATTAGTATTAATATACCTGTGACGTGTTTCTATTCCAAAAGAGAGAGAGAGAGAGAGAGAGAGAAATAAATAAACTTAGGCGGCACCCGGTCCCTGGAGAAGGGATGTTGGGGGGGGGGGGACAAAAAAAAGGGGGGGGGGGGGGGCCGTTTTTTCTTTCGGGGATGGGGCCAAATTTTCAGGACTGCTTTGTATTCCGAGGGTTTGTTTTATTCGTTTTTACAAAAAACAAAAAATCACCGGGAGATGCCATTTCAGAAGCTCAGATTTGGGGTTCGCTTCTATTTGGGGGTGGGGTCCCCGGCATGGCTGCAAAGGGCAAAGCCTTGGGAACGCCTCCCCCCCTTAGAAAGGATGCGATTTGAGGACCTCTGCCCTTCTCGCACATATTTCTTTGGGTGGGAAAGACGATTGAGGGGTGCAGTGGATTCCCTCCCCACTCCCCGCTTTAAGGAAGTCCTTGTTTTGCTTGGGGTCCTTTTGCCTGGCTTTATAGGGGGGCTCTTTCTGGCAACTGGGGAGGGGGGGGCCCTGACCCCTGAACAGACAATCATGGTTGGTTTGATTCTATCAGCCAAGATTGGGAAACTCTGATTTAATGACGGTTGTTTCCTGAAGCAAGTACACTTGGATCCAACTTTTTATGACGCAGCACCCCGCAGGCCAGGAGTTCCACCCAAGTGACCGCCCCAAGGGAGCCCCCCAAAATGCTGCACTGGCTGTTAAGCATGGAAGCTGGCAGGGGTGGGGTGGGGGGAGAAGGGGGCGTCGGGCAGGCTACGAAGCACCCTGGCACCGTGTGAAGTAGTTTGTGACCAGCTGAAATGAATAAAAGATATTTTAAGCGGAGATTGCTTTGTGGTCTCCTTTTCTCCTGTAACCTCCAAGCCCCCGCCGCTGTCCCTTCGGGAGCCCTGCAAAATCAAAATGTCAGAGGCAGGGCAGCACTCTGGACATGGCCAGGGACCATTGTTTCTTTGGGGGTCATGTGATCACCTTTCGTGACCTTCCCAGCTGACTACCGCATTAATCGCATTAACAGAGGGATACAATCAAGATCAAGGGAGGTACTAAGACCACTCTATAAAGCCTTAGTAAGGGCACTCCTAGAGTCCTGCATCCAGTTTTACTCACCGCACTATAAAAAAAGATGTTGAGACTCTAGAAAGAGTGCAGAGAAGAGCAACCAGGATGATGAGGGGACTGGAGGCTAAAACATACGATGAACGGTTGCAGGAACTGGGCCTGGCTGGTCTAGGGAAGAGAAGGACCAGGGGAGACAGGAGAGCATCTTCTAATATCTCAGGGGCTGCCACAGAGAGGAGGAAGGGGGTCAAGCTATTTCCCAAAGGCACCTGAAGGCCAGACAAGGAACAATGGATGGAAACTGATCAAGGAAAGATTCAACCTAGAAATGAGAAATTTTCTGGCAGTGAGAACAATCCACCGATGGAACAGAAGTTGCCTTCAGAAGTTGTAGGAGCTTCATCACTGGAAGCTTTCAAGAAGAGACTGGACTGCCATCTGTCAGCAATAGTGTAAGGTCTCCTGCTTGGGCGGGGGTGGGGGGGTGGGGGGGGTTGGACTAGATGACCTACAAGGTCCCTTCCAACTCTGTTAATCTAATTTAAACTCACACCCCCCTCACATCAGGGGAATGCACAAGACTGCATCAGGTTTCCAGCTATCTAAGTCAAATATTTTTCAAACTTGAAGAGAGTTTGAAGAGTGACGGACTTCAACTCCCAGAATTCCTTTGCTGGCTGGGGAATTCTGGGAGTTGAAGTCCACCCCACTTCAAGTGGCCAAGACTGAGAAATGCTGATGGGGGAAATTTCATTTTTTAACATCCTAACAGGAGGTAGAACGTAGATGCATAGCCAAGGTGGAACTTTTCCAGTAAATTCTTCAGCTGTGGCTCCCATCATCCCCAGCCAGACCTCGTGGGACTTGCACAGCGTAGAGCTCTCTGTCCTGGGTTGTTTAAAAAAGAAGAAGAAGGGTATATTCTTATTTAAACCAATAGATCTTCAATTGAATACACAGAATTCAAGGATAATAGGGGCAAGGCTAATCTCTCTGCTTTCGGGATAGGCAAGAATTTTCTGCACTCAACCATCACAAGTGAAACATTGGTGAAAACCCAGAATACTTTCCCTTATAGTGGAAGAAACCACTGAGAGAATGTAAAAAGAAGATGACTGGTCTTGATTACAGTTTGTTCTCCAGGCATCAGTTTTGTACTTTCCCCCCCTAAAGATAGCCATGCTATAGCTCTGCAATGCCCGATGGAAGCAAAACTCCCATTTTCATTCTGAAAAAAATGTTTAAAGTTTGAAGCATTTGCAGAAAGTGAAGAAAATTCAGATTCTCCTCTGAATGTTAGTCCATTTCGCTGGATCTTTGAGCATCGTGGCCACATTCAGTCCTTCAGGCCCCAAAAGCAGCACCTACTGGTAAGTTTAAAGGCCAGAGTAGCACAACCTGTGTGGTGACACCACATAAACAACAAACCTTGGGTGTTCCTGCACTTCAAATGATGTCATCATTGGCATCCTTCAGTCTCAAGAGACTATGGGATCGTGCTCTGGAAAGAGGTCCTAAAACAGCATCTAGTGTCAAATTTAGTCTGGTGGCCTGGTGGCTCAGCAGACTGATAGCATAACACCAGCTGCCTGCAATTACTGCAGGTTCGAATCTCACCAGGCTCAAGGTTGACTCAGCCTCCATCCTTTCTAAGGTAGGTAAAATGAGGACCCGGATTGTGGGGGCAATAAGCTGACTTTGTATAAATATACAAAAGTATGAAGGCTATTGCTTAACACATTGTAAGCCGCCCTGAGTCTTCGGAGAAGGGCGGCATATAAATCAATTTTTTTAAAAAAATGATGTAGTTCCATGCCAAAGGAGAAGATAGCAGAGGGGAGGGGGGCACCGTGAGGGTCCTAATGGCATCCCGTGAAAATAATAACAATGCAAAACAATGTCTATGTCTCACACGCACACACGGGCTCCTTTGGGTGCAGATCTGATGTTTTGGCCCCTGAAGGCTGAGACCCCTTTACATGCAGCTCCTGCACTCCTGGGGCATCTTTTATTAATTAATAAACATCCCCCTTTGTTTCCCATCACCCCCCTCCCCACCTTCCAGGCGGTGGACAGAGATAAGCACCGTAAAACAAAAATCAATAGGCCAGCCAAACTAATAAAAATGGGAAAGAGAGGAACCAAACGCCCAACCTCCTGGATTAAACAAAACAGAACAAAACAAAATCCATCGATATCCCTAAGCAAACATTAATTAAAAGCCTGCCTGGACACAAAATGGGATTTTTTTTTGGGTGGGTGGGGGCTTTCTGGAAGATGGAGAAGGAGGGGTGAGAGTTAGAAAAATGCTGGGAATCTAGAATGGAATAGGAATAGGAATAGAATAGAATAGAATAGAATAGAATAGAATAGAATAGAATAGAATAGAATAGAATAGAATAGAATAGAATAGAATAGAATAGAATATTGGAAGGGACCTTGGAAGTCTTCTAGCCATCTCAGTGCATTTGAGTTAATTATGTCCCTTCCCCAGGCCAGGCACAGTTAGTTTGGATAAGATGGTTCCTTAAGTCCTAGAGACTCATGAAGAGAAGGACTGAGGGGGACATGATAGCACCTCCCAATATTTGAGGGGCTGCCACAGAGAAGAAGGGGGGGGGGTTCCAACCTATTCTCCATAGCACCGGAAGGCAGGACAAAAATCAACGGGTGGAAGGAAGCTAATGAAGGAGAGAAACAACCTGGAATTAAGGAGAAACTTCCTAACGGTGAGAACAATTAATCAGTGGAACTGCTTGCTACCAGAAGTCATGGCTGCTCCATCACTGGAGGTTAGACAGCCATTTAGCCAGAATGGCATAGGGTTTCCTGCTTGAGCAGAGGGTTGGACTAGAAGACCTCCATGGTCCCTTCCAACTCTGGTATTCTGCTACAGCTCACTTTGTGTCAAAGAGGAATTATTTCAAATTACCCGCACATACCCATACACACGACAACAGAGTAGGGGTGGATTGTGTAAATGACCTCCGGGAAAGAGATGCCAAGGATACAAGAAGAGAGGATGCAGAGAGCGGCTGTGTAACGGGTGGAGAGAAAGACCCTCAGAAAGGACCCCTTCCCTAATTTCTCAGACTGCAGAAGGGAGAATGGGAGATTTGTACTTTCCGAATGACAAGGTTCTGTCAATGCAGCCTTACATAAAAGCAGAATTCGCTTCATGTTTCCTGCCTGGTTTACCTGGGAGGTTTGGCATCAATCTTGTAAGTCTAAAAATATACTGCTGTCACTTGTAACTGCTTGATCCATTAGGGTGGATCCCAGTCAGGTGCAAAAGACCAGAACCACAGGTGAAGTTCCAATTAAACTGATTTATTCCTCCTGCGTGCCTATGCACAAGAATCTAGGCTTAAGTTTAGCACTACTTTGGTGTTAGAGAGGGGTCAATGGAATTCAAAAGGGATTTAGAATAGAATGAATGAGCTGGAAGGGACCTTGGAGGTCTTCTAGTCCAGCCCCCTGCTCAAGCAGGAGAACCTATACTATTTCAGACAAGTGAGTGTCCAGTCTCTTCTTGGAAGCCTCCAGGGATGGAGCTCCCACAACTTCTGAAGGCAACTTCGGTTCCACTGGCTAAGTGTCCTCACCGCTAGGAAGTTTCTCCAGAATTCCAGGTTGCTTCTCTCTTTGATTAGTTTTCCAACCAGAGTTTGCAGCTACGTATTGATTCTAGGCTGATTCCGCTCTTGACTCCGGCTCCAAGTTCGCCACTCCTTCTAAACTTTACCTTCCAGCCATTAAGCGACTGAGGAGGGCTCCTCCTTCTCTTCTCTGGTTCTTTCCTAAGGAGCATCTCTTCCTCTTCCCCCAAGGCCATCCACACAGTCCTTTACACAGAGGTGGTCCAGGCCAGGCCAGGCCGGGCAGAGGTCCAAATCACCAGTGGCAGAGCTCACACTACACACTTCCCCCCGAACGCCACACAATCAACTGGAACCCAGATCTCATGGCAAAACGTTGTTCCAGTCATTTACTCAGACTTTGCCAAGTACAGGTAATCCTCGACTTACAACAGTTCATTTAGTGATGGCAGTGAAAAAAGGGACTTGACCATTTTTTGCATAAGTTGCAGCATCTGCCAGGGTCACGTGATAGAAGTTCGGATGTTGGCAGCTGATTATATTTAGGACGGTTGCCCTGTCCCCGGGCTCCCCTTTTGTGACCTTCTGACAAGCAAAATCGATGGGGGGAAGCCAGATTCACTTAACGACCATGATACTAACTCAACAACGGCCGTGATGCACAACGGTTACAAGAAAGATTGTAAAATGGAGCAAAAGTCACTTAACAAATGTCTCACTTGGCAACAGAAATTTGGGGCTCAATTGTGGTCGTAAGTTGAGGAGTACCTGTAGTTTGCATAACAGCCCTGCAGAAATTTGGTGCTGCTGAGCATTGGTGGCACAGTGGATAAAATGCAGTATTGCAGGTTAATTCTGCTGACTGCCGGCAGTTCGATCCCAACCGGCTCAAGGTCGACTCAGCCTTCCGTCCTTCCGAGGTGGGTAAAATGAGGACCCCGATTGTTGGGGGCAAGAGGCTGACTCTGTAAGCCGCTCAGAGAGGGCTGGAAAGGACTGTGAAGCAGTATCTGAGTGCTATTGCTATTTTCTCAACTCTGCGGTTTAGCCTAGCCGTTGGGAACTTCTCCCGGTCTCTCCCAGGCATCGATCCATTCTGTGTCCGTGTTGCTGTCTGAAACCAGCCAGGCCAGACAGAATAATCGGAAGCCGGCAGATGCCCTGAAGCTGGGTGTCTACGATTCCTGCCCAACATCACAGCAGTGAGAGAATCCATTTCCACAGCAGCTAATCGCTCCAGGGGGGAAAAAGCTGCTTTTCTTGCCTAATGAGAACACAATTCACAGATCACCTGCTAAGCTACAATGGAATCTGGCTTAGCGGGTTCAGTGCCCGTCGCTACAGCCCTCAAATCACCGGCAGGTAATAAGAAGAACCGATACAGAAAAATCTGCTTTACTAAATCCACTCGATGACTGGAGCTTGGATGGGCAGCTGGGAAAGGATCAGCTGGTGCCAAGAGCAATTTAGCCACCCTCCCCCCCATCACCTCTGGATTTTCTGTGCCCATTGAGCACGTTGGCATATTGCAGGAGGTGGTGAAGGGAGGGGGGGGGACCCTGCCAGCCAGGCCTGGCAGAGCAAATCCAGATGACTTGCTGGCCGCCAGCATGGAACCCTGCCAGAGAGGCTGATAGACAGAACCACTTGGGGAAGGGAGGGGGTCAGATGGGAATAGATGAAGAAGGGGAGGGAGGGATGTGGAGGGAAGGGAGGGGATGAGAAGGGAAAAGATGAAGAGGGCGAGGGCAAGGGGGAGTGAGGGGCTGAGAAGGGAATATATTAAAGGGATGGGAAAGGAATAGATGAAGAAGGGAAGGGATGAGAAGAGAATAGATAAAGAGTGGAAGGGAGGGGAATAGATGAAGAGGGGAGGGAGGGATGGGATGAGAAGGGAATAAGATGAAGAGGGGAGGGAGGGGGAGGAAAGGGAATAGATAAAGAAGGGAGGGGATGAGAAGAGAATAGATGAAGAAGGGAAGGGATAGAAGAGAATAAAGAGTGGAAGGGGGGAATAGATGAAGAGGGGAGGAGGGATGGGATAGAAGGAATAGATGAAAGGGGAGGGAGGGGGAGGAAAGGGAATAGATAAAGGGAAGGAATAGATGAAGAGGGAGGGGATGAGAAGAGAATAGATGAAGAAGGGAAGGGAAGGGAATGGGAACTGAGGGGAGAAAAGAAAGAATGAAAGAGAAAGGAGGGAGGGAAGGTGATCACATCCACCCTAGGCCAAGGTTCTCCAGTGAAACCGATTTGGGGGAAGGGAAAGAAAGGGCCGGCTGACCCATGGAGCTCAGGCCCACCTGCGTTCTGGCTCCCCACCTTGGAAGGCTCTAAACGCCATGGGCCCTTCCCCCCCCCGGAGAACAGGGCAGATCGAGCAGGGAGGCTGGCAGGCCAGGTAGGAGGGGGGGGGGGGCGTCTCGCCAGGCGCATCTCCGCGGTGCTCCGAAGAGGCGCAGACAAATGCAGAGAGCATCACGTCTCTCCCCGCGACGCCCCCCCCCGCCAAGCCAGCGTACAACGGGATACAAGGTTAAATGGTGCAGAACCCTGTAAGTGGCCTGATTGTCTTGTCACAAATGAAATACGCACCACGGCAGCCGCTCCACGTTGGGGAGGGGAGGAGAGGGGAGGGGAGGGCCTGCTCAGCCACAATCTGGAGCCCTTGTCACCCTTTTCCCATGGATCTCCACAGACAGACCCACGGGAGGGGGGTGCAATTCCTCCCTGCTCCTGAGGGGAGGGGGCTACCAGGCCAGGGCTGTCCAAGGGTCAGGAGGGAGGAGAGGGGGGTCCCCCCACCCCCATTCTACCCCCTCCCTTCCTTCACGGATGAGCCAGAGAGGAAAGGCAAGCGAATTGCCCCCCCCCCCCGAGTTCTGCCTTTCCAGAGAGCCAAAGGCAGTCGGAGCCCCACATACAGGCAGCTCTTGACTTACGACAGCTCATTTAGTGACCGTCCAACATGACACCGGCACTGGGGAAAAAAGGGGCTTATGGCCGTTTTTCACACTTACAACCATTGCAGTACCCCCACACGATCAGAATTCAGAGGCTTGGCAACGGGTTCATCTTTATGACGGTCGCAGCGTCCCAGGAGGGTCACGTGAGATCCCGCTTTTGCGACCTTCTGACCAGCAACGTCCGTGGGGATTCACTTAACCGTGTGACCAGCTTAACAGCTGCAGTGATTCGCTTAACAACGGTGGCAAGAAAAGTCGTAAAAACTCACTTAACAAATGTCTCGCATAGCAACATAAATTTCGGGCTCAATTGTGGCCGTTAAGTCAAGGACTATCTGCATTTTGAAGAAGGGAGGGGATGAGAAGAGAATAGATGAAGAAGGGAAGGGAAGGGAATGGGAACTGAGGGGAGAAAAGAAAGAATGAAAGAGAAAGGAGGGAGGGAAGGTGATCACATCCACCCTAGGCCAAGGTTCTCCAGTGAAACCGATTTGGGGGAAGGGAAAGAAAGGGCCGGTTGACCCATGGAGCTCAGGCCCACCTGCGGTCTGGCTCCCCACCTTGGAAGGCTCTAAACGCCATGGGCCCTTCCCCCCCCCGGAGAACAGGGCGGATCGAGCAGGGAGGCTGGCAGGCCAGGTAGGAGGGGGGGGCGTCTCGCCAGGCGCTGCATCGAAGAGGCGCAGACAAATGCAGAGAGCATCACGTCTCTCCCCGCGACGCCCCCCCCCGCCAAGCCAGCGTACAACGGGATACAAGGTTAAATGGTGCAGAACCCTGTAAGTGGCCTGATTGTCTTGTCACAAATGAAATACGCACCACGGCAGCCGCTCCACGTTGGGGAGGGAAGGAGAGGGGAGGGGAGGGCCTGCTCAGCCACAATCTGGAGCCCTTGTCACCCTTTTCCCATGGATCTCCACAGACAGACCCACGGGAGGGGGGGTGCAATTCCTCCCTGCTCCTGAGGGGAGGGGGCTACCAGGCCAGGGCTGTCCAAGGGTCAGGAGGGAGGAGAGGGGGGTCCCCCCCCCCCCATTCTCCCCCCCCCCTTCCTTCACGGATGAGCCAGGGAGGAAAGGCAAGGGAAATCCCCCCCCCCCCCGAGTTCTGCCTTTCCAGAGAGCCAAAGGCAGTCGGAGCCCCACATACAGGCAGCTCTTGACTTACGACAGCTCATTTAGTGACCGTCCAACATGACACCGGCACTGGGGAAAAAAGGGGCTTATGGCCGTTTTTCACACTTACGACCATTGCAGTACCCCCACACGATCAGAATTCAGAGGCTTGGCAACGGGTTCATCTTTATGACGGTCGCAGCGTCCCAGGAGGGTCACGTGAGATCCCGCTTTTGCGACCTTCTGACCAGCAACGTCCGTGGGGATTCACTTAACCGTGTGACCAGCTTAACAGCTGCAGTGATTCGCTTAACAACGGTGGCAAGAAAAGTCGTAAAAACTCACTTAACAAATGTCTCGCATAGCAACATAAATTTCGGGCTCAATTGTGGCCGTTAAGTCAAGGACTATCTGCATTTTGTGTGTGTGTGTGTGTGTGTGTGTCACTCTGGTCTATTAAGAGAGGAGCCATTCATTCCAATGGACAGCAACCATCAACGCTGACCCAGGGTGCAGCTGTGGGTGGGTGGGTGTCTTTGTGTTTGTTGCCCCCAACTCAGGGAGGTCTTCTTATTGATAAAGCCTTGCCATTTATCCTTCAGAGACCCCAGACCCCTGCAGCAAAGGGGTGGCCTCTGGAAACCCACTGGCTGGCAGAGGGGCTACAGAGGGGGCTTCAGCAGCCCCCCAGGACTGCTCCCCAAACTGAAGGCCGATTGACTGAAATGGACTAACCCTCCTGCCCCCCCCCCAAAACACTCCACATTAAACGTGGTTTTGCCAGCGGAGACCCCCGAGTGGGTTGGAGCCTGTTCAGTGGCTGATTCTGAGTGTGCATTGTCACTGGTGGGCGGTGGGGTTCTTGTTTTATTTTCATTTTATGATTTTTAAAAAAATATTTTTATTTTTTTCTACATTGGTTTTTTTAATCGTCCAGAGTTGCTGTGAGCAAGCAGGCGGCTACATACATTTTCTGAAATTAACAAAGAAGCCCCTGACCCATAAGGGAACCAATTCCCCCCCCCCCCTCCGACTCAAGGCTCAAGAGCTTCGTTATCACCTCGGCTTTATTACAGGCAGAGTAAATTGCTTTTGTCTGAAGCCACATAATGGCCAGAAGAGGCATTTCCACGCTGCCTGCTTAATTCCTGGGTGGTGCTCTGCATATTAAGTTCGCTCTTTCTCTGCAAAGCGGAAGCCGAATGCTGCAAACTTTCAGGGCGTCCCTGGGGGAGGCTGCGCTTCTGAGCCCCCCCTCCGCACTTGCTCAAATTGTGGCACTGGGGCGAAAGCAGGGCAGGAGGTTTGGGGTCTTCTGTTTCTCCACCTGCATCTTAATCCAGGCGGCCAACCAGGATCATGTGGCAAACCAGGATACCGAGCCGCCTGGGATTCCGGTCTCCATCCTGGGCCCAGCCAGGATTAGCACCAGCTATGTTTCGTGGCTTGTTGTGACACCAGAGAATCATGCAGCCCCAAAGGGCAAAATGCAGCCTCCCGGCAACTTATGGACAAATCAGGTTCCAGGTATCGTCTGCCTGCACCCCTCACGATTCGAGTTCTAGGTTCTAGCCCCCAACGTTTCTTTGTTCCAGGCAGATTCAGCCGGATCTGTGGATGTTCAGAAGTCTGGAAACTGCCCTTCTCCGTGGTGGCCTCCGTCCCATGAAACAATCGCTTGCTGAAGACAGGAGGATTAAGAATTAAAAAATTATTTTTCAAAGAGCGTTTGGAAAAGAGAGGAGGGGGCCGGCTGCAGGCAGTGGCTTCTCTCTTGGTGCTGGAAAGGATTGCTGAGGGAACCCCTGGGGTCTTTGACCTAGACGGCAAATGAAGGATAGATATGGACAGAAAGGAAGAGCGGGACAGAAAGATGGATGAATGGATGGACCGACTTGGGTTAGGGACATAAACTTATTTCTTAACGTAGTTCAGGACCAACTGTCATTCCTCCAATCAGTGAGGAGGATTCTTCTCATGATCTAGATCGGGGGGTCTTTCAAACTCGGCAACTTTATTTGTACCCTATGACTATCATTAAGTCTTGTACCTTATGATTCTTGATGAACGTATCTTTTCTTTTTATGTACACTGAGAGCATATGCACCAAGACAAATTCCTTGTGTGTCCGATCACACTTGGCCAATACAAAATTCTGTTCTGTTCTGTTCTGTTCTATTCTGAGTTGTGGACTTCAACTCCCAGGATTCCCTGACACTAGTGCATTCCTTTTCATGTGTAACCCCATTGTGGCCTGCTTATTCTCTTGTAATCCCTTCCTCTGCAACCTCTCCACTCTAGTGGATGGGAGAGAAAAAACAACAACACCAGGCATGGCTGCCTGAGGAATACTGGGAGTTGATGTCCACAAGTCTTAAAGCTGCCAACTTTGGGGACCCCTGACCTAGATGTTACATTTCTGTTCATAGCTTAAGGCTAGGTTGTTTACCAAATGTAGCCTGCTACTGACTCATTTTCTGCTTTAGATAATCTAGAACAGTGTTTTCTCAACTTTGGGCACTTGAAGATGGGTGGACTTCAACTCACAGAATTCCCCAGGCAGCCCCTAAAGTGGAGAGATTGCCGAGGAAGGGATTCCAAGAGAGTAAGCAGGCCACAATGGGCTACATATGAAAATAGGGCTACACATTAGAGCCAGAGAATTCTGGGAGTTGAAGTCCACACGTCTTCAAGAAGCCAAGGTTGAGAAGCATTAATCAAGACCCCTGAAGCTAAATCAAGTTCTCTGCTCCCGACTTCTGTCAACCCACAAGTGTCTCTGCATGTTCTGCAGCTGTAGCCCAAAAGATGTCAACACCCTCACCTGCCAGGTGCAGAAGTGTGAGAAACCCTCATCATAAAACTGACATCTGACTGGCCACCAGGCACCTTTTCAAACATGGGCTAAAGGGGGATGGACTGCTAGAAGGGGATGGAGGAACTGATGATGCTCCCTAGTTGGGTGATGAAATGTCTGCACCAAACTCAGAGAACACCAAGGATTCCACCCTCTCCCCTTTCTCTTTCTTTTCTTCGTCCTCCTCTCCGCAAACCCCCCTCTGTTCTAGCACTGAAGATGTTCCTTAGTTGGGTGGTGAAACATCTGCAAGAAAGTCACCAAGCTCAGAAAACACCGAGGACCTACAAATATTCTCCTAAATTGCTGAAAGTTGCACAGCAAAAAATCCCAACATCCTTTAGTCATGACTGCTTCAGGATTATGATGTGGGGAGGAGAGGGGATCTTCTCCAGCTCTACTCTGCCAGTTGAACTGGCAGCCCACCTTCCCTTCCCCTTCGACCCAGGGGGGCCCTTGCCAAGCCTCCTACCTCCACAGCGCAAGTGTGCCCGGGCGCTCCTCCCTCGCCCTCAACCGCCCAGCTGGTCCAAGAGACTCTGCACGTTGTCCGTGAACTCATTCCGCGTCTTCTCGCTTCCCGCTAGTTTCACAGGGTGCAGGCAGGGGTGGGGGGCCTCCAGGTTTCTGGGGCACCAGATGTTGCAGAGGAAGAACCAGATGGCATCCGGATCGACCTCCATCAGGCGAAGGAAAACACTGCAAAAGCAGGAGGAGAGAAAAGATGCAGGCCAAGGGCTGGGGATGGCAAGCAAGGCCGGGGCCCAGCTCTAACATGTGGGCAACACTCCCTCCCCACTGTTTTATCTTAATTTAATATTTTACCCTGTATATTATATTATCTACATATCATCCATATCTATATATATCTATATCTATATCTATATAATTTATATTTCACTGATAAAGAAATAAAGGGAGACTAGTATAGATCTATTTCAAGCTTTTTAGCTTTCATCAGCTAGTCATACCCTTACTATGTCTCCCTTTATTTCTTTATCAGCAAAACATAAATTTGGTATAAAATGGTTTGTTGTGAATGCGACTGCTTGAGGGCTCCTGGATTGGAGCTGAAAGGCGAAAGGGAGCAGAATGCCCCCTCCCACATGTTGGGGTAGACCAGGTGTCTCGATAGAAAAACACTTTATATATATATATTTGCTGATGCTTTATTTAAACTTATATTTATACTATCAGTAATTGCATGGCCTCAGTAAATGTCATACGCTGCTCAATAGATAAATATTTATTCTCGAAACAAGCTAAGCTTGATTGTGTGGCTCCGTTATCTTGTGCAAACCCAACGCGCGTCATTAAGTTTATGAGTCCATGTCCGAGGGGAACCTCCTAAATGGTTTATCCATTCACCCACTCAAGGGTGTGTACAAACGGGTGTCTTAAGGAACTTTTGATTTTTAGCTTCAGTTCTTCACCTCTTGACTTTTCTTCCTGAGCTGCAAGATTATGTTTTGGTAGCCATGGAAGAGAGCAGCCAAACCTACAAAACTAGCATTGCTGTCAGAACTGCCACCTTATGCCTACCCTGTGCCATTGTTCAGTGGGGGATGGGGAAGGCCGTTTTCGCACTCACCAGACTCCAAGAAAGCCTATGGAGCCTGGGGAGGGCAAAAAACAGGCCTATCGGGCCCACCGTGCCATCGCGTGCCAAAAGCAAGAGTTCCGTATTGGGGGGGGGGTGTCACACGTGCATGTGTGTGTGGGGGAACACATTGAATTATGAGTGGGGTACGCATGCACACGACACCCCTGCACTCCCCTCGTTTTTGGCATGCGATGGCAAAAAGGTTAGCCATCCCTGTTATAGGATCTCCTGCTTGAGCAGGGGGCTGGACTAGAAGACCTCCAAGGTCCCTTCCAGCTCTATTCTGATTCTGACGGCTCTCGCCTTCCCCTGAATCTTCTCTCCTCTGGGTCTCAAGCCCCACCCATTCTCAATGCTGTCCCCAGGATCTGGTTTTTAGGGCACTTTCTGCTTCTTCAACACTGACTACAGTTGGACAACACCCATTAAAAGCAGAGACGAAGATCCCCAAAGCTGGACTTCGGCAAGACTCATTTATCCCTCTTCCCCTCCTCTTTGCTAAGTGAAAAGGAGCTTGAAGGATTTTTAAGCTGCCACGAATGAGAGAGCATGTAGAGAAAAGTAACATCCGTGTAAATTAAGGAAGGACAAAGGGAGACAGTTAAAGCCCTCTAAGGTCTATAAATCTAGCAGTTGGCTAAGGCCACAGGAGAAGAGAAACAAGCACAATTCACTGAAAAGCACTGTAAGAATGCACAGCACTTAGATGTAGACAGCTTCCCCCCTCCCTTCCTGTCACTTTGCTCCTTCTTTCTTCCTTCCCTTTTGATTCCCATCTTCCTTCCTTCCTCTCTCCCATTTCTGCCTCCCTCCCTCTCCTTCTTTCCTCAGATCTCTCCATCCTTCCCTCCCTTTCTTTCCTTCCTCAGATCTCTCCTTCCTCCCTTTTCCTTTCTTCCTCAGATCTCTCCTTCCTTCCTTCCTTCCTTCCTTCCTTCCTTCCTTCCTTCCTTCCTTCCCTCCCTCTTCTTTCTTTCCTCCCTTCCTCAGATCTCTCCTCCCTCCCTCCCTTCCTCCATCCCTCCCTCCTTTTTCCTATTCTCTCCCAGCTGCCCTGGCAGGGAAGCATTTCCAAACCATGAAAATTGCCATATGGATTTCTTGCTTCAGAGGAAGCCCGATTTGCCAAAATGGACACCGCCTCATGTCCCCGTGGCAAAAAAAAAGCCGAGCTCCCCATTTCTAACTTTTCTCTTACGCAGGCTGCCCCCAACCCCTAACAGAGTTAGAAGATCTAAAAAAAACAACGAACAACAATAGGTAAAGGACAGATGGCGGTGGAGAAAATTCACTTATGTGGTCACCGGGCGTCAAAAACAATTCGATGGGGCCTCATCAATCCATCAACCCCACAACCTCTCTATCCAAGGATGCCTGTTTTCAATCGGGCTGCTTCTGGTGATTCCTGCCAGATAGATTTCTTTCTGTTAAATTGATTGGACAACCGGAGAGCAGGAAAGATGTTTCCCTGTCAGGCTGCTACAGCCCGATCGATGCGGCTGTCGGATGGAAATTCGGATGGGCTGCTTTGCAATCTAGACACACGAAGCTGATCCCACCTGCTCTCCTCTGGGCCCAATTTTACCTCGACTCTTCTGCGTACAGGTAGCCCTCGACTTACGATCACAACTGGGCCCGAAATTTCTGCTGCTAAGCGAGTTGTTCAGTGAGTTTTGCCAGGGCTGTGAAGTGAATCACTGCAGTTCTTAAATCGCTAACCCGGCTGTGAAATGAATCTGGCTTCCCCCACTGACTTGGCTTGTCAGAAGGTCGCAAAAGGAGGGAAGTTGCGACTGTCATAAATACGAGCCAGTTGACAAGGGTCCGAATTTTGATCATGTGACCGTGGGGATGCTACAACAGTCATTAAGTGTGAAAAATGGGCATAAGTCACTTTTTTTCAGTGCCATTGTAACTCCGAACGGTCACTCAATGAGCTGTTGTAAGTGGAGAACTACCTGTACTGGGTGGCTCCTTTCAGCCCACCCTTGAAACATGCCCAGTTATTGTTCTACTTAACAACAGCTGACTTTTTCTGTCAACCACCGCCACAAAAACTGAAGTGACATGAAATTGGCTGCGCTGCATTATCTTGAGGTCACCTGGGAAATGCCAGCAAGAAGCTCGAGAGAGTTATTAGCTGCAATTTGGCTCCTGCATTTGAGTCTCTTCCCCTGCAACTCTGCAAAAAATACTTCCCCTTGCAGCTCACCTCCTCATTCGTTTTTAGGGCTTATTTCTGCAAGGTAAGAATCTTGTACTGGCGACACAGCCAGACTGCCTGGTTCTGCAATGCTGACATGGCTGCATTTCTCCAGAAACTCCGGTTAATAAAATGTCTCTGCCATCTTGGTTATCTACAACCCCTAGAGTGGCAAGGCTCCATTTCAGACACGTACTGACGTCTGGCCAATTGGAAGGGGCCCAGGATGTTAGAGAAACAACAGTCTGTAGAGCAGAGCTGGCTGGAGAATTCTAAGAGTTGAAGTCCACACGTCTTAAAGCTGCCAAGTTTGAAGACCTCTGCTGTAGAGATTCTTAGTCATCCAGGCCATGGTTGTCCCAAAGGTGCTTTTTCGGGAGGCAACTGGACTTCGTTTTTTTTTTTCTTTTGAAGACATTTTGCTTCTCATCCAAGAAGCTTCTTCAAGAAAGTCCAGTTGCCTCCCGAGAAAGCACTTTCGGGACAACCCTGACCTGGGATGACTGAGAAACTATACAGATGTTTAGCTATACAATTTGGGATGAACATCCTTTGAATGGTGTGGGAGTAGGAATGGATTTCCAGAGGGAAAAAAATTGCAGACTACAGGAACCATTTGCACCACTCAGGTGACCCTGAAGACACAGGTAGGCCTTCAAGTGGCCTCAACGACCCTCCAAAAGAATGCCAATGACCAGCTGTCTGCAAGGAATATAAATCCTTCCCTTCCCCACCATCCAGTCAGAGCTGAAGAAGCTTCTCAGATAGGAAGCGAAACGTCTTCAAAAGATAGTCCAATTGCCTCCTGAAAAAGCACCTTTGGAACAGCTTAACTGAGCCATAGTGGTGCAGTGATTAGAAGGCAATATTGCAGGAAAACTCTGCTCGCTGAAAGTAGTTTGATCCCGAGTGGCTCAAGGTCGACTCAGCCTTCCAAGGTTGGCAAAAATGAGGACCCAGATTGTTGGAAGTAAGATGCTGACTTTGTAAAGTGCTTGGAGAGTGGTGTAAATCACTGGTGGTGTATATATAACTGCTATTTCTATTGCAATATCTTTTTCTTTTTCTTTCTTTCTTTCTTTCTTTCTTTCTTTCTTTCTTTCTTTCTTTCTTTCTTTCTTTCTTTCTTTCTTTCTTTCTTTCTTTCTTCCTTCCTTCCTTCCTTCCTTCCTTTCCTTTCCTTCCCTTCCCTTCCCTTCCCTTCCCTCTCTCCCTCCCCTCCGTCCTTTTCTGAGCCCTGATGGCGCAGTGGTTAGAATGACGTATGGCAGGCTAATTCAGCTGACTGCCCGCAGTTCAATCCTGACTATTTCAAGGTTGACTCAACTTTCCATCCTTCCAAGGTCAGTAAAAATGAGGAGCTGGATTGTTGGGAGTAAGATGCTGACTCTGTAGGCCGCTCAGAGAGGGCTTTAAAGCACTAGGAAGTGATATATAAGTGATACTGCTATTGCTATTAGAGCCTCTGTAATAACATTGATGGGACATATATTACAATAAGCTTCAGTGTTAGGCAATCAAATTAATGAAGAGAGAACTAAGAGGTGGATATGGACAGAAGATGCAAAACAATTTGTACACTGATAAAATTTTACTGCGAAAAATGTGAAATATTTAGGAATCTTCAGGGCAAATACTGTAGTAAGGATTTATTCATGGACAATTATGTGTCAACTTGGAAACAAATAGTTATTCATCTTTTTTTTTATTATTCCAAGGCTGGCTGGGGAATTCTGGAAGTTGAATTGCATCTCTCTTGAAGCTCCCAGTGTTGAATAGTGCTGCTCTAGCATATATGAAGGGGTGCCAAACTTGCAAAGATATCCGAGAGGGATATTTGATTATTGTGAGCCCCTTCACTGTAGACTCCCAACCGTAGCTGCCTCCTCCTCCTGCTCCCCCTAATAAAACTCCCTTTCCTGGAGAGGGACATTGGGTGCTTCCAGCAAGCAGGCAGGTAACATCCCTGAACCCAGGGAAGGAGAGAAGCAAAATGCACTGTGCCCAAGTCTTCAAGTTGCCATGGCTGAGAAACACTGCCCTAGGCTAGCTGGGGAATTCTGGGAGTTGAAGTCAACAGGTCTTTAGGTTGCTTAATAGAATAACAGAGTTGGGAGGAATCTTGGAGGTCTTCTAGTCCAACCCCCTGCTCAAGACCCTAGACCATTCCAGACAAATGGTGTCCAATCTCTACTTCAAAGCCTCCATTGTTGGAGCACTCACAACTTCTGGAGGCGAGCCGTTCCACTGACGAATAATCAGGAAATTCCTCTTTATTTCCAGATTGGCTCTCTCTCTAACAAGTTTCCACCCATCTCTTCTTGCCCTGCCCTCAGGGGCTTTGCAGAACAGGACAGAATAGTAGAGTTGGAATGGAGCTTCGAGTTGTTCTAGTCCAAGCTACTGCTCAAGCAGGAGACCCTTTCCCATTGCAGAAAATGGCTCTCCAACCTCTTCTTAAAATCCTCAGGTGATTAGAGCATCCAGAACTTCTGGAGGCAAGCTGGTTTTCACTGGTTGACAATCAGGAAATTCCTCCTCATTTCCAGATTGGATCTCTCTTTAACCAACTTCCGCCCATTGCTGTTTGCCCTGCCCTCAGGGGCTTTGCAGAACAGGACAGAACCGAATAACAGGGTTGGGAGGGACCCTGGAGGTCTTCTAATCCAAGCAGGAGACCCTCTACCATTTCAGACAAGTGGCTCTCCAATCTCTTCTTAAAAGCCTCCAGTGATGGAGCACCCACAACTTCCGAAGGCGAGACGTTCCATCGGGCCTGCGCAGCTGTTGAGGTTCAAATCCTGCCTCCCACCCACCCGGCTGGTGGTCCAGAGGAGTGAAACGCAGCCGATGAGATCAAGGAGGGGCTGATGGCTTGCTGGGGTCAGAGACCAACCTCTCTTTCAATTGGCTTGGAGGCCTCTGAAGCTTCAAAAGAGAACCCTGACTTGGCCGCTTTCTGTATTCTTTTAAAATAATGACTCTGGCAGTTTCTAGGCAACCTGTGTTTCCATGGAGAAAGATTCCGGGGGGTGTGTGTGTGTGAACCCAGCATGCGCTTCTGATCGCGTTCGCTTTGTTTGGTTAGGTGTGATCAATTCCAGCTTGCCTTCGCTTAGCCGGGTGCTGTGGCTCACTCACGCCTGCCAAGTAAACAGGGGGGCAGCTGGGGACAGGCAAGGGGCTTCCACTGGCTCAGTCAGCTGCTGCTCCCCGATGTCTCTGAGGGGATCCAGCAGGGCGATTGCCAACTGCACAGCTGTCTCCACCAGAAAGATATGGGAGCATATGGGAAGTTATCCCTCGACTTACGATCATTCGTTTACTGACCGTTCAAAATTACAATGGCGTTGACAAGAGTAAGGACCGTTTTTCACATTTAATGACCGTCACAGCATCCCCATGGTTGTGTCATCAAAATTCGGATGCTTGGATCTTCAGCCTAAATTCTTCATGTTTCAGAATTGATCGTTTAAGTGTCCATCTTGTTATTTTCTTTTGTCCCTTGACTTAGGACCAGAACCATCATCTTCATTTAACAACCACATAATGCCTTGCAGAGTGTAGTAGTCTGGGCAACTGAATGGAGCTAGCAGAGTGTTTTAATGGCCGGATGCCCTTCCTGTCACCAATGCGGAGTTTTGTTCAGCAGATATATTCTCTGTGTGTGCCCAGAGAGAGAAATATCTGCCTCTACCTAGGATTGAACTCACAGCCTCCTGATTGTGAGGCGAGAGCCCCACCTCTAGGCTACCGGAGGATAGAATTATGCTGGCTGGGGAATTCTGTGAGCTGAAGTCCACAAGCCCTAAAGTGGCCAAGTTTGGAGTCTCCTGATCTAGATCTGTGGACTTGGTTTTTAAAATTATTTCTGCTCTGCGCCTTGGATCACTTGCCTATATTTCTCAACCTTGGCAACTTTTGGATTTGTGAACTTCAATTTCCCTGAATTTCTCATGGCTGGCTGGAGTAACAGTGCCACATAATGCTTTTTCTTTTTTGGATCTCGAAAGAGGTCTAGGAGGAGATCAGTGAGGGCCTCCAGGGAATGGAAACCCCTGCACGAGAGGGGAGCTCCAGAGGCTGGAGAATGAACAAGCCAGGAAAGCTGTTCCTATGGTAGCCTTGAGGCCCTGCAGCCTGCGGGCACACCTGTCTTACCTGCGAGCAGCTTCTTGCAGCCTCACAGGCTGCCTGGCGCTGAGGTAGGGCAGGCAGGCATCCACCACCGTACTCAGGTCGTTCTCCCCTGCAGAAACAGTTAAGATGGGTGGCTCAGAGGAGGGGGTGCACCAGCCACGGCCCACTTGCACCTGCCCCTCACCCCCTCCATATCTCCCTAGAGAGCCTGCTTGAGTGGGGCAGGCCAGGCCAGCAACAGAAATGCGGGGAGGGTCACATGCCAGGCCCACCTCAGAGTCAACTGCAGGTAGTCCTCGACTTACGATCACAATTGAGCCCAAAATTTATTCTGTTAAGCCAGACCGTTGTCAAGCATTTTGGCTCCATTTTACGACCTTTGTCGCCAGTGAGTAACTGCAGTTGTTAAGTCAGTCACGCGGCTGTTAAGTGAATCTGACTCCCCCCATTGACTTTGCTTGTCAGAAGGTCGCAAAAGGGGATCACCTGATCTCGGGACGCTGCGATCTTCGTAATATCTGAGTCAATTGCCCAGCGGCCGAATTTTGATGAAGTGACCGTGGGGATGCTGCAACGGTTGTTAAGTGTGAAAAACGGCCATAAGTCACTTTTTTCAGTGCCATCTCGTAACTTTGGTCACTAAACAAACTCTTGTAAGTCGAGGACTACCCATGGGGGCTTTGCCAGCAAGAGCTGAATTCCCCAGGATGGGGCACTACGTACACATGATAAAGGAAGGGAGGGAGAGAGAGAGAGAGAGCTGGATCCACATTACTCCTCTACTTCAGGGGTCACCAACCTTGGCAACTTTCAGACTTGTGGACTTCAACTCCCAGAGTTCCTTGGCTTTGCTGGCTGAGGAACTCTGGGAGTTGAAGTCCACAAGTCTGAAAGTTGCCAAGGTTGGAGACCCCCTGCTCTACATAATATATTTATTTTTCATCCCGCCCGTCCTGCCTCTAACTGCCTTCTCTGGCAGGGAGACAGCAGCAGAAGAGGAGTGCTGCCAGGAAAGCGGAGGGAGGAGGAATCAGGAAAAGCAACAGCATGAGCTGCCTAGGCCAGAAACCCCAGCATGGAACAATACCAGGAGTGTTGCGTGGCGCTCCTGCTACTCACCCAGATCCAGAGCCTGGCAGAGGGACCCGAGGCCCTGGAGCACAGCCAGCTGTAGTTTGAAGGCCAGGGTGTGGCTGTAGATGGGCCCGGCGTGGGCGCTGGTGGGGGCCTGGGCGACAAGGGAGGCCGCCAGCTTTGGCAAGACGTCTTTAGAGAAGCGGCTCCTTAGGAAATCCCCACTGTGGGCTCCGAGAGTGCACAGCACCTGCCAAGAAGCCCACCAGCTGGTCACTCATCCCCAGAGTCAGGGCCCTGACTGAATTGAATTGAACTGACGGAGGGAGCCTTTTTCTGGGGCTCTTTTATTTATTTATACATTTTCCTTTAACATATATGAGTGCTTAATAAGCGGTGTATTGTCTGAGTCAATTTGCAAATATATAATAATAGTAATAACAACATTTTTCACTTGTATATAATGGCATTCTTCCAATTTCTAATTTCTACCTGTATTATCTAAGCGTAGCTAAAAACCTTACAGATAAACAGAAAAATGAACTGACAAAAGAAAATAGACCTTCAGGTAGTTAAGAACGTAAAATATTTTGGGAATTTACCTAACAGCCAGATGTGCAACAATTAAAAGAAGATAACTATACAGGGTTAATGCAACAAATTAAAACCTGATTTGGAGAACCGGAAGTTCTGTGTCCGGGGTTCTGTGATTCACTTCCCTGTTCTCTGGGCTTGTTTCCTCCTTCCTCCCAGAGAGAAGGAAGAGAGAAAGAAGCAAGGAGAGAGAGAGAAAAAGAGAGAGAGAGAGGAGCTCCCTGAGGATGGGCTCCATCACGAGCCCAAAAGCTCCGAAGACTAGACCTCCGGTCCTGGTGACCGACCCAGATTGGATCCTTCAGGGTTATAATGGGACATGTAGTCTTACCTTGAAGGCCCTGAGAACAGCCAAGGGGTCATCGTTAATCAAGCGGCAAACGAGAGCAGGCCACGCCCGATGTGCCAGTGGGAGGAGCACATTTTCATGTGGACCAAGGACTATCACACCGAGTTCGAGGACTTCGAGGGCCTGTCAGGAGTCAGAAGATGAACACGCCAGGATTAAGGGAGACTGGTGGTGATGTTGGGGAAACGGAGGCCTGGGTCTCTAATTCATAATGTACGAACAGAATATTTGTGGTTCAGGGTTGAAATGTGGGCTCCTTAGTGGTCTCCGAGCTTAGTTTGCTTGCAGATGTTTCATGACCGAACTACGGTAGGTCGCATCATCAATGCTAGAAAGGAATGGGGTTTGCTCTCTGTTTATTATCCCTTCTAGCACGGATAATGTTCCCTAGTTGGGTCATGAAACGTCTGCAAGAAAACAGCTATGCTCAGACAGCATCAAGGACCCCATAAGTCCTCCTCCCCTTCTACACTGCACAAGCCCCACTCCCTCCTAGCACTGAAGATGTTCCCTACTTGGGTCATGAAATGCTTGCAACAACGAAGCTCAGAGAGCACCAAGGACCCCACAGTCCTCCTCCTCTTCCTCTCTGCAAACCCAACTCTAGCACTGACGATGTTACCTAGTTGGGTCATGAAACATCTGCAAGAAAACAAGTTCAGAGAGCATCAAGGACCCCACAATCTATAATGCACTTGGTACTTTGAGTCAGTAACAGATTTAAGCAAAGACCAAGCAAGAAGGAAGATGGAGAGTCATATTATGCCTTAGTTGGAGGCCATGGAGCAGCCAATCCTCCTCCTCCTCCAGCTCCAATTTAACGAGAATCTTTTGCGGCAGGAAAAGGTGAAGAGAGCTCTGTAAGGGGCTTCAATGCCAAGGACAGTTGGGACTAGACTTGGGGTAAGGGTAGCTCTGGTGTTCTGCCTGCCTTCTCCTTCCCAAGGTCAGGTTCTCCTGAGCCCGACAAGGACCTGCCTGCCACTCTTGTTGACCAGGTTCTGATAACTCTTGATGACCAGTTAAAAGGTCCATATGATGAGATGAAAGAATGAACGTTCAGGCTTTGGAGTTGTGGAAACTTTTACAGGAAACCACAAGCCTGTAGGTTAAATATGTCTTCAAAACCACAGAAGGCAAACATGAGTATTTTTATAACTTCTACTCCTTAACTGCCCTGTGCTGGCTTCTTCTTATGTAACTAAGTAAAAACAAGAAATCTATACATACTTGCTTCACACTGCCTTCAGGGTCCTTCTAGCCTCATGGAGGACCCACCTTTGTTCAGGTAAATAAATGGGTTTATTATGAGAGATCTGGACTCCGTCTCCTCATTCGCACTGAGCTACACCTGTTTCTCTGGTTAACAACTTCGGTTGGGCTTTGGAGGAGATCTTAACACATCTGAGCAGGTGGAGGAAGAGGTCACTCTGCACTAGCCAAAGCCAAGGGCAGGCTGCCCCCTGTGGGGGGACAGGGCCCTTGAGGGCTTGGCAGCATCAGAGGATGGCTGGCTGCATCGATGGCATGGCCGCCCTTACCTTCAGTCGCACTGTGAGGCTCTTGCTGGGGAGCAAGTGGACGGCTCTCTCCAGAACATCTTTTGCCATCTTGGCCTGCAAGGGCAATGGCCTGTCTGCCCCAGGAGACCCTTCTGGTGCTTCGGGCTGCACTGCAGGATCCTCTGGGGAGGGAAGAGGCCACAGCTGTGGGCACAGCCAGAGGGGCGAAGGGAAACTTGCTTTGCCAGCCTTGTCCAGTCAGCTCAACAGCTGCGGGTGCTGAGACCAGGCACTAATTCAGCCACTCCATGAGCGGGCATTGCCCATCCTCCTGTCCAACCACAGGCCAAGCTCTACCAACCTTCCTCCTCTTCTTCCTCCTCTTCGACATCCCCCTCTGCAATCTGCTTCTGCTTCACGTATGCCGAGAAGAACTCTTCCATTTCGGCTGCAGTGGGCAGGTGGGTTGGCCTCGGTCCCCGTGGGCAGGAGGAATCACTTTCCGGCTTGTGGTGGGTTTGCTGCTCCGGCTCAAACCAGGAAGCTGCCAAGAGGAGGAAAATGCAGTTGGGCCTCCTGGATCCAAGACGGGATGGGCAACGGTGAGAATTTCAGACCAACCTCTGGGGAAAACCTCTGGATGAATACAATCTAGTCCTTGTCCTCTGTCTCAGAATAACAGAGTTGGGAGGGACATTAGAGGTTTTCTAGTCAAACCCCCTGCTCTCAGGCAGGAAACTCTATACCATTTCAGACAAATGGTTATCCAATCTCCTCTTAAAAACTTCCAGTGTTGGAGCATCCACAACCCTTCAGGAGAGCCGTTTCACTGATTAATTGTTCTCACTTTCAGGAAATTTCTTAGTTCTAGGTTGCTTCTCTCCTTGATTAGTTTCCATCCACCAAAACTTAAACTCCCTTTGCTGGCCTCTGTAGTGATCCTGACAGCCAATTATGCCAGCAGGACTTGGAAGGTGTCAGCAAGAATTAACAAGAGACTCAACGTCTTCCAACATCCGAATCCTTAAGATTTGCTATTTTGACCATATTACTAACAAAATGGTGCTCCAGAAGAGCTTTCTTAAGCAAACTACATTAACACTGTCACATGCACAAGATTCCAATTTACAGGTCATATTCTCTGCATGGAGCACAACTGAATACCTAAGGTGGCAATGACACACACACACACACACACACACACTGTAAGCATTCCAGAAAGTCCCCAACTCCAATTCAAACTCTGAGGCAGGCATTTCTCAAAGTCCCATTTATTAGAGTAGGTATACTAGCACTGGGAAAACCCGAATCTGAGTGTTCAGGGTTTTCCCCCAGTAAATCAAAACCTCAAATCCAGCCCCTGCACCCATCAGTCTGTCACATGGCCCAATCATCATCTGTCCCAACCTGAGCCATCCCTGCAACCATCCCTCCTCCAGATGCAGGAACACGCTGACCTTGACCGAAGGGAAGAATGCTATTATGACTAACTACAATCACTCTCCTAAATCCCCCCTCCCACTTTCCCAAGCGCAAGAGGTTGGCAGCGGGGAAACATCTGGTGCTAACATGGCTTCCAAAGCTAACACACACAGGCATGCACAAGATGCCAAACGACCAAGGGGAAGCTCTCGAAATACATGGCGAAGAATATTCAGGGAAGACTTAAAGACTCTAAACATCACCTAGGAAACCGCTGAAGTACTTGCCCAAGGCCAAAAATGCCGAAGACCCCTTGCTGCCTGATTTGCCACATAACAAGGGAGGATCTAAGCCTAAGTAAGTCTGGTGAAGAGAGCTTCGGGGAAGGCAGGCCGAGGCTTTTCTCCCACAATGAAGGAAGACGCAACGGCTTCCCGTCTGACCTGCAGTTATATGCGTAAGGCCGCCAACTGAAGGAAGTTCTCTCCATTCAATTAGCTCCCTGTTTCAAAAGCTCAGACCTGGCTCAGAGATGAACTGGTGATGGAAAGCACGCTGAACATCATCCTTGGGTGAGGGCTGCAAGCACCAAGGAGAGAGAGAAACAGGAGGAACAGAGGCGGCTCCATTAGAAGAACAGACGTTGCCTCTGCTCTGTGGAACCTCTTGCTCCAGAGGGGAGGCAGGCCCCACTCTACTGGCATGGGGACCAAGAGTGGCAGGCAGCCTTGGGGAGGTTGGTGGCTTGAGGATGCCCCTTTTGCCCTTATAAACCGTGTCTCTCTTTATTTTTATTTTTTATTTTATTTTATTTTATTTTGAATTTGTATACCGCCCTTCTCCCTGAGGACTCAGGGCGGTGAACAGCCAAGTAAAAACATCAAGTACAAATATTAAAATATATGACTTATCCACTATCTAAGGATCTGCCTCAAAGAAGAGGGCTCTGCCTATTTGCCAAAGACCCTGAAGGCCGGACAAGAAGCAACAGATGGAAACCAATCAAAAAGAGAACAAACCTAGAAAGAAGGAGAAATTTCCTGATAGTTAGAACAATTAAGCAGTGGAACAACTTGACTCCAGAAGTTGCGGGGGCTCCATCCTTGGAGGCTTTTAAGAAGAGGCTGGACAGCCACTTGTCTGAAATGGTACAAGGTCTCCTGCTTGAACAGGGGGTTGGACTAGAAGACCTCCAAGGTCCCGTCCAACTCTGCTATTGTTTTTATTTGTAAAACGGCCCAGCCATGTACGTGAGGTGGGTGGTGTAGAAATGTGATCATTAAAATAAATAAAAATGCATGGATGTCAAGCTTATTTCTGCTAAGGAACAACCTGCGCTCAGAATATAAAGATTGTCAGGCTGGACAAAAAGGTGCAAGACTGATATACAGCCCCCCCCTCCCCTCCCCTCTCTCCCACACACACATAGCTTGAAGCTTGTAGTTAGCAGCTGCTCGTTTTCTGGTCTAGTGCAGATGATGATAATAATAATTTTATACGCCATCTGACTCTCGGGGACTCTGGGCAGTTTACAAAATGCGAAAACATTTAAGAAAACGGCACACACAAAAAGAACAACGACGGGAGAGATAACAAATCCAGATGGGAACAAAGAAAAAGAAGCAAAGGAGGCTTCAATCACCCTTGCAAACAGCCAGAGGTTTAGGGCCCTTTGAAGCACCAGTAAGGTGTTTGAATCTGGGGGGAACCTCATTCCGGAGGGCTGGCGGCTGCTACAGAGAAGGGGGGTTTCTGAGATATGGATAGATGGCTTTGTTTAATAGAAGGAATGAGGAGAGCACCAGCCTTGCAAAATTAAATTGACCAGGCAGATGCCATGGGAGGTGGTGGTCCCTCAAGTAAGCAGGCCCTGTGTTACGAAGGGCCTTCGAGATAGCCACCGGCACCTTGAAGTCTATGGAGATTCTCAATCATCCAGGCCATGGTGGTCGCAAAGGTGGTAACCCCCCCCCCCCCCCAAAAAAAAAAAAAAAAGGCAACTGGACTTTCTTGGTGTTTTTCTTTGAAAATGTTTCACTTCTCATCCAAGCAGCTTTTAGCCCAGGTTAACAAAACACCATTGCTACATACATTTACACTTTATGCAATCTTCAACCAATAAACCATCCACCTGATGCTGGCTGGGGAACTCTTGGCAGTTGAAGTCCACAAGTCTTAAAAGTTGGACAACACCCCCCATGCACTACACCAAACCACCTCTCCTAATCTGGTCTACTGTCTTCTAAACACAGACCTAAAAGCAGGCGTAATTGCTCCCTTGGTTTGCTCTTCCCAATACCTTGGAGGTGGTGGATTCCAGTGCAGCCGAAAAGCATACAGGGAATCCTCAACTTACGACCCAAAATAGAGCCAGGAATTTTGGTCGTAAGTTGCTGCAGTCATAAGTCAAACCAGCATGTGATCTGACTTGAATTTATGTCCATTCGTGTGATGGTCAATAATTGAATCACATAGTTGTTAAGCAAATCATATGGCTGTAACTCTGAATCCAGCTTACTCAATGGGCGTTTTTTTGCTGATAAAAGGGGGACTAGTATAGATCTATTTCAAGCTGTTTAGCTCTCATCAGCTAGCCATATCCTTACTTGGATTCGAACTTGGGCTGCCTGCTGATGAAGGGAGAACTTTTTTTTTAAATTTTGATTTATATGCCGCCCTTCTCTGGAGACTCAGGGTGGCTTACAATGCGTTAAGCAATAGCCTTCATCCTTTTGTATATTTTTTATACAAAGTCAGCTTATTGTCCCCCACAAACCGGGTCCTCATTTCACCTACCTTAGAAAGGATGGAAGGCTGAGTCAACCTTGAGCCTGGTGAGGTTTGAATTTACAGTAATTGCAGACAGCTGGTGTTAATCACAATGCTATCAGTCTGCTGAGCCACCAGGCCCTTATTGTGGATCAGAGGTTAATACAACTGCCTAACATCCAGGCAGCCCAAGTTCGAATCCAAGTAAGGGTCTGGCTAGCTGATGAGAGCTAAATAGCTTGAAATAGATCTATACTAGTCCCCCTTTATTTCTTTATCAGCAAAATATAAATTTGGTATAAAATGGTTTGTCGTCAATGCGACTGCTTGAGGCCTCCTGGATTGGAGCTGAAAGGCGAAAGGGAGCAGAATGCCCCCTCCCACATGTTGGGGTAGACCAGGTGCCTCGATAGTGGGTGTTTGTATGAAGGTCTTTGGTTATTCGGGTTTTCTCCCGTGTAAAAACCCGAATAACCAAAGACCTACATATACAAATATAAATATAAGTGTGTGTGTGTGTATCTATATCTATATCTATATCTATATCTAGATATCACAAAATGCTATCATGTGGCCATGGAACACCGCAATCAGTTGCAAATGCCAACTGACAAATGCCCAAAATGCGATCAGGTGAGGTGGCAAGTATATTTTTTAAAAAGTTGGTTGTAACTTTAAACATTAAGCAACCAGTTGTAAGTTGAGGACTACCCCCGTTGGCTGGGGAACATAGGAATTGAAGTCCAACAGATCTGGAGGCTACTACTACAGCCGCGGTGGAGCAGTGGTTAGAGTGCAGTACTGCAGGCTACTTCTGCTGACTGCCGGCTGCCTTGCAATTTGGCAGATCGAATCTCACCAGGCTCAAGGTTGACTCAGCCTTCCGTCCTTCCGAGGTGGGTAAAATGAGGACCCAGATTGTTGGGGGCAAGAGGCTGACTCTGTAAAACCGCTTAGAGAGAGCTGTAAAAAGCACTGTGAAGCAGTATAGAAGTCTAAATGCTCTAAATTCTACTAGGGCTGGAAATGTAAGTTTATCTTAAGGGCAAAACCAGCAGCCAAGCACAACAACCAACAAATTCTGAAGCAGAGGCATTCCCAACCTTTTGTTCGTAGTTACCTAGTGAGGCCATCAGGGTCCGTAGAGCCCCCAGGAACGAAGATGCCCGTTCACTGTGACACTGATCCAGTCTGGCCAAAACGTCTTCAACCAGGTCCTCCACCAAGCAGGCCCCCCCGGCATCTGAGTGTCGGAGCATGGCCTCCAGGACCTGCAAGGCGTGGGGCTCATCGGCCGGGTGCCTCAGGTGCAAGGAGACCCCATTCGCCAGGTAATCGGCATTCTGCCTGAGGAGCTCAGGGACAGAGAGGTAGCCACAGGCCTGGCAGATGTCGACAAGGGTCCCCTTTGCAGTCTGGCTGACCAGGAGCGTGCCGTCCCCGGCCTTTTCCAGCACAGGGTACAAAGCGGAGATTAAGAGCAAATGGAAGTCCTTCCCCAGGGCAGAGGCAAAGGTGCTGATCCCTTCCAGCTGGATACAGATCTGCCAAATGTTGCTGTTCATACAGCGGATGGTGGGGCTCGAATCTGGGGACACCAGAGGTCCGTGAGCTGCTCCGTACGTAACAGCAAGAGCTCTGGAATCTGTGGCTGCGGATTCAGCCCAGGACTCTCGGACCTCCAAGCTGGTGACCAAATGCCAGTTTCCCGAGTCCACATATTCTTCTAGCACGGAAGTTACGATCCCCACCAGATCCTCGGAGCTCAGCAAAGTGCTCTGCGCCTCCTGCCCTGCAGCTCCAGCGATCAGTTCATTGACAACCATGGCGGCTTGCTTCCGGTACATAGTGGATTCCCTGTACAGGTCCATGAAGTGATCCACAAGTAAGTAGAGATTGCCGTAAGTGCCCAGAGCCCGGCAAATCTGCTGCAGGAGGGAAAAAATCCGGTCATCTGTGAAGAAGCGGAAGTACTTCCTCTGGAGGCTGCCCAGCGAGGGCTGAGGAAAAGCTTCCGGGGCCCAGCTCCTTTCCTCCACAACCTTCACGTCCTTCACCTCCAGCTCCAGGACTTGCACCAGGGCCTTGGACAGACGCTGAAGGTGGGAGGCAGAGTGGAGAACCACACTCACCTTTGGGCCCAAGAGCTTCAGGTACCCAAGGACCAGGTTTAAAGTGGCCATCTTACCTTGGTCGTTCTGGGAGGTCATTAAACGGGGCAGAGCAGTGGCCAGAGAGTGAAGATCCTCAGATAGGATGTTGGCCAGGAGCCTGTTCCCGGCCACTCTCTCCTGCGCGGTGATATCCTTCAACGCCCTCTCACTCGGACGCTGGACCTCGGGGCTCTCATCGTTCACAAGGCCAACCAAGGCTTTTAACAACTGGCCAGCCGAGTCCACCAAAGATCGGCCGCATGTTGTCAGGAGGAGACGGGCCATTTCCACCAGCTCCCGTCGCACCTTCCAGTGGGGATGAAGAGACCCAGATCCAGTCACCTTCTTGATAAGGATGGAGAGTTTGGATGCGGTATTTCTCGCCCAGTCTCCGTTTCGGTGGACCACCAGTTCCTGTATTTTACTCTGTTCTGAGGCTGGTTTCTTCCTCTCTGGTGGGATCTGCGCTAGCTGTTCATCGGCCATCACCAGAGCGACGGCCCTAGAAAAGAGTTTGATGGCCGAGACTGTGACGGCATGACTTTGCTTCACGTCTGCTGCAATAATCTTGGACAGAGCAATGGAGATCCCAGGAAGGAAGGAGGCAAAGAGGTCTCCACATTGCCTCAACTCTTCTTTCTCCAGGGACTGGTGATCCTCTGGGCATTCGCACTGCAGGAGGAGAGCCTGCAGACACCGCAAGGCTGTGATCTTAACCTGCCGGGCTTTTTCCTGTTCTGCAAGGGCCAAGAGCAGGGACACGGCAAAGCCCAGCTGGGGAAGGCTGGAAGGCTGGTAGAGAGACAGGAGGACATCTCCGTAAGCGGAGTGGAGCAACGCGAGCAGAGCCTGGCCCACGTCTTGCTTCAGTTCCTCCGACAACGGAGCCAGCTGGGATGGGTTGGAGGGAGACGCCAGGCAGACACAGAGCTCGGAGAACAGCTCTAGAAGGAGATCTGCCTTCTTCACGCATGTGGACGAAAGCACGAAGCTGACACACTGCACCACGCTTCGGACCACACCCTCCCGCTTCGGCTCAGGGGTCTTGAGGGTGAATCTCAAAGGGAAAAGGACGTATTCCTGGAGCTCCTGCAGGGCCGAGTCGCTGACCACCCGCAGCTGGGAGTGGAGGCGCTCCACATTCTCCACTGTCTGGGCCTTGGTCAGCCGGACGCAGGCGGGGCGGAGGGCTCCGAAGGCCTCCTGGGGGGTGTCGAAAATGGCCATGGATGCTGCTGCTGCGCTCTCAGGCTCATTTGACCTCCATCTTCCTGCCAGCAAAAGAAAAGGACATTTTTATTGATTTAGTTACCGTATTTTTCGGAGTATAAGATGCACCTACCTTTTTTGGTGAGGAAAACAAGAAAAAGAAATCTGCCTCTGCCTCCCAGCAATTTTGCCTCATTACAGCAAACGGCCTGCTTTACTTTCATTTTCAGCATAGCTTGATTAGCACGAGGGGGGAAAAAAATCTGCTCCAGAAATTTACCTCCTTGCAGCAAGCAGCAGAAGCCTGCGCAAAACAGCTGAGAATCGGAAGGCCGATCCAATCAACTTGTGCTAATTAGGCTGTGCTGAAGCTGAAACTGGCTGTTACTTCTTGCTGCAAGGAGGTAACTACTGGGAGGCAGAGGCCAAAGGGTGGGGGCCAATGGGTGAGCGGGGCTACATTCAGTGTATAAGATGCACCTAAAAATTCACCCCCTTTTAGGGGGGAAAAAGGTGAGTTTTATACTCCGGAAAATACAGTATATTCATAGGATAGGGCTAAGGTAGGCTAGGGTAGAATAGAAAATAGAATGGAATAGGAATAGGAGCTGGAAGGGACCTTAGAGGTCTTCTAGTCCATTCCCTTGCTCAAGCAGGAGAACCTATATAACATTTCAGACAAGTGACTGTCCAGACTCAGCTGCAGGAGATCCTGCCTATATTATTTTCATAAAAAATCTCATGGTGGTGAACGTAGCTAATTCGGGCAGTCCTCGACTTACAACCATTCGTTTAGTGACTGTTACAATGTCACTGAAAAAAAGCGACTGAAAAGTGACAGGTTTCACACTAACTTTTACAGCATCCCCAGGGGTCACGGGATCAAAATTTCAGGTGCTTGGCGACTGGCGTTTCGTATTTATGACGGTCGCATTGCCCCAGGGTTACGGAATCGCCCCTTGTAACCTTCCCAGCCGGCTTCCGACAAGTAAAATCAACGGGAGAAGCCTGGATTCGCTTAAAGGACCACACGATTTGCTTAACGACTGCAGGGATTCACTTAACGACCGTGGCCAGAGTGGTCACAAAATGGGGCAAAGCTCACAGAACAACTGGCTTTGCTCAGCAAGGGAGATTTTGGTGCCCAAGCGTGGTCGTAAGTCGAGGAGCACATCGTTTTATCCTCCACAACCACCCTGTGAGGTGGGCTGGGCTGAGAAAGGGGGGGGGACTGGCCAGCCGGCTTCCGTCCCTGGGGCAGGATTCGAACTCCCGACTTCTAGCCTTAAGGAGCCCCTACTTGGGCGGCTGCCCGCAGAGGCCCCCTCTAGGCCCGGAGCTTTGCCTCAGAGCCGGGGAATCTCCTCAGAAAGGCGCCCCCCAACCCAATAGGGGCTCCCCAGAGGAAAGGCCTCCGCCGGTTGGGCCTTCATCGCCTACCACGGGAGCCCGGGCCAGGCAGGGTTGAGGGACGGAGAACGAACAGGCCAGCGGCTTCGGCCGGGACCCCTGCCCGACAAGGCCGGACCCCGCTCGGACGCCTGAGGGGAAAACGCGCCCCCTTACCTTGCCCGACGCTCAAGGCGCATGCGCGAACGCCCGCCCGCGCATGCCCGGAGCCTTCCGCCCGGCAGCCGGCGCGAGCGCGCGTTGCTGACCACGCAGGCGCGGCGTCCTTTTTTTTTTTTTTTTTTCCCCGCAGCGGACTGCGCAGGCGTCACCGTCGGCGCCCACCAGCTCCCCGCGGTCACTTGGCAACTCGCCCCTCCTCCCTCCGCTGACCCTTCCGGCGACCCGTAGCATGCCGCCCTCTGACCTTCGGCGGCGCCGGGGTGAAAGGGCGAGCGGCCATTTTGTGGCGGTTGGTCGCCCCTGAGGCCGGGGGCCTGGTCCAGCCAGGCCAGGCCGGGTCGGGTCGGGCGAAATCCCGCCATGTCGTCGTTCTCGGAGTCGGCGCTGGAGCGGAAGCTGTCGGAGCTGAGCAACTCTCAGCAGAGCGTTCAGACGCTGAGCCTCTGGCTCATCCACCACCGCAAGCACGCCGGGCCCATCGTCGTCGTCTGGCACCGAGAGCTCCGCAAGGGTGAGGGAGGCCAGCGAGCCGCAAGCGCCGCGTAAAAGCGCCGGGGAGCGTGACCCGGCCCCACACCACCAGGCCCATCATCCCCGGCCAGCCTCCCCCGGCGTGGAGGAGGGGCAGCCGGGCGCCTTCTGGCCTCGAGGGGCTTCGTGTGTGGGGGGGAAGGGGGAGGGGGCTGAGGTGGGGGGAGGAGGGGCCCACGTGGGGAGGGATTCATCTCGATTGGGGGTCGCCAGGCCTCGTTCGGATGCAGATGGTCCTCGACTTACAACGGTCCGCTTAGTGACCTGTCCGAAGTTACAACAGCACTGGGGGGGGGAAAGGTGCCTCCTGCCCGGCCCTCGCACTTATGA
Organism: Pantherophis guttatus; assembly: GCF_029531705.1. Next base: position 1,455,299 of record NW_026844040.1, on the reverse strand, counting down.
CCGTTATACCGTCCCCTCCCGTCACGGGATCCAAATTCGGTTGCTTGGAAAACGGACTCATACTTACGACGGTTGCTGTGTGTGTGTGATACGATTCCCCCTTTTGCAACCTTCTCACGTGCAAAGCCAAAGGGGAAGCCGGATTCACTTAACGACCGCGTTGTTAACAGCTAGAGTGATTCGCTTAACAACTGTGGCAAGAAAGGTTGCAAAAATGGGGCAAAACTCACTTTAACAACTGCCTCGCTTAGCCGCGGAAATTTTGGCTCAATTGCGGTCATAAAACGAGGAGTCCCTGTACCCACGACAAAAGTTCGGGTCTCCTTGGTTGCTTCAGTTCCCCAGACCTGAGTTCTTCCTGTACAGGTCGTCCTCAATTTACAACAGTTCCATTTAGTGACCGTTCAAAGCTACAGTGGCACTGAGAAAAGAGACTTATGACCATTTCTCACGCTTACGACCGTTGCAGCATCCCCAGGGTCATGTTATTTACATTCGGATGCTGGACAACTGACTCACACTTATGACGGTCGCAGTGTCTCAGGGTCACGTGGTTCCCTTTTGCGACCTTCCGACAAGCCGGTCAATGGGCAAAACAGATTCACTGAACGACTGTGTTACTAATTTAAGAACTGCGCCAATTCACTTAACCAAACGCAGCAAGAAAGGTCACAAAACGGGGCAAAACTCACAACAAACCTCTCGCTTAGCAACCTAAATCTTGGGCTCAATTTTGGTCGCCTGTACAGATCGTCCTTGATTTACAACCGCAGCCAGGCCCAGAAATTACGTTGCTAAGCAAGGCAGCGAAGCGAGTCGCACCTGATTGGACGAACCCTTTTTGCCGTGACGGTGAAGCGAATCGCTGTGGCTGTTGAGTGAATCGGGCGGTCGTTAAGCGAATCCAGCTTCCCCCATGCTGACTTTGCTTGTCGGAAGGAGGCCGGGAAGCTCACAAATGGTGGCTACGTGACCTGGGGAAGCTACAACGTTGTGAAGGTATATGCTGTTGCCAAGCTCTTGCAATGTTTGATTACGTGACCCTGGTCTAATTTGTTGCGCTGTAACATTTATTTATTTATTTTATTTTGTTGCATTTCTATGCCGCCCAACTCCCAAGGGACTCTGGGCGGCTTACAACAGAGAATAAAACAATGCAACAATATCCGATACAAAAGTTAAAAGAAGACATTAAAACGTTAAAACATCTCTCGAACTCATTGTTTACGCAGCTTCTCAAAGTAGCTTCTTCTTTTTTTTTTTTTTGGTCCAAGAGGCAATTGGATTTCCTTGGTTTTCCCTTGAAGACCTTTCGCTTCTCATCCAAGAAGCTGCTTAGTTGGGTGGCTGTGAAAATGTTTCATGGGGAAAATATACAACTATTAGAATTAGAATAACAGAGTTGGAAGGGGCCTTGGAGGTCTTCTAGTCCAACCCCCTGCTCAGACAGGAAAACCATATACCCGTGATGGCGAACCTATGGCACGCATGCCATAGGTGGCACGCGGAGTCATATCAGTGGGCACGTGAGCTCAGCCGGCCAGCCAATTTTTGGGCCTTGTGGGCCCACCGGAGGTCAGCAAATGGGGCGTTTCTGGCCTCCGGGGGTGGGGAAGGCTGTTTTTGCCCTCCCCAGGTTCCTAGAAAGCCTCTGGAGCCTGGGGAGGGCGAAAAACGGGCCTACCGGGCCCACTGGGCCATTGCGTGCCAAAAGCGGGGGGAGTGCGAGTGGGGTGCGTACACATGCACGGGGGGTGGGGCACATAGAATTATGGGGGTGGGCACGCGTGCTCACGATCCCCCCACGCTCCCTTTTGGCACGCGTTGGCAAAAAGGTTAGCCATCACTGCCCTATACCTTTTCAGACCAGTGACTGTCCAGCCTCTTAAAAATCTCCAGTGATGGAGCAACCACAACTTCTGGTGGCAAGGAGTTCCACTGATTGATTGTTCTAACTGTCAGGAAATTTACTTCTAGGTTACTTCTCTCCTTGATTGGTCCATCCTTTGCTTCTTGTCCTTCCCTCAGTAAGCAATTCACAGAAATGTAACTCTGGGGCCTTGGAGCCACCTGCAACCCCATCTTTGAATCCCAGATGATGTTAATTGTACAGGTAGTCCTCAACTTACGACCACAGTTGAGCCCAAAATTTCCATTGTCAAGTGAGACATTTTTAAAGTGAATTTTGCTCCATTTTACGACCTTTGCTCCATTTGTTAAGTTGTTATTTCTAGCAAGACTACCACATTCTGGAACGGCTTTGTTCCCTATGCCATCCGTCTGTCAAACTTGCAAGATTCGTTTTTCTCGCCATGTACATGTATGCCTCTGAACTAGACTGTGTTGTTTCTCTGTGTCATATAGTACATGTGGGTGTAGGCATAATTTTGTGTTTATTTATTTATTATGTCATGGTTACGTAGTGTATATTGGAGGTGGTGACCCTTTGAGAGCTGTATGCAACAAAATTTCATTTTAATGGATGCTGATTAGCGTGCATTTAAAGTGACAAAGTTATTCTAAGTCTAAGCGAATGGTTAAATTGGTGACTGGGTTGTTAAGTGAATCTGGCTTCCCCATGGACTTTGCTCGTGAGAAGGTCGCAAAAGGGGATGACGTGACCCCGGGACACTGCGACCGTCATAAATATGAGTCAGTCACTGAATTTTGATCACGTGATCACGCAGATGCTGCACAGGTCATAAGTGTGAAGACTGGTCCTAAGTCACTCTTTTCAGTCCTGTTGTAACTTTGAATGGTCACTTATCAAATGGTCGTAATTGGAGGAGTACCTGTGTCCTCTAATGGCCTTTCAGCATTGCAGCATTCAGAAAAAGGGGCCTTAACCTTGGTTTGGGGAGAGAGGAGATCCACACAAGATGTACATAAAAGTACATAAAGATTTCCTTGGGGTGTAAGCAGAGCGGGAAGGGCGAAGAAGGGGGAGACCAGCAATAGGTGGAGTTGCAGGGGGGGATCAGGTCTGGAGATTGGGAAAGGCCCCTCTGTGGCAGGGGGTCTCCAACCTTGGCAACTTTAAGACTTGTGGACTTCAACTCCCAGAGTTCCTCAGCCCCTGATCTAGGGGGTCACCAAGAGTCCAGAGTGACATGATGGCACGACCGATCAAAGCGAAGACTTTGAGAAGTCCATATTGTTGGCCAAAGGGGAAGGAAAGAGAAGAAGACGATGATCGGGGTCAGAAGAATAATTTGGGGTTCCAACTCAAAGTCGGGATTGCGTGGTAATAAATGAAATGAAATCCAGACAGCTGTGAGGAAAGGAGAAATATTTATGCCCAAAAGCAAAGGGGTTTGCCCAGGGTGGCAGCTGCAAAGGGTCTTGAGACTGGGGTACAGAGACACTGTTTTATAGGGGAGTTTGTCCCAGATGTGGAAGAACAGACACGTGATTCTAGGGCAGGGTTTCTCAACCTTGGAAGCTTTGAAGATGGGTGGACTTCAACTCCCAGAATCCCCCAGCCAGCACTGCTATTATTCAGCGCTCCGTTATTCTATTCTAGTTGCCCACCTCTGTCCTATGTGGTCACTCAGAGTTCAGCACTGACTTAACCAGCCAGCCAAAAACAGAACAAGGACCCAGGACCAAAAGACGGGAAATAAAGATGGGAAATAAAAGCTAATTTATACCCCATCTTTCTATGCTTTGCCACTCTTGTCAGTCCTCCTCCTTTGGCTCCTGTCCACCCACCACTGTCCTGCATTGCCTTTTATTCTTTAAACTAATTATCTCTCTCTTGCAATCCCTCCTTTCTCACTCCTTCCCTTCCTTGCAGCTCTCAATTAAGGCACTCCGTTCTCAGTCCCTCTCCGCTTATGGCCAGGCCACTGTCTCAACGGGCTACTTTTGAATTCCCTCTTGTTCCGCTCAGGTCCCATTTATTCTTGGCCCCATCCTTTGTTCTCTTCCGCCCCCTCCTAAGTAGCCTAATCCAACCACTGCATTCAGCTTTTCTCCCGACTCTCATTTGTGCGTAACAACACAGTCAAAAGCACACACACACACAAGGAGACACCGCTGGTTTTGCTTCTTTCAACCTCGGTTTATGAATGTCGGACATTGAATTTCCCACTTCCTTAAATATTCTGTCAAGGTACCCAATTTTTCTGCAGTTCTGTATAACACACGGTCATTCATTGAAGGCTGTCCTCCAGTTAAGACTGTAATGGAGCTTACCAAATTTCGATTGTTAAGTCGTAATGGTTGTAAAACAGGTCGGTCACGGGATTGATCTATTTTACCACATTTTTTGTGGCAGTCATTAAGTGAATGCCGTGGTCGTAAGTGAATATGATGGTTGTTAAGTGAAAGCTCTGGTCATTAAGTGAAACCAAATGATGTAGAAAAACGGAATTAAATGCTGTCGCAAAACAGGGTCCCATGATCCCAGGGTGTTGTAAATGGCTGTAAATGTGGCAGAGTTACCAAAGCGCGGTCATGTGTCTGTGGGGAGGTGACCATCAGAATTCCTGATCTGGCTCATAAGCCCCCTTTTCAGGTAAGACATAATACAGGTAGTCCTCGACTTATGACCACAAATGAGCCCAGAATTTATGTTGCTAAGTGAGAAATGTGTTAAAATTTGTTTGTCCCATTTTACGACTATCTGCCAGACATTTAAAATCTGATTTTAAAGAAGGGACATTGAGTTTAATCTCTTGCTCAAAAATGTTAACTCAATAACAACATATTAAATGTATGTGCCACTCAACCCCTAGCCACTCCAGGTGATTAAGCCATCTTTTTTTAAAAAAAAAAAAAATACCCAGCAGGAAATTCCTGAGGCCTGGTGGGAAGCCCAGCTCATCCATTTTGAAGAAAAGTTTTAAATTAAAAAAAAACAAAACTTCTAGTTGTGCAAGTTGAGGCACTTCCCTGTGTCCCACCACCCACGACTGCTGTGGAGGACTAAGCCATTTGTCTGGGATGGTATACCGGTATAAGGATCCTGTGATGGGCAGAGGGGGGGTTGGACTAGAAGACCTCCAAGGTCCCTTCCAGCCCCAGATTTCGCTTGCATCCCAACAGCGATTGCCAGGAAACAATTGTCAGTATTGTGCCCAGTAAAGAAACAAAAAACAAAAACATGCTAGTGAAATGAATCTAAATTACGTTATGGAAGAAAAACACGCTCACTTTAGTGCCATGATAGTTTTGTTCTTTTCCTTTTGAAAGTAAACTAATATTTACAGGTACTCCTCAACGTACGACCACAATCGAGCCCAAAATTTATGTTGCTAAGTGAGTTTGCTCCATTTTACAACTTTTCCCACAGCCAGTGAATCCCTGCAGTTGTTAAGTTAGTGACACGGTTGTTAAGTGAATCCGACTTCCCCCTTGACTTGGCTTGTCCGAAAGTCATAAAAAGGGATCAGGGGACTCTGGAACATTGCAACTGTCATAAATGTGAGTCTGTTGCTAAGTCTCTGAATGTAAATCACACGGCTGTGGGGATGCTGCAAATATCACAAGTGTGAAAACCGGTCCTAAGTCACTTTTTTCAGTGCCGTTGTCACTAAATGAACTGTTGTAAGTTGAGGACTAGCTGTATATGTGTTTAGACCTCAAAGAAACTGTGATGCAAGGAAGTTTTCTTTTACAGAGAGCGGATTCCTCTTCCTTTCACCTGTTTATTTTGTTTCTTTAAGCATATTTGTCTGCTGCCACAATAAAAAAATGACAGTGGCCGACATGGGAAAATCCATAGAAAACAACCTCCCCACACCTAAAACAGCAACATTAAGAGAATAAAGAATGAAGGCAAAAACAATTCAAATTATGGGAAGCCCCTCTGAAACAGCTTGGCTTCAGAAGCCAGACTGTCTTGTTTCTCTGTGTCATATAATATATGTGGGTATATACATAAGGTTATATTTATTTTGTCATGTTATATGTAATGTATATTGGAGGTAGGGACCTTTTGAGAGCTATATGCGACGAAATTTCATTTTAATGTATGTGAATTCAAAGTGACAATAAAGTCATTCTAAGTTTCAAGCTTGTCCCAAAGGTGATTTTTTTCAGGAGGCAATTGGACTTTCTTCTTTTTTCTTTTGAAGACATTTCGCTTCTCATCCAAGAAGCTTCTTCAGCTCTGAGCAGACAGTGGGGAAGGGAAGGATTTATATTTCCTGCAGACAGCTGGTCATTTGCATCCTTTTAGAGGGTCCTTGAATCTTTCCCCATTATCCTGTCAGAGCTGAAGAAGAAGCTTGGATGAAATGTCTTCAAAGAAATAACAAAGTCCAGTTGTCGCTGTAATTCCTCTCAGCCAAGGCTTCTGGTAGCCAGCTGTTTATGATGTTACTCTCCCCACGTTCTTTTGCAATTATATTTGTATTTTGATCTGTGACCGCAAATAAAAGTTATAAAGTCCAGTTGCCTCCTGAAAAAAGCCCCTTTGGGACAACCATGACATGGAAGGCTGAGAATGTCTCTCTACAGACTTTTAAGTTTCAAGCTTGCAGAAAACTATTAGAGCTCCCTGGCCTCTCTGGTGCACATCTATGGAAATAATATGGATATTGGGGGATATATCCTCTGTCTTGATTCAAAGAGTCCCAGAAACAAAGGCAGCACAAGCACCAGTTCCACTGTGGAATGAAGAGTGAAGTGTGAGATTTTTCACGCTGCCACAGTAGGGACAAATGTAGAAGGATAAAAAAAAACAAACACCAACTTTGAAATGTGCCTCCGGTATGAAATACAGAGATATCCACGTCCAGTGTGTATATTCCGTAACTGCCTGCTCCTGACCATAGTTTTGCTCTCAGGTGTGATGATCAAGGGCAGGTACACCTGTGAACATTGAAGGGGTTTGGTGCCTGGGCTCTGGGTGGCATCTTTCTGTTGGAACTTGCAGAGTTCTTGAGCTAAAGCTTTCCTTTTTTCTTCCTGGAGATTCTGCAGTTTTATTTCTTTCATGGATTTATTAGGCCAGCCAACTGCAACCCTGTGACCCTGGGCGGGTAAGACGACAAGACAACCGAGGCCATTGATTTCCCACATCCATAAAACAGCTGGAGATCTGATCGCGGTAGAAGAGAATGTCTGCTGCTCAGAGTTGAACTTGTGGGCTCCTTCTGAGCTTGGTGGTTTTTCTTGCAGGCGTTTCATGACCCAGCTGGGTGACATCATCAGCATAGTTGGCTCATGGAACGTCTGCGAGAGAAACCACCAACTCAAGAGAGCACCCAGGACTCCATAGGTCTATCTCAGTGTTTCTCAACCTTGGAAGCTTGAAGATGGGTGGACTTCAACTCCCAGAATCCCCCAGCCAGCGCTGCTGGCTGGGGGATTCTGGGAGTTGAAGTCCACCCATCTTCAAGCTTCCAAGGTTGAGAAACACTGGTCTATCTAATCGCCTGGTCCTGTGGATCTCTGCATTCGGTATGGTTCTGCCCACCCAAGGAGCAAAGAACTGTCAGACAGGTGTGCCAAAGGTTTTTTTTTTTTTTCTTCAAAAGGCAACTCATTCAAAAAGCTTCTTTCCTTGGAGGAGAAGCGAAACGTCTTCAAGGGAAAACAAAGTCTGGTTGCCTTTTGACAAAAATACCTTTGGGACAACCATGTCCTGGATGATGGAGAATCTCCACAGACCCTGTCAGAGAAGTGGGCTGCTAATACTATTAGGGCCCTATCCGTTAGCATAATAATAATAATAATAATAATAATAATAATAATAATAATAATAATTTTATTTCTATACCGCCCTTCTCCCGAAGGACTCAGGGCGGTGTACAGCCAATTTAAAAACACAAGACACAACAATAATTAAAAATTAAAATAATTAAATAGATTTGGCCGATTTAAAACCCTAAAAATTGAAATACCCAATTTAAAATTATTATGTTGATAGCCCAGCCTGGCGGAACAACAGGGTCTTCAGTGCGCAGCGGAACACCCGGAGGTCGGAGATCTTACGTATTTCCGGGGGCAGTTCGTTCCACAGGGCAGGGGCTCCCACAGAGAAGGCCCTCCCCCTGGGTGTCGCCAGCCGACATAACTTGGCTGATGGCACCCGGAGGAGACCCTCTCTGTGGGAGCGGACTGGCCGGTGGGAGGCTACTGGTGGCAGAAGTCGGTCTCGAAGGTACCCGGGTCCTATGCCATGGAGCGCTTTAAAGGTGGTCACCAACACCTTGAATCGCACCCGGAAGACCACTGGGAGCCAGTGCAGCTCGCGCAGGAGGGGTGTCACGCGGGCACAACGGGTTGCGCCCATAACCACCCGCGCGGCCGCATTCTGGACCAGCTGGAGCCTCCGAGTGCTCTTCAAGGGGAGCCCCATGTAGAGAGCATTACAATAGTCCAACCGGGAGGTGACAAGGGCATGAGTGACCGTGCACAGGGCGTCCCGGTCCAGAAAGGGACGCAACTGGCGGATCAGGCGAACCTGATAAAAAGCCCCCCTGGCCACGGCCGTCATATGCTCTTCTAAAGACAGCCGCGCGTCCAGGAGGACACCCAGATTACGAGCCCTCTCTGTGGGGGGCAAAGATTCACCCCCAATAGTCAGCGATGGCACCTGCTGACTATATCGGGACGCCGGCAGCCACAGCCATTCGGTCTTGGATGGGTTGAGTTATTATTATTATTATTATTATTATGATATTGGTGATGGTAGTTTTTAACTCCTGAATATTCCAATCAGTCCATGAACTGGGTTTTAGGTCTTGTTTTTGACAAGGAAACCTCTTACAGGAGCCAGAGGCTGACCAGTAAATGACTGTGTAATACTGTTGGCTTTGCCAACCCCTGATTGCTGAATCCCCTGAAGCGTTTGGCAGAAATGAAGCTTTCTTAGTCTTCCTCCCTCTGCTGACTCCGGTGAAGTGGGAGAAAGGTTGGTGCCCAAACCAGCCTCCTCCCCTCCCCCCCACAAGAGCCCCAGTCGCCCTTTTCTTTGGCTTCAGCTGCTCTAGGAGATAAACCTCCTTTTGACCAGTCATGGCATGGCTGCAGGCTGATAACCTTTCGCCCGGCTCTGCTGCTTGGTGCCAGTCAGTCCTTGCAGCTGGCGTAGAAGTGGGAGCTGGCAGAAGGAGCTGGCTCAGGGACGCTTGTCTGGCTCTGTATCGGTAAAAGAGCCAGCTCCATTTGCCTGGATGGTGATTCTGTTTTTCCCCACTGGGTTCTTTTTCGTGATATTATACGGGTGGAGAAGCCCTGCTAATAGGTGGATTAGTTCTTTGAGGAGTCCTTGGTATCCTCTGAGCTGGGTGGTTTTCTTGCAGATAGTTCATTTCCCAAGCTAGTCATGAGTGCAAACCTCTTTTAGCTCTCTAAAACTCTCTCTTAACACTCTCTTTTAGCACTGAAGATGTTGCCTAGTTGGGTCATGAAACGTCTGCAAGAAAACCACCCAGCATAGAGAACACCAAGGACCCCACACTCCTTCTCTTCCTCTTCCTCTTCCTCTTCTCTTCTCTTCTCCTCTCCTCTCCTCTCCTCTCCTCTCCTCTCCTCTCCTCTCCTCTCCTCTCCTCCTCCTCCTCTTCCTCCTTCTCCTCCTCCTCCTCCTCTCCTCTCCTCCTCCTCCTCCTCCTCCTCTCCTCCTCCTTCTTGGAAGCCCCACTGGCTTCTAGTACTGATGATGTTCCCTAGTTGGGTCATGAAACATTTGCAAGAAACTGACCAAGCTCAGAGAGCACCCAGTACCCCTCCGGAAGAGGTTCCAATTGGCACCTTTCCCCCTCAATCCTAAACTCCAAGCAGGAGTTCAGGCTCTTTGCTGGGAAATGGGACAACTACTCCCCATGGCCAACTCACCAAAAAGACAATTTAATAATTCAACTTAATTATTTAAAATCAGTAAAAATTATTTTAATTTTTGCCTTTAACATTTCATTCTGTCCCTCCTGCTGCATCCGTTCTTTCATTATTCTCTTCCACCATTTCTTTGATTTTAGCATAACTCTTGCCCCACGGCAAGCTGCCGGTGGCGAATTGTCGTGACATAGACCCCGCCAGAGGCCCCCTTTAAGAAGAGATTGGGCAACCATTTGTTTGAAATGCTACAGGGTTTCCTGCTAGAGCAGGTGGCTGGACTAGAAGACCTCCAAGGTCCCTCCCAACTCTATTATTCTGTTCTAGTCCCTTTCTGCTGCTCCAGAGGTGGGGCTGATGGTGGCCTCCTCTGGAGAGTCAAGTGCATGAGTGAGAAGTGGACCAGGCAAGCTGGTGGGTCCAGGAAAGGCTGCCCAAGGGGGCTTCTTCCCCAACCCCCTCAGCCCCCAGCTTTGAAGAGGCGGGGCCAAAAACCCGAGGCTCACCCAAACAGCAACGAAGCGTTGTGGTCAGAACAGGGGAAGGAGGATCTATGGGAAGAAGGCCAGGTGGGCAGGATTATTCATAGAAAGGCAGGCAGGGAGAGAGGGTCAGGCTGACCCAGTACAGAGCTTCAGGCACTGTCCCAAAGCAAAGCCAGCATAAATATAGACCAAAAGGAGGGGACATTTGAACTGTGGGCTGCTCCGTGCTCTGTGAGCTGGGTTCTTTTCTTGCAGACGTTTCATGACCCAACTAGGCAACATCATCAGGGCTAGAAGGGAACGGGGAAGAGGATGACTGTGAAGTCCTTGGTGCTTTCTGAGTTGGTGGTTTTCTTGCAGACATTTCATTACCCAACCGGGTAACGTTGAGGGGCTTGCAGAGAGGAGGAGGGGTGAGACTAGCACTGAGGGTCTTCCCTAGGGCCTCATGAAACGCCTGGAAAGAAACGGCCAAGTTCAAAGGGCAATAAGGAGCCCCCAACCCTCCTCCTCCTCCTCCTCCTCCTCCTCCTCCTCCTCCTCCTCTTCCTCCTCCCCCCCACCCTCCCTTCTAGCAGTAAAGATGTTATCTAGTTGCGTAAATAAGCTCAGAGAGCACCAAGGCCCTGAGCAACAAATATCAGTTCTTTGCTGCACAACCTGCCCCGTGGGGTAGTCTGAAGAGTTGGCTGATCTAGATAGTTCTAGATATAACGCACCCAGTTTCTGTGTTAAATAATAGTTTTGGTAGAGGCCTCCTTTCCGGAACGCAGCATTCGGTCCTGACGCCTCAAAGCCTCTGCTCTGCTCCGGGCCCAGGGCTCCTTGTGGGCGATGCTTGCGTTGAGGGAGGAGGCTGGCACTCTGGACTTTCAGGGCCTTAAATGTGGCCAGCGGGGCCTGGCAAGGACCAGTCCGGTTCTTCTGACCTCCTTGAGCTGAGCCGGTCAAGCCTAAAAGGGAAGCCAAGAGGGGCCGCTGCTTGAAGTTTCTCTCTCTTGCTCTGCCAGTGGGATGGGTGGCATTTTGGAAAACCTTCGGTGGGTTTTTTGCCACTGGCCACAAAGGGCTGTGGGGGTTTGGTGCAGCCTGCCGGGTGTGTTGCTTGCAATGGTTGTCCCGGATTTTTCCTTAAGATGCTTTTACTGGTAGTCCTCGACTTGGCGACCACAATTGAGCCCAGAATTTCCATCGCTAAGCGAGACAGTTGCTAAGTGAGTTTTTGACAGCGCTGTTCAGTGAATCACCGCAGTTATTAAGTTGGTAACACGGTTATTAAGTGAATCTGGCTTTCCCCATTGACCTTTCTCGCCAGAAGGTCTCCAGAGGGGACCACAGGACACCAGGGACACTGCAACCGTCATAAATATGAGTCGTTGTCAAGCGGCTGAATTTTGATCACGTGACTGTGGGGCTGCTGCAACGGCTGTAAGTGTGAAAACTGGTCATAACTCATTTTTTCCACTTCTGTTGTAACTTTGACTGGTCACTAAATGAATGGCTGTAAGTTGAGGACTACCTGTACGAGAGTAAAGGGAACAAGCTTTCTGCTATTTTATTTTATTTTATTTTATTTTATTTTATTTTATTTTATTTTATTTTATTTTATTTTATTTTATTATTTTATTTTATTTTATTTTATTTTTTATGCCAGCTGTCAGAAATGGCGTAGGGTCTGCTTGGGTGGGGGGGTTGGACTAGATGACCTACAAGGTCCCTTCCAACTCTATTAATCCTGTTATATCGGTTACATCTGTTATATCTGTTTTATTCATTCATTCATTCATTCATTTATCGTAAAATGTATTAGCTGCCCATCTTGCCACTCTTGTGGGCCAACCAAGAGGCTTTAGCCAGGCCCTCCTCAGTTGGGGGTTTCGGCTGGATTGCCACTCTGCCCTGCCGAGCTGGTGCTGAGCTCCTCCTCCGCTTGAATGGCCTCCTTGTGAATTCACAACACCAGTCCTGTCGGCCCCCCGCAGTGGCTCCCCTGCAGCTCTCTCTCTCTCTCTCTCTCTCCTTTAGGGTGCTGAAGAGCAGCCCCTCTTCCCCCCCCCCCTTTGTCTGTTAACCTGCTTTTGGTCGGCTTTTAAAAGATTTTTAACACTGTGTGTGTCCGTCTTACAAAGAGCGGCCGCTGTCGAAAGAACGCAGCCCAGATGCTGCAATTCCCACGCTCCAGCCACAAGCACAGCAAAGAAAGGGCCGCTTCTCCCTACCTGGAGCTCCAATATGTTATTTTTTTTAAAGAAGGTCAGGAATAATCCAAGGCTTTGCTTTAACAAAAAAGGCAAAAAAGGCAGAGAGAGACGATTTGTAGCTCAGGGTTGAACGGTGGGGTCCCTTGTGCTCTCTGAGCTTGATAGTTTTCTTGCAGACGTTTCATGACCCAACTAGGTAACAACGTCAGTGCTTGAAGGGAGTGGGGTTTTGGAAAGGAGGATGTGGAGGAGGAAGAGGAGGAGGACTGTGGGGTCCCTTGTGCTCTCTGAGCTTGGCTGTTTTCTTGCAGACGTTTCATGACCCAACTGGGGAACATCATCAGTGATAGGAGGGAGTGGCATTTGTGGGGAGGAAGAGGAGGAGGATGGTGGGGTCCTCGGTGCTCTCTGAGCTCGATGGTTTTCTTGCAGACATTTCATGACCCAACTGGGGAACATCATCAGTGCTAGTAAGGAGTGTGATTTGCTGTCAATTTATATTCTAGTGGCTTGCCTGCCTCTGTCGGTGGGGGTGGTCTTAGATATTCTTTTGATGGGCTCTTTGGCAGTTTCTTGATTGGGATATTGTTGACTTGATTGTTGGTCTGAAGTTGACCTTGGAGTTACCGTATTTTTCAGAGTATAAGGCACACCTACCTTTTTTGGGGAGGAAAACAAGAAAAAAAATCTGCCTCTGCCTCCCAGCAATTTGCCTCCTTGCAGCAAACTGCAAAATGGGTTGCACAGAGGCGCCAATAGGCAATGGCAGTCCCTGCAGCCTGAAACAGCTGATGGTCGGGAGGCCGATCCAAGGACAATCAGCTGCTTGTGCTAATCAGATTGTGCTGAAGCTGAAATGGGCTATTTGCTGCAAGGAGGTAAATCGCTGGGAGGCAGAGGCCAAAGGGTGGGGGGCCAGCGGGTGGGCAGGGCTACATTCGTGGTATAAGACGCACCCAAATTTTCACCCTCTTTTAGGGGGGAAAAACTGCATCTTATATTCCGAAAAATACCGTAATCTGTGCTGATCTGAGCGCTGGCGGGGAGGTGCTGGGGTCTTTTTCTCCTCTTTTGGCCTCTGCATAGTCTATAGACGTTGTTAATGTCTATGTGTCTGTTGATGGCTGATTTGTCAGAGGGCCAGGCTTCTAGAAATTCCATGGCGTTTTTTGGGTTAGGACCCTTCAGTGGTAATGTTAGAATAACAGAGTTGGAAGGCACCTTGGAGGTCTTCCAGTCCAACCCCCTGCTTGAACAAGAGACCCTATGCCATTCTGGACAAATGTCTTTTCTTAAAACCCTCCAGTGATGGAGCACCCACAACTTCTGGTGGCAAGGTGTTCCACTGGTTAATTATTCTCACTGTCAGGAAATTTCTTCTGAGTTCCAGATTGTTTCTCTCCTTGATTAGTTTCCACCCGTTGCTTCTTGTCCTGCCTTCAGAGGCTTTGGAGAAGAGGTGGACCCCCTCCTCTCTGTGGCGGCCCTCAAACAGTGGAAGACTGCTATTATGTCTCCCCTAGTCCTTCTCTTTGTTAGACTATACCCAAATCCTACGTTTTAGCCCCCAGCCCTCTAATCCTCTTGGTTGCTCTTCTCTGCCCTCGTTCCAGAGTCTTAACATCGTTTTTATATTGTGGCGACCAAACCTGGATGCAGGATTCCAAGGATGGTCTTAGCAAAGTATTAAAAAATGGTGCTATCACTTTTTGTAATCTTGATTCTATCTCTCTGTTGATGCAGCTGGCCAAACACACATACACACACACACACACACACACAAGGATCTGGCTGGGGAATTCTGGGAGTTGAAGTCCAAACCTCTTATTAAATTTGAGTTAGGATATCGAGACACGGTCAGTTAATAGTCATTCCCCCACCCACCCTCAAGGAAAAAAAAAATTACGGACACCGACTGGGTGACCTTCTTTGTGGCAGCCCCCACCCTCTTTAAGATGCCCTCCCCCCCCTCCCTGCATGGTTCCTATCCTGCTTGGGTTCAGAAACAAACAAAATTTCTCGTATTCCAGGGGCCTTTTGGTTTCATTGCAAGTGGCCCTCAGAGGTGGTATAGGGGTTTTTTAAGCGAGTTGTTAAATGAATCGTGTTGTCATTAAGCGAATCTGGCTTCCCCCATTGCCTTTGCTTGTTGGAAGCTGGCTGACACAGTTGCAGACGGGGATCCTGTGACACCGCAGCCATCGTAAATACCTGCAGCGTTGCCAAGCGAGCACCTGAATTCTGATTATATGTCACCCTTGGGATGCCGCAATGGTTGTACCTGTGAGGAGTATTTGTAAATCACTTTTGTCCCCTGTTGCTATTGTAACTTTGAAAGGTCAGTAAATGAATGATTGCAAACTGAAGGACAACCCGCCGTTCTCATAATTGTGGTTTTAAAAATTCGTGTTCGCAGATTTGGGGAGCATATAAATATCGTAAATAAATAAATACTGTTATGACATCTGGTTATCTTTTTTAGTTCTTGACTCTCTGTAGTGGCACTCCAACTGCAGCAGATCACATTCTCAGACAGATTTGCCATTCCCTTCGGAGACCTTGCTTAAATCAAAGCCACAAGGCAGTCTGTTTATGAGATTATTTTTCTGTCCCCTCAATGTGGATGCATTCTAGGCCCTCTCCTTTATCAGATTCCAGGCAGGAGATCAATACGCCATGGTGTATATACACATATATGGGGTGTGTATGTGTGTGTGTGTGTGTATCCCAGCTTCCAAACACATGCAAATACGAAAATCTGAGGGGTGGTTCCAATGCCACGTTATCTAAATATTGTTTTTCTCTTTCCTTTGCCAGCCAAATCAAGTAGGAAACTGACTTTCCTATACTTGGCGAACGATGTCATCCAGAACAGTAAAAAGAAGGGACCCGAGTTTACAAAGGAATTTGAATCGGTGCTCGTGGATGCTTTTTCACACGTGGCCAGGTAGGTACAACGCCTTCTTTCCTTGTCTGTTCTGTGTATTTTTTTCCAAGAGGCAACTTTTTCTTTGAAGACGTTTCGCTTCTCATCCAAGCAGCTTCTTCAGCTCTGACTGGATGGTGGAGAAATGGAAGGATTTATATTCCTTGCAGACAGCTGGTCATTGGCATTCTTTTTAAGAGGGTCGTTGAAGCACTTGGAGGTTTACCTGTGTCTTCAGGGTCACCTGAGTGATGCAAATGGTTCCTGTAGTCTGCAATTTTTTCCTCTGGAAATCCATTCCTCCTCCCACACCATTCAAAGGATGTTCATTCCAAATTGTATAGCTAAAAGTCTGTAGAGATTCTCCGTCATCCAAGTCACGGTTGTCCCAAAGGTGCTTTTTTTCTTGTTTTTCCTTCTTTTGAAGACATTTCACTTCTCATCCAAGAAGCTTCTTCAGCTCTGACTGAATGGTGGGGAAGGGAAGGATTTATGCTCCTTGCAGGCAGCTGGTCATTGGCATCCTTTTAGAGGGTCCTTGAGGCCACTCGGAAGTTTATCTGTGTCCTCAGGGTCACCTGAGTGGTGCAAATGGGTGTGGAGCCTTCTTGGCTGCAGGCTGTTTTCTATCCTGTGTCTCCTCACTGTTGAAGACATCCCCACCATCCAGTCAGAACTGAAGAAGCTTCTTGGATGAGAAGCGAAACATCTTCAAAGAAAAACAAGAAAGTCCAGTTGCCTCCTGAAAAAAAGCCCAGTGTGTGTTTGTGTACTTGCGTGCGCGCATGTAAGTGGTCTTGCTCTGTTTCTCGTGGCATCTGCCACCTTTTGTCAGACTGCAATGACAGTGTAAGATGGCAGGTTTTGGTGTGTGTGTGTGTGTGTGTGTGTATGGGAGTGGGTGTGCTCTCTGCACAGGATCTCACAAAATGCACCTGACTAGAGGAAAATGGGAGGCATTGCCTCTGAGTGACAGCAGGGGAAGTTCAGCAGTCATGTTAGAAAGGATGCCTTCCCAGAAATAGTGGCGGAAGCTTGGAAGCCCCTTCTTCCAGTCCAGGTAACAGAATAACAGGGTTGGAAGGGACCTTGGAGGTCTTCTAGTCCAACCCCCTGCTCAGACAGGAGAGACCCTGTACCACTTCAGACAAGAGGTAGTGAGTCAGTCGTCAGTAACTCAGTTTAAACCAGGGGTCCTCAAACTTTTTAAACGGGGGGCCAATTCACGGTCCCTCAGACTGTTGGGGGGGCCAGACCAGCTGGGTGGGCGTGGCTAGGTGGTCATCTGACTGGGTGGATGTAGATAGGTGGTCATGTGACTGGGTGGGCGTGGCCAATTTACAGTCCAAACAATACACACAAATTAAACTTTAATTTGTTATGCTCCTGAGGGTGGAAAGCAGGTTAGTGAAGGGATGTGGCTGCCTTGGGGTGTGTATGAGGGATTTCTGTTTGTGTGTGTGTCCCCCTCCCCCCACCCCCTCTCGGCTGGGGAGGCCAAACCTGGGCTCGTTTTTGGCCACCCGAGGCCTCCAGAAGGTGGGTGGGGGCCGGCAGGTAGACGGGGTGATGTGGGCAGGGCAGCCTCGTGGTCCAGCACAGGCCAGATTAATGGCTTCAGCGGGCCACATCTGACCCGCAGGCCATAGTTTGAGGACCCCTGGTTTAAACATACACTGGTACCTCAGATCTCATGGTTAATTAATTCCGGAAGGCGCGATGAATACCAAAAACGATTAGTACCAATCAGATTTTTCCCATTAGGAATAATGTAGTGAGTCATGAAACAAGTTCTAGCTTGTGCTTTGAGTATCAAACAAACGATGGGCACCAGGACAACATTTTCATGTGAAAAAGGAATTGAGTACCAAATTCGATGAGTTTCAAAGCAGTTGAGCCCCAAGGTACCACTGTACTTGTGTGTACTTGGGATAAACACTTGTCCAGTAGGTAACAATTTTTTTTTTAAATTAGAAGTAAAAAATTCAAACAGCAGACTTCATGGACCACTAGGTCTTTTTCTGCCATTTTGTTTCCCATCTTTCTATGTTTTCTACATTTTAGATTAAAGCCCTTTTCCTTCCCAACTTCAATTAAGTGCAAGTGGTTAAGGTGCTGGCCTAGAAACCAGGAGACGGTGAGCAGGGTGGATTTGATTTAAATCGAGTTGATTTAAATCACAATTTAAATCATGATTTAAATCACTAGTAAAAAGGCTTGATTTAAATCAACTCGATTTAAATCACAATTTTTAAAGAGCAACTGTCATCTCTGCTACTCCTTTGACCCACTGTTGACTCACCGATAGTCCCAGTGTTGCAGAATATACAGCCTTGTGCTACATAACTAAGCTCCATTTCATGCTGAATAAACTCAATTATTTATGTATCTTAAATAGAAAACTATCTTACCATAGATTTTTACCCCCAAAGTTTTTTATTAAAATAAATTGGATAAAAATCAAAAAAATCTGATTTAAATAAAAAAAAATCTGATTTTTTTTTTTGATTTTTTTAAAAAAATTATTGATTTTTATTCACCCTGACGGTGAGTTCTAGTTCTGCCTTAGGCATGAAAGCCAATTGGATGACTTTGGACCAATCACCAGGAGATAGGGAGTTCTAGTTCTGCCTTAGGCATGAAAGCCAGCTGGGTGACTTTGGACCAATCACCAGGAGAAGTCCAGTTTTAGGCATGAAAGCCAATTGGGTGACTTTGAGCCAATCACCAGGAGACGATGAGTTTCACTCCCCGCCTTTAAGCATCCAAGCCAGCTGGCTGATTTTGGGCCAGTCACCAGGAGAGGGTGAGTTCTAGTTTAGATGGTGAGTGACTGCATCCCAGTTGCAATTCTTTTCCTGGGAACGGCGCAGTGGGCCGCTGCCCGTTCAGACGATGTCACGGAGTATTTATAGCTTCATTCTTTGTGATGCAAAGCAATCCATGTGACAAATTGCAAGAGAGAAGGGGGAAAAACATTTATTTGACGGAGGGAAAATAAGAATCCACTGGAAGACAACAAATCAACAACGCAGCTGCTAAAGCCTCTCATGCCCACACAATGGCCAGGTGTCACGAAAGGCCTTGCTTCACACAACCTTGCTTTGATTTCCTGGCGTTTCCCCTTTCCAGATATTTTCAGATCCCAGCAAATTTGCCTCCTCCTCCTCCTCCTCCTTGGAGAATCCAAAACAACGGCCAGCCGGCTGGCAGCGCCAATAATCCCCTTTAAAAATATCCGTACTCCTCCTTCAGATCCCAGTTGGCAGTTTTGTGTAGTTGTTAGTTATTCCGCACGCCTCGGTTGTATCTGAACAGGCTTTTAAGTGAGGTCAGCATCCCAAGTGTTGGGGATTTATCAGATATTTTTCTTTTTTTTCCTTCTCTCTCTCTCTCTCTCTCTCTCCTCTCCAGATTGTCTTTCTGCTTGGCTCGTTCCATCTGTCACTGGGTGACTGTTCCCTCACTGTGGGGCAAGCTATAAACCGAGCGCTCCGTGTTCTTTCCTGGCAGCTAATATATTACGAGCTAGTTAAAGACTGTGTGACATTATTTAGAGAAGGCCTTCCGCCTTCAAGAAGGATGCTATCTAGAGCACAGAGGGAAAAAAGATTAGGAAAAGCAGGTTCTGGAAGGCGCTTCCCCAAGCGGGTGCCCTCCAGATGGGTGTGAATGGCAGGCCACTTGGGCTGAGGATGGACGTTGCCCGAGGCATCGGGAAGAGTCTGGGGTGGGGAAGTGGGCTGCACATTTACAGTCGGTCCTCGACTTACGGCCACAATGGAGCCCAAAATTGCTGCTGCTAAACGAGACATTTGTTGAGTGAGCTTAGCCCCATTTTACAGAGATTTCCTCCCATATTTTTCATGAGCCCCTGCAGTTGTTAAGTTAGCAACACGGTTGTTAAGTAAATCTCTTCAGTTGTTAAGTGAACAATGGGCCTGGTGGCTCAGCAGACTGATAGCATTGTGATTAACACCAGCTGTCTGCAATTACTGTAAGTTCGAATCTCTCCAAGGCTCAAAGTCGACTCAGCCTTCCATCCTTTCTAAGGTAGGTAAAATGAGGACCCGGATTGTGGGGGCAATAAGCTGATTTTGTATAAATATACAAAGAGGATGAAGGCTATTGCTTAACGCATTGTAAGCCGCCCCGAGTCTCCGGAGAAGGGCGGCATATAAATCAAATTTAAAAAAAAAAAAAAAAAGTGAGTCACACGGTCGTTAAGTGAAATTCAGCTTCCCCGTTGACTTTGCTTGTCCGAAGGTTGCAAAAGGGGATCACGTGATCCCCGGAACACAGCAACCGTCGTAACTGTGAGTCAGTTGCTAAGCGTCTGAATTTTGATCACGTGGCCACCGGGATGCTGCAACGGTCGTAAGTGTGAAAAACAGTCCTAAGTCCCTTTTTTCAGTGCCGTTGTAACTTTGAACGGTCACTAAACGAACCGTTGTAGGTCGAGGGCTACCTGTATTTAATTTCTTTCTCAGCTGATTAGAGAGCCTTGCACTTTTGAAAGCCCTGATTCTTTTAAAAAAGCCAGACGTCTGTCAATCCTAGCAGGTGTACTTATGCAAAATACGCTACATTTTAACTTATGTTCATTTAGTGACCGTTTGAAGTTACAACGGCACTCAAAAAAGTGACTTAGGACCAGTTTTCACACTTAATGACCATTGCAACATGATCACAATGGGGTGTGTGTGTGTCACGTGTTCGAAATTCTGACTCCTGGCAACTGACTCGTATTTACGGCGGTCACAGTGTCCCGGAGTCACGTGATCCCCTTTTGTGACCTCCTGACAAGCAAAGTCAGTGGGGAAGCCAAGCTCACTTAATAACCGTGTTACTAATTTAAGAACTGCGGTGATTCGCTTAACAAACGTGGCGGGAAAAGTCGTAAAATGGGGGCAAAACTCGCTTTTCTCACTTAGCAAGAGGCTCCATTATAGCCGTAAGCCGAGGAGTACCTCTATGCTGAATTTGTCATACACTAAATCAGGGGTGGGCAAATGTGGCCCTTTGATAACCTGTGGACTTCAACTCCCAGAATCCCTGAGACAGCCAAGCCCACCCCTGCACTAAATAAAGGAATAAAAGCAGGTGTACAAAGGCCACTCCTCTTGGCTGGCGGAGACTTCCTAGCCGCTGTGCCCCTCACCAGGGTGTCAGGGTTCCAAGGAATACACCCGTAGCACACGGAACTCCGAGATCTTATTGGCACAGGCTGGTGAAAACCGACTTTAAAGGTTCCCACGGTTTTTACCTAATTAAAAGTAAAAGTTTTCCTCCCTTCCCCAAACAATTCAGTCCCACGGTCCAATCAAGGTGCCGTCCGGTTGTTTGGAAACTTCACTCCTCCTCTCTCTGACCACCTGTGGGAATGTCCTTGGTTCTCAGGGGAAAACTATTTTGCTTTGGCTACAAAATCCCAGCTCTCCCTTATTCCCCCCTCCCTCCCTCCCTCTCTCTCAGCTCCAGTGTGGTAACACTGAAGCCTCCAAGATGGCCTCGGTCAGGCCAGCTTCAGAGTTGACAAAGGGTGTGGAAGATGAGCAGAATAGGCACCCACACCCTTGGCCGTGGTGGTGTCGGACTAGAAGACCTCCAAGGTCCCTTCCAGCCCTAGGAGACTATGGTGCCCCTTGCCACCGGCATCCCCGTTTCCTGTTCCTGCTTTTTAAGCTTTGCCCTTTCCCCCCCCATCTTCCAGGGAGGCAGACGAGGGATGCAAGAAGCCCTTGGAACGGCTGCTGAACATCTGGCAGGAGAGGAGTGTGTATGGCGGGGAGTTCATACAGCAGCTGAAACTGTCCATGGAGGACTCCAATAGCCCCCAACCCAAAGGTAGGTCGAGAGTTTTTTCCTCCGGTGGGACTGGTCTATCAGGGCGACCTGGTCCACTTCCGCTTTCGCCTTTCAGTGACAGTGTTTGCTTCCGTGACAAACTATTTTTGGGTTGAATTTATATTTACCGACAAAGAAATAAAAGGAGACTAGTATATTGATCTCTTTCAAGCTATTTAACTCTCGTCAGCTAGCCATCCCCTTCTGGGATTCGAACCCGGCTAGCTGGCGAGAGCTAAATAGCTTGAAATAGATCAATATACTACAGTAATCTCCCTTTATTTCTTTGCTGGTAAATATAAATTCAACCCAGAAAGTTACTGTCCATTGGAATGAATGGCTCCTCTCTTAATAGACCAGAGTGACACACACACACACACACACACACACACACACACACACACACAATGCAGGTAGTCCTCGATTTACGGCCACAATTGAGCCCAAAGTTTATGTTGCTAAGTGAGACATTTGTGAAGTGAGCTTTGCCCCATTTTATGACTTTTCTTTGCCTTGTTTCTTAAGTGAATCACCGGAGTTAAGTTAGTAACACCATTGTTCCTCCTCATTGAATTTGATTGTACGGAGGTCCCAATAAGGGGATCAAGTGACCGAGAGATCAATATGAACCAGCTGCCAAGCTTCTGAATTTTGATCCCTGCAAAGCTCGTAACTGTGAAAAACGGTCCTCGGTCACATTTTTGCAGTGCCGTTGCAACTTTGTTCACAAAACGTGAACATTGTAAGTCGAGGGCTACCTGTATATGACACCTTGGGTGGATTTCTAGGTCCCGAGAGGCGGCAGCTGCCATGGCCAAGAAGGGAACTAGAAATCAGCTGGTGTTCCAAGGGTTGATTCCTGAATGGTTGAAACAAACCACAACACAGGTTTTCCACCCAGTTTAGGTGGAGAAAAAGAAGGGGAAAACTTGTAATAATTTTCACGTGAAAGGAATTGTGAGCTTAGTTACATCCTAGGCCAGGAGGTGCTTAGGGGTGCTGGCCCCTGGTGAGAAGGCCTCATTCTAAGAAAACCCACACTGGCTGGTTGAGATATAAGAACAAATGTTGCTTTTGTGTCTGTGCAACCCACTTCATGTAGGCCCAGGTGCCCCCCTCCCCTCCTCTCCAGGCCTGGACAGTCTGCTTGGGTAAATCATAGACTCCTAGGGCTGTAAGATGGTTCCTTGCTTTTAAAGACTAACGAACAGAAGGGCTAGCGGGGACATGATAGCAATCTTCCAGTATTTGAGGGGCTGCCCCAAAGAAGAGGAGGGGGTCCACCTATTCTCCAAAGCACCTGAAGGCAGGAGAAGAAGCAACGGATGGAAATCAATCAAGGAGAGAAGCAACCTGGAATTAAGGAGAAAATTCCTAACAGTGAGAACGATTAACCAGTAGAGCAACTTGCCACCAGAAGTTGTGGGTGCTTCATCAGGGGAGGTTTTTAAGAAAAGACTGGACAGCCATGTGTCCGGAATGGTATAAGGTTTCCCGCCTTGGGCCGCGGGTTGGACTAGACAGCCTCCAAGGACCCTTCCAGCCCTAGGATTCTACAATTTTCCTGCATCTCAATATCATTTCAAGCGCAGACAGGAAAGGAAGCCTTTGCAGGTAACCAAGAACTAATCGTGGTTTTGGGGATGTGACTAGATCAGTGATGGGGATATCACTCCTCGGCTGTCATTTGACCTTCAGCGAGTCTCCACCCTAAAGCAGCACATTTCAAACCTGGCACGAGTGTCTGCATGGATTAGAATTCCCTTTGCAATCGAGCAAGGACCTGGGAACTTGGAGGGGGGGGGGAGAAACGGGGGATGACGACACAAGGTTGGTCCAGAAGGACATGTGCTTGGACCTGAGATGCAAAAGAACCCTTTTGCAGATGTTTTCTCCTCCATGGCGCCTCTGTCGATGCTTGAAAGAGAATGGCGTTAGAACACCTGGCGTTCCCTGCTTGCTGGGTGAAAGACGAAGCCGCCTGTTTCAGGAGGCTATGGAAGGCAGCCAGAAACACCGAATCTTTTTGTAGAGGGTGGCAGCAGAAGCTCCCTGGGCCAGCTTGTGCTTCGTCTTCCCTCGGTGCTGCCAGCTGCTGCGGCGGCGCTGGCTTCTTCTCTGCCAGGCCTGGCTCCTGGCATCCCTTCTCCTACAGCTGCCAGCCATCTGCCTCCACCTTCACACCTGCCCAAAAGCGTCCAAATTCTCATGCAGGGTTGGGTGGTTTATTTGGGGGGTGGCCAGGATGATGTTGCATCCGGTATAATCTGAGGGTTTGAATAATGACCGGAAGGCTCGCCTACTCGTTTCTCTGGAATGGCCAACTCCGGCTGGGTGCCTTTGTGCCCCTCAATTGTTGGGGAAATCGCAGGTAGCTGGAGTCAGGATTGGATTGGAATAGGAATAGGAATAGGAATAGGAATAGGAATAGGAATAGGAATAGACAGAGTTAGAATAGATTAGAATAACAGAATTGGAAGGGACCTTAGAGGTCTTCTAGTCCAACCCCCTGCTCAGGCAGGAAACCCTACACCACTTCAGACAAATGGTTCTCCAGTCTCTTCTTGAAAACCTCCCGTGATGGAGCCCCCACGACTTCTGAAGGGAAGCTGTTCCCCTTGTTGATTGCTCTGTTAAGAAATTTCTCCCTAGTTCTAGGTTGGAATCCTCTGTCAATCCTCCCATTCCTCCATTCCATTTTCCAATTATGCCAAGCAGGATTGCAAAGTGGGTTTCGAGCATTAGGAACGCTGAGGTCCTCCTTCTCTTTCCCTCTCGGGTGGACCCTGAGCTGAAATGAGGAGTTGAAGGCCACCGTTCCTTCCTCTCTTTGTCTCTCCCACCACCCACCCCTGACCGGCTGCGTGTCCTGTGCACTTATGCAGGTGAGTCTGAACAGGGAGGTGAAGTCCCAGCGGTTGAATTGATGTGTTTGGGCAGAGGTCTCTCTTTGATCTTACCTGGTCCGGACTCTTGGCTCTGGGAGCTTTCGGATCTCCCAGGGCAAGGTTCACAGAGCCCTCCTTAGCTTTGGTTTTGGCTGGGAGCTATGCATAAACCCAGCCAGTTGTGACTTACTGAAACGGTGGCTTGAAACTCTGGTTGTGTAGATGTTGTGGCCCGCCAGCGGCCTGCGCGGATCGTGGCTGATCCCGACGACGAGGAGGCTGGTGTGGTGTCACGCCAGCAGCCTGCGCAGCCGGCGCTCGCGTCGGACAGTGAGGAGGCTGAAGAGGATGTGGTGCCAGAGGCAGAGACTCAGCCAGGGCCTTCAGAATCTCCAGAGGCTCCTTCAAGTGGAGAGAGCGAAGTGGAGGAGCCTCTTCTCAATGCTCGAGCATGCAGGGCTGCCAAAAGGCAGGAGTGGCTCCTCAGGAGGAGGAGGTCTCCTCGAGAGTAAGGCTTGAGGATAATTGGCCACTCCCTTAGCCTATTTAAGTCACACGCCGTTAGTAAGTTTCTTGCTGGAAACAACTTGTAATTATCATCAGAGCATTTTTGGAAAAGTCTTATTGTATCTTGCTTTCTGGGCTGGTTGCCAATCTTGCCGGACTTTGGTTTATTCTTGGTTTAATAAATTTGATAAGGACCGTTGGTGTGTGTCAGCATCCTCAGGAATCCGGAGCTGGGGCAGAACAGTAGAGTGTGCTTGCCTTTCAAGTAGGGCAGGGTGATTGGTTTGTCTTCCATGGGCTTCCATGGGAGCAGAAAATATCTACGATATCCTTTGAATTAAGCTTCCCTCTCCCTCTCCTTCCTTCCTTCCTTCCTTCCTTCCTTCCTTCCTTCCTTCCTTCCCTCCCTCCCTCCCTCCCTCCCTCCCTCCCTCCCACCCTGTCTATCTATCTGTCTGTCCATCCATCCATCTATCCATCAAGCTATCATTTATTTATTTTATTTTATTTATTTATTTGTCAAGCATATATAAGATAACAGGTAAAAGTATAAACATAATTATAAATACATGAAAAGAGTAAGTAAAGACAGGGACGGAAGGCACGCTGGTGCGCTTATGCATGCCCCTTACAGACCTCTTAGGAATGGGGTGAGGTCTACAGTAGACAGTCTAAGGTGAAAGTTTTGGTTGTTTGGGGAAGAAGCCACAGAGTCAGGGAGTGCATTCAAGGCATGGACCACTCTGTTACGGAAGTCGTATTTTCTGCAATCGAGTTTGGAGCGGTTTACCTCGAGTTTGTATCTATCTGTCTATCTCATCTCCCTGAGAGGGGGAACTCTGGGCAATATACAACTAAAATATTAAAACATAAAAACAGTATATAAAATTGAAAAATAAAGTGAGGATGATTAAAATTCAGTATTAAAAGTTAATTAAAAGGCACAAAGGGCGGGCTTCCAGGTCGCCAATCAGCTACATGCTCCTCTGGGCGCCCCACACAAGGCCGCAGGGCCATGTTTTTACACGTTATGCCCGCTCACCTGTGTGTGTGGGGGGGGGGAGTGTTCCACAGGGCAGAAATAGGCCTGAAATCTGCTTGTATAATGGGCAGGACACCCGTGCCAGGCTTGGATATAAGGGGAGCCTGGGCTCTTTGCAGCTGTAGGTTTGCTCTCTCTCTGTGTGTGTGTTTAATGCAGTGTTGAAGGGAACCCAGAGGAACAGAAACGGCTTATTTTGGGGTGGGGCACGCCGTGTCCTGGGTAACCGGTTTCCTTACAAATCCCCCAGCCCCGTGGGCAAGGAACTCTTGGAGGTCGACTTGGTAATACCTCACATTTTGGTGTTTTCATGCTGCAAGGATGAAAAGCGTCTTTCCCTTCTCAGTTACAGAGGAGAAGAAGTCCCTGAAGAGGACGTTTCAGCAGATGCAGGAAGAGGAGGACGACGACTACCCTGGCAGTTACTCCCCACAGGATGCCAACACCGGGCCCCTTCTGGTACGCTGGCAAGAGGGCAGCCCCTCTGGGAGAAAGAGCCACAAGCGGCCGCCAGGGGGAGCCCTTAACATGCGCGGCACGACGGACGAGCCGATCGCCTTCCTGCCCTTCCCTCTGTGCCCCTCTGGGTGGCTGGACTCCCATGCCCATCATCCACAGCCAGGATAGGGCCTTGCGGCTGATGGGGAGCAAGAGGAGTTGGCTGGAGACCCCTGGAAGGCAGTGGGCTGAGGAGAAAGTGTTTCGTTTGCTTAAAGCCCCTGGCCCTTCATTGGAGGGTTATTGCGTGGCATCTCTCCACACTCCAGACAGACAGACAGGCAAAGTAGGTCTTGAGAGAGGGAGAGATGGTAAATTAAAGCTAAATGGAGATAGAGGTAGATAAAATAGATAGTCAGTCAGTCAGTCAGTCAGTAGAGGTAGGAAATTAACGGTAGAGGTGATAAGATAAAGATAGATGATAGATGATAAAGATAGATAGAGATAGAGATCAGAGATAGATAGATGATAAGAGAGATATGAGAGAGAGAGAGAAATAGTAATAGATATAAAGGTAAAGGTTCCCCTCGCACATAGTCGTTCCCGACTCTAGGGGATGCTGCTCATCTCCCTTTCAAAGCCAAAGAGCCAGCGCGGTCCGAAGACGTCTCCGTGGTCATGTGGCCGGCATGACTCAACGCCAAAGGCGCACGGAACGCTGTTCCCTTCCCACCATTTTCATTCATTTTTCATTTCATTTCATTTCATTTGATTTATATACCACCCTACTCCCGAAGGACTCAGGGCGGTGAACAGCCACAAGATAAAACACACAAATACAAAATTTAAAAGCAAAGTAAAACCGAATTAAACAATTTGGCCCAAGACAGATTTAAAACACCCCAATAATTTAAAACAGATTAAAATTTACATTTTAAAAAGGGGGGAAAGGAAAAAGATTAGGCCAGGCCAGCCTGATGGAATAAAAAGGTCTTAAGAGCGTGGCAGAAGGTGCGCAGATCCGGGATCCTCCGTATCTGGTGGTCCCTATTTTTCTACTTGCATTTTTTACCTGCTTTCGAACTGCTAGGTTGGCAGAAGCTGGGACAAGTAAAGGGAGCTCACCTCGTTATGTGGCACTAGGGATTCGAACCGCCGAACTGCTGACCTTTCGATCGACAAGCTCAGCGTCTTAGCCATTGGGCCACCGCGTCCCCTAGTGATAGATGTAGGTTTTGTTTTTTTTTAATTTGATTTATATGCCGCCCTTCTCCGGAGACTCAGGGCGGCTTACAATGCGCTAAGCAATAACCTTCATCCTTTTGTATATTTTATACAAAGTCAGCTTATTGCCCCCACAATCTGGGTCCTCAATTTACCTACCTTAGAAAAGATGGAAGGCTGAGTCAACCTTGAGCCTTGGAGAGATTCGAACCTGCAGTAATTGCAGACAGCTGGTGTTAAATTACAGTGCCTTTGTCTGCAGAGCTATCCAGGCCCCTGTTATAGAGAGAGGGAGGTAGAAGGTAGGTTTTATTTTTTGATTACATTTTTTATGCCATCCCTCTTTCCTATGTGATTAGATAAGATGATAGATAGAAATACAGAGGTGGGTTTCAGCAGGTTCTGACCAGTTCTGGAGAACCGGTAGCGGAAATTTTGAGTAGTTCGGAGAACCGGCAAATGCCACCTCTGGCTGGCCCTGCCACCACCTATTCTCTGCCTCCCCAGCTGATCAGCTGGGTCTTCTTTTGTTGCCCTGCACAGGAGAAGGGAGCCGGAAAGCAGGTTAATGGGGTGGGGAGGGAATGGGGATTTTGCAGTAACCTTCCCCTGCCACGCCCACAGAACCGGTAGTAAAAAAATTTGAGTCCTACCACTGTAGACATGGGTACATCGGTAGATGAGACACACAGAGAGAGAGACAGAGAGACTTGATAGCGAGATGGAGAGAGAGAAGGTAGGTGATTTTTTTTTTTTAAATTTGATTTATATGCCGCCCTTCTCCGAAGACTCAGGGCGGCTTACAAGGCTTTAAGCAATAGCCTTCATCCTTTTGTATATTTATACAAAGTCAGCTTATTGCCCCCCACAAACCGGGTCCTCATTTCACCTACCTTAGAAAGGATGGAAGGCTGAGTCAACCTTGATTAGAGGCAGACCAATGTAGGTCTCCATTATAAACCAGCATCAGGTGTGATGCGGATTCTGGTAAGCAGGTTCTCTTTTTTTCCTTCTGCTGAGCACCTGGACCGCCTGCTGTGAGGCCCTCCAGGCCTTCGGAGGGGCCGCTTTGCAAGGGCTGAATGTGCTCCAGAAGGCAAATTGTGGGCAGCTGCCACCTGGGTGAGCAGTGAGGGCAGCAGTGGAATCTCATCCCTGGAATTTCTCCGAAATAACTGAGGCCGGAATTTCAAGACCTGGCCAGATAAGACCAGTTATCTCCCAGTTGCTGGTCTGGCTGCCTGCCCTGCGTTCCCTGGCAAATCTGCGGCACCTTGCAGAGCCTTTAACGCCATCTCCCCTCCACCCCCGGGGGGGGGGGTGTCTTGTGGCCCATCTCCCCTTAAAAGGGCCAAGGGCTTGAAAGGCAGCTTATCCTTCCGCTAAGCAGAAAAGCAGCTTTATCCCGCTCCCTCTTGGAGGGGCCTCTTAGGATGGAGCCGCGGCCTTAAATTCCATTTATTCCACCGAGGAGGACACTTTGCAGATGTCGGGCTTCAAAGGAAAACCATGCAAATTAAGGAGAAGATCTCTGAAAAGCACCGGTCTTCCTTTGAACTTTCAAGGACCGGCCCCCCCCCAAAAGTTTTGGCCCCCCCCCCCGTAGAAACACGGCCTTTGAACTCTTGGAGAGGAACCAACGCTCCTCAACAGCAGGCTGGAGAAGGCTCTCTCATAGCTTGCCAAATGTGTGGAATATTAAGAATTTTTGAGAAAGGAATTGAGCAGGTCATCAAGATTCTTGATAGCCCTTGTTTAAATATTACAACACTGAGTCCCCCCCCCTTTTCCCTTTCATGTGTACAAGTAGTCTCAACTTACAACCATTCTTTTAGAATTACGGTCTTCTTTTAATGACCCCATAATCCCTTGCATCGGGGTAGAATCGGGGCAACTGAATGGAGTTTAGTGTTTATTGGCCGGATGCCTTTCCTGTCACCAATGCGGAGTTATATTCAGCAGATACATTCTCTGTGTGCCCAGAGAGAGAAATATCTGCCCCTACCTTGGATCGAACTCACAACCTCCTGATTGTGAGGCGAGAGCTCCACCTCTAGGCCACCACACCACTCGTTCAGAGCTGCAGTGGTGCTGTAAAAAAGTGACTTAACGATCAGTCCTCGCATTAACAACCATTGCAACGTCTTCCCATAATCCCATGACGCAAATTCAGGCCACTGGCATGTATTTAGGATGGTTGCAGGGTCACATGGTCACCCTTTGTGACCTTCCCGGCCAGCTTACGACAAGCAAAGCAGTGGGGGAAGCGGGACTCACTTAATGACCGTAGGATTCACTTAGCAACTTTGGTGATTCGCTTAACGAAAAAGAAAGCCAGGAGGCTGTGAATTCTAGTCCTGCTTTAGCCCCGAAAGCCAGCTGGGTGACTTTGGGCCAGTCCCTCTCTCTCTCTCTGTCTCAGCCCAGCCCACTTCACAGGGTTGTTGTTGTGAGGAATAGAGGAGGAGGAGGAGGAGGGAAGAATATTAGTTATGTTGGCTGCCTTGAATTATTTATAAAAATAGTTGGGATGGAATAAATGAAAAACAATTATGGCAAAAAGTCATCAAGCTTGGCATGACTCACTTAAGAGCCACCTTGTTGAGCCATGGAAATTCTGGTCCTGATTTTGGTTGTAAGCTGAGTCAGTCCCAAAGAAGTGTTCAAGGAAACCCTAAGCTGCATTTTTAAGCCTAGCTGCTTCCCTGGTTCCTCTGAGGAAGGTTTTAGCGAACGTCGACCTAACCACTCCTTCCAAGCTCATGGAGCTTGGCTGAGTGTCACCTGGGCAGGTAAATATGCAGGCAGAGAGAGGGCTGTCCCCCTCCTGACAGGGAGAACTATTACCCAGTGGAACGGTCTGCCTCCGGAGATTGTGGGTTCTCCATCATGGGGGGTCTTCAAGAAGAGATTGGACAGCCATTTCTCTGGAATGGTATAGGGCAGGGGTCTCCAAACTTGGCAGCTTTAAGACGTGTGGACTTCAACTCCCAGAATTCAAAAGAAAGAGAGAGAGAGAGGAAGGGAGGGAGGAGGGAAGAAGGAAGGAAGGAAGAAAAGAAAGAGAAAGATGGAAGGGAAGGAAGAAGCCTTGGTAGTACAGTGGTCTAAAGCACCCTGTTATTAAGAACAGCTGCCTGCAATTACTGCAGGTTCGAATCTCGCCAAGGCTCAAGGTTGACTCAGCCTTCCATCCTTTCTAAGGTAGGTTAAATGAGTTATGGGGACAATAAGCTGACTTTGTATAAATATACAAAAGAATGAAGGCTATTGCTTAGCGCATTGTAAGCCGCCCTGAGTCTCCGGAGAAGGGCAGCATATAAATCAAATTAAAAAAAGAGAGAGAGAGAGAGAGAGAAGGAAAGAAAAAAAAGGAAGGAAGAAAAGAAAGAAAGGAATGGTATAGGGCAGGGGTCTCCAAACCTGGCAGCTTTAAGACGTGTGGACTTCAACTCCCAGAATTCAAAAGAAAGAAAGAAAGAGAGAGGGAGGGAGGAAGGAAGGAAGGAAAAAAGAAAAAGAAGGAAGGAAGAGAAAGAAAGATGGAAGGGAAGGAAGAAAAGAGAGAGGGAAAGAAAGAGAAAGAAAGAGGAGGGAGGGAGGAAAAAGGAAAAAAAAGGGAAAGGAAGATGGAAGATGGAAGGAAAGGAAGAAAAGAGAGAAGGAAAGAAAGAGAAAGAAAGACTCCCAGAATTCTGGCAATTAAAGTCCACAAGTGTTAAACTTTGGAGACCCCTGGCTGAGCAAAGGGTTGGACTAGAAGCCCTCCATGGAAGGTCCCTCCCATCTTTATAACTCTCTTATTCTATTACCTGCACGGGCAGCCTAGGGGACTCCGGATGACCCCAGAGGCCCATCTGAGGCACCTTTGTTCCTCCTGACAGTGAGTGCCTGCGGAGGTGGGTGGGGGTGGGCAGTGCTTTGGGGCAGAGGCGCCAGAAGCAGAGCGGTGGGGTGTCTCTGGGGAAGCCACAGCGGGCATCTTGTTCTGTCTCCCCCGGGCAGGCGGAGGACTTGATCAAAGCCCTGCAAGACTTGGAGAACGCAGCCTCGGGCGATGCCACTGTGCGGCAGAAGATCGCTTCTCTTCCCCAGGAGGTTCAGGATGTGTCCCTGCTGGAGAAGATCACAGGTGAGCCTCTGATCCGAGGGCCGGAGCCGGTCGGCTGAGAGAAACCTAAATAAACTTGGAAGGGTTCCTGGGTGTGTTAAGAGCTGGGGTCATGGTTCTCCACTTCTGACTTCTCCCATTCACCTTCCTGCTGAAAGTCTTAACCAGAGGTCTTCAAACTTGGCAGCTTTAAGGCTTGTAGACATCAGATGGAGAATTCTGGGAGTTGACGTCCACAAGTCTTAAAGCTGCCAAGTTTGGGGATCTCTGGTTAAGGCTTTCAGCAGGAAGGTGAATGGGAGAAGTCAGAGGTGGAGAACCATGGCCCCTTTAAGACTTGTGGATTTGATTACATTTCAAATATATAATTTAAAATATTACAATTATAATCCCACCAATTAAATTTATCCATATTATTACAACTTACCATTTTATAAACCTCCAACACTGCAATTAAGAATTGAAGAAAAGGCAAATTAAGATTACATTAAGAATTAATTAGGTCAGGGGGAAAATAGAAATGATTAAGATGTGATTTATAAACATATATTGTTAATAATTAAAAAGATAAGAGGGATTTTGAGAAATATATTTTAATAAATAAAAGAAAGGTCGGGGTTGCTTGGACACCATAGTGGAAAATAGGGAAAAAAGGGAAGATTTTGGCAAAATTGTAATTGAGTAAAATGTATTTGAAATCTGAAAAATTGTATAAGACAAGATATGGCCAATACGCTGTTCAAAAAAAAAAAGATGCGGGTGAATGTGGAGGGAAAAATTCAATAAAACTTGATTCAAAAAAAAAAAAAAAAAAGACTTGTGGATTTCAACTCCCAGAATTTCTGGCTCAGGAATTCTGGGAGTTGAAGTCCACAAGTCATAAAAGGGCCATAATTCCCCACCCAAGGGTATAAGTTCTTCTCAACCGCCATTTGTTTATTGACAGTTTGGAATTCCATTGGCTCTTGAAGAAGCCACAGCCTAAGGTCACATTTGACAATGGTCAAACACTATCGCAACACCCCCCTTTCAAGATCACACGATCACAATTTGGATGCTTGGCAACTGGCTCCTATTTACAACTGGTTGTGCTGTCCTGCTGTCATGTAATTGCAATTTATCACGTTTTCTTGCCAATTTCCAGCCAAAAAAAAAACCCCATTAGGGAAACGGGGCAAAACTGACTTAACCAGTGTCTCGCTTAGCAAAGCTAAATTTTGGGCTCTTGTAAGTTGAGAACTCCCCGTGCTGTGTGGTTGTTGGTGTGTAGAGAAGGACGGCCACTGCTTGTCAGCAACGCAGAAGCTGTTAGTGTGGCCTCCCTGTAACGCGCTTACCGCTTCCGTGCGCAGACAAAGAGGCGGCGGAGCGGCTGTCGAAGACGGTGGACGAGGCGTGTTTGCTGCTGGCAGAATACAACGGGCGGCTAGCGGCGGAACTGGAAGACCGGCGCCAGCTGGCACGCATGCTGATTGAATACACGCAGACCCAGAAGGATGTGCTGACGGAGAAGGAGAAGAAGCTAGAGGTGAGCTTGGCTGTTCTGAACCAGCTCCCCAAACATGACGAAACCCTCGGTAGTCGAAGCAATGATTCCTTTATTAGGAGCGCCAGCAGCCCCGGCAAAAAGTTTCTCTCTCACTGCAGGCTGACAAGTCTGTCCATCAGGGAGATGAATAATTGTCTGCCACACCTATTCATCTC
The DNA here is from genome assembly GCF_029531705.1 of Pantherophis guttatus. Next base: position 1,422,137 of record NW_026844040.1, on the reverse strand, counting down.
CGCCCGCTGCCTTTTATCCCCAGAGCTAGAGTGGGGCTTCGCTAGCAGCGGTGGCTCTTCCATCTCAAGGACCAGCCCATAGATTTCCACTGCTCTCCTCTCCTCTGTTTTCTGCACATCCGCACGTCAGTTACGGGACCCAGCTGTTCCTCCTCTTCCTCATCAGCCACCTCCAGACCTCCTGGGAGCTGTTGACTCTTCATCTGAGGGCTGACGGACGGCCCAGGCTCTGCCTCTGTCTCTCTCTCTGTGCCAGGTCCATTCCCTCTCCCCCCTCGGAGCTCTCAGCTTGCCTTGATGCTGACCTTGACTCCCACACCTCCTCCTCCTCCTCCTCCTCTGATTCGGCTTCTGGAGGGGCCGGCGGGCGACAGGCCATCACAGTGGTACCCTTCCCACCCTCCTGGCATTCTTCAAGATCCAGGCCTGGGTGGCCTTGGGGAGGGGTGAGTTGGCCAGCCTCCCCACGCCTTGCAGAAGCCCATTGGGGGGAAGGGATTGAAACTGACTGCTTGGGGGCTCTCTAGGACAAGCAGGACAGGACATCACCTGGGTCATCGTTCCGAAACAGGCCTGGTCTTCATGGCACATTGGAGCAGACACGGGAAGGTCTCTCATTGTCCTGCTTGCCCGGGCCCTCTGCCAGGGGTGGTGTCATCCTTGGCAAACTGTCAGGGCTTCAGCAGACACTCTTGAGTAGTTGTGGGCCCCCGTCATGACTTTGGGACCTATGGACTTCAACTCCCAGAATTCCTGAGCCAGTGTAGCATAGCGTGGAATGGCATGGCATGGCATGGCATGGCATAGCATAGCATAGCATAGCATAGCATAGCATAGCATAGCATAGCATAGCATAGCATAGCATAGCATAGCATAGAATAATAACTTTGCTGTCACTTTGAATGTACAGTAATCGGCATCCATTAAAATGAAATTTCATCGCGTACAGCTTTCAAAGGGTCACCACCTCCAATATACACTTTGTAACCATGACATAAATAAATAAATACAAAATTATGCATATACCCACATATGTTATATGACCCAGAGAGACTGCACAGTCTAGTTGTAGAAAAAAATGCCTTTAAAAGCCTCTGAAGATCACGCAGCTCAGCTGGGATCGCCAGAGGCTTTTAAAAGCATTTTTTTTACAACTTCGGCCGAAGAGGTTGTAGAAAAAATGTTTTTAAAAGAAAAAAAAAAGCCTCTGCCGATCAGGCAACTCAGCTGGGATCATCAGAGGCTTTTAAAAGAAAAAAACCGTTGCAGCATCCCCGTGGTCACATGATCAAAATTCAGACTCTTGGCAATCGACTCCTATTTATGACGGTTGCCATGCCCTGGGGTCACATGATCCCCTTTTGTGACCTTTTGCCAAGCAAAGTCAACGGAGAAGCCACATCCACTTAACAACCAGGTTATTGACTGCAGTGACTCACTTAACAAATGTGGCGAGGAAAGCTGTGAGCCGGGGAAAATCTCACTTAGCAAAAGTCTCGCTGAACTACATAAATTTTGTGCTCAATTGCGGCCGTAAGTCGAGGACTGCCTGTACCTGCAGCAGAAACATCTGTCGTGAGATGAGTGTACAGCAGACATTAATAGACCAACATTAATTTTGTCAGAGGGCTTTAATACCTAACCAAATAAGGGAAACATCTGGATCTCTTGTGATCGTCCCAGATCTTAGAAAACAGGACTTCGCGGAAAGAGGAAGCTTGGAGCCAACTTCCAGCAGAGATAGTGGTTCATTTATCTGAGTTTTAAACATGCTCGGGATAAACGCACGCCCATCATCCGACCAGAATTTGAAAAGAATAAACTGAAACTCAAAGGGTCAAACTCGCTGGACCGCTGGCTCGTTTTCTACCGTCCGTTGTCTACGTTTCAAACGTTCCCAAGTAATTCTTCAGCTATCCAGTTATTAAAATACCGTGTTTCCCCAAAAATACAACCTACCCCGAAATTAAGCCCCAGCCTGATTTTTTTAAAACATGTGCACCTAATATAAGCCCTACCCAAAAAATAAACCCCAGTGAAGGGGTGGGTGGGCGAGCACGCATGGGCTGACGGTATCCGGCAGCAGCCGCAACCCGTGCAGCACAGGTGAGTTGAGCACCTGTGCAAGTAGCAGGCAGAAGCAGAGGTGGGAGGAGGAGGCAGGCGATCTGGACGTGCTGTGGGAAAGCCGAGCGGCGGTCGGCCGGAGTGGCAGCCGGCTGCAGGCAGAGGCAGGCGGGGGAAGGCAGGCAATCCGGACACACCGCAGGAAAGCTGATCGGCGGTGGGCCGGACGGCAGGCAGCCATGGGAGGCTCAGCTTCACGTCTTATCATTTTCACGTCTATCGGGATCTCCTGCCTTCCGCTCTACGCAGCCCCAGAGTGCACCGACCGAGGGACCAGTGGGCTGCAGCTGCTGCTGGATACCGTTGGTCCCCGTACGCTTGCCGGCTCTTGTGCGTGCTTCGGGGGGTCAGGGCACTCAGCCGGGCTGATCACCCTGAAATCGTGTTTTCCCGAAAATAAGCCCTAGTGCTTATTTTGGGGCCCAAAAGAAAATAACACCGGGTCTTATTTTCAGGAAAACACGAGTAGTTAATTCTCCTCTCTCTGGGACCGGGCCTGGCGATTTAATTGTTAAAATTCAAATTTAGAGGTTGCTGCTGACTTGGTCGTTCCTTGGCCCACGCCGATTGCAGATCCGTGTGATTCCCCTAAAAACGCCTGCATGGATTCATCATGTTTCTTGACCCGGGAGGCCTGAAATGGTCCTGGACTCCTGGACCCCTCTGACTGGGACCGCTTTTCCCAGGCGCGAGTCACGCCTGAACTCGCTCCCGGCGGGGGCGGGGGGGGGGCTGCCCAAAAAGGGGGGCCAGAAAGGCATCCATGGAAACCACAGACGGAGAAAGCGAAGGGTCGCGGGTTCCCTTTGGGAAGGTTCAAAAGGATCTGCTGGAAAAAACGAGTTTTATTTACTCTGTTTTTCAGCCAGATCAAGAAAAATGTGAGATGCTCACACCCCAGCACAGGCGGTTTCCAGAAGGCGTAAAAACTCCTTATGACCGTTCCTCCAGCAACCCAGGGCCTCTCCCAGCCCCTCAGGCAGCCCGTGCTCTGCATAACGACTGCGATGCGGAGAGCTTGGATTGCACGGGAAGGTGCCTCGTTTTACGAGAGCAACAACTAAACGACTCAAATTCTGGGCTCCCTTTTGGTGGTGTAATGTAATGATGTAAGTCAAGGACTACTGTGTTACGACGGCTGTAAGCTAAAGACCATAATTTGGGGCTCAGTTGAGCACAGATAGTCCTTGACTTACAACAGTTCGTTTAGTGCCTGCTCAAAGTTAAAACAGCACTTAGGATTGTTTTTCACACTTACGACCGTTGCAGCATCTCCTCAGTCACGTGGCCAAAATCCAGATGCTCAGAGGGGGCTGTAAAGCACTTTAAGTGGTATATAAGTGAGTGCTATTGCTACCTTCCTGCCTTTCCCATTTCCTTCCTTCCTTCCTTCCTTCCTTCCTTCCTTCCTCCCTCCCTCCCTCCCTCCTAAAGGTTGACTCAGCCTTCCGTCCTTCCGAGGTGGGTAGAATGAGGACCCAGATTGTTGGGGACAAAGAGGTTGACTCTGTAAACCGCATAGAGGGGGCTGTGAAAGCACCGTGAAGGGCTATAACCGTCTTTAAGGGCTATTCCTGGTGCTCTTAAATTTCATTTTCTTGGAGGGGGCCCACTGTTTTTTCTGTAGACTCTTTAAAAAGCTGAAATTCCCTTGCCAGTTAGCGCTGGGCCGGAGCCCCTGGGTGACCCCTGCGTTTCTGATGCTTTGGTGGGGCCTTTACGAGCCGAAGTTAATTTCTGGGTCCGGCTGCATCTTGGCTTGAAGTCGCTTCCTTTTAAGGGGATTTTGAAATCTCTTGTGGATGGAGACTGACTATTCCAGCAGAGTCTGGGAGCCCGGGGGGGGACGGACCGGTTTCCCTGTTAGGGTTTCCAAGGATCTCTGCCTTTTGTGGAGTTTTGCAGGTCTCCATGAGACGAGATCAAAGGGCTGATCCCCATGGAAGCCTCGGTTCTGACAACTATTTTTTTCCTGCGTGTTTCTAGCTATGCGCAGGACCCGGGGGGGGGGGGGAGAAGAGAGGTCCTCCGAACAGAGCTGTGCACTTCTCTTGTGTTCCCATGATCGCTTCCATGGGATTCCCCTGGTTTCCCCTGTATGGGTAGTCCTCGACTTACAGCCATTTTGTTTAGTGACCGTTTGAAGTTGCAGCGGCACTGAAAAAATTGACTCACAGCTGTTTTCCACACTTTTTTTTTAATTGAAAAAGTTTTTCAAATACAAATTTCCCCCCCCCCTTTTCCCCCCCTCCTCCCTAACCCCCCCTCGCCCTCCCCTCCCCCCGTGGCTTCTCCAAAATAAAACCCAAGTTAATAACAGATTATATAATACTTTACCATCCTTTTATTCCACCCCCCATATACTAACCCTTTCTTTCTAACAATATTATTATATCCCCCTTATACTATGCATTTCAAAGCAACATTTAATTGTAAAATTATATAATAAATTCTGATTTAACAATTTCATCTATTCAACTCATAATCAATATTATTATATCCCCCTTATACTATACATTTCAAAGCAACATTCAAAGCAACATTCAGCTGTAAAGCTATATAATAAATCCTAATTTAGCAATTTCAACTCATAATCTATCCATTTCCTCCTCCCCCATACATATATCTCTTAATTCAAATCTTTTACATATATTAATATAACATAATATCCCTTTTCCTAAACTAAACAATCAGTAAACTAACCCACTTTCCTACAGGTCAACATACATAATAGCTGTTTTCCACACTTAACGACCACTGCAACTGCCCCATAGTCAGGTGATCAAAATTCAGACGCTTGGCAACTTGACTCGTATTTACGACGGTTGCAGTGTCCCCGGGGGACACCTGATCCGCTTTTGCGACCTTCCGACGAGCAAAGTCCATGGGGAAGCCAGATTCACTTAACAACCGCCTGGCCGACTTAACAACTGCGGTGACTCACTTAACTGTGGCAAGGAAAGTTGTGAAATGGGGCAAACCCCACTTAAGCAACGTCTCACTTAGCAACAGAAATTTTGAGCTCAATTATGGTCATAAGACAAGGGCTACCTGTAGCTGAAGAATTGCAGAAAAGCTCCTAGCACGTTTTGCTTGAGGGTAAAGCCTTCGTGTCATTTCCCTTTGAAAGGAAGGAAGGAAGGAAGAAAAAAGAAAAGGGGAGAGAGAGAGAGAGAGAGCTGGCTGGGGGATTCTGGGAGTTGAACTCCGCCTATCTTGAAGTTGCTGAGGTTAAGAACAAGGCCTTTAAGAGACCAGGAGGAAGGAGGTGAGGGTCTCCCTTAGGCCCCAGGGGAAGGAGTGGGAGGGAGGGGCTGCCTCCAGCAAAGACAGAATACGAATTGAGCCAAGACATACAAATGAAAACCTTGCTATTATTTTAGATGTGTTAGATCTGTTCTCCTTCTTCTGCCTGATTCACCCCTCGTCCTCTCGGATTTGGGACAAGGAAGAGCAATACATTGCATCTGCCTCGCTCCTCTTATCCTCTTCCTTTTTCTCCCTCGCTCTTCGGTCTCTCCCTTCCTTCCTTCCTTCCTTCCTTCCTTCCTTCCTTCCTTCCTTCCTTCCTTCCTTCCTTCCTTCCTTCCTCTCTGCCTTCCTTCCTGCCTGCCTCCTCCCTCCTTTTTCTTCCTTCTCCCTCCCTTTCTCCTTCCTCCTTTTTCTTTTCCTTCCTCCTCCCTCCCTTCTCCCTCCTTTTCTTTCCTCCCTCCCTCCCTCCCTCCCTTCCTTCCTTCCTTCCTTCCTTCCTTCCTTCCTTCCTTCCTCTCTGCTGCCTTCCTTCCTGCCTGCCTCCTTCCTCCTTTTTCTTCCTTCTCCCTCCCTTTCTCTTCCTCCTTTTTCTTCCTTCCTCCTCCCTCCCTTCTCCCTCCTTTTCCTTCCTTTCTTCCTTCCTTCCTTCCTTCCTCCCTCCCCTCCCCTCCCCTCCCCGTCCCCGGGCAGCCTCCGTCTTGACTAGAAGGCCAGTTTCAGATAGGGAATAATGTGTAATCTCAGCTGTATCATCCTTTTTTCCCACCAGGATGTTCAGAGAATCCAAAGGGTCATTTTTTCCCCCCCCAAAAGGCAACTGGGCTTTGTTTTTTCCTTGAAGATGTTTCGCTTCTCATCCAAGGAGCTTCTTCCGTTCTGAAGCTTCTCGTTTTCTAAGAAAAAGCAAAAACTGAAGTCCTTTTCAAGAAAAGAAAAGAAAAAAAACACTTTTGGGACAACCGTGGCCTGGATGATTGAGAATCTCCAGAGATGTTCAGAGAGATTCCTCCGTCCCAAATGAAACTCCCGATTCAGCTATTAACTCATTCCTCTTCCGTCTGCGGACGGGGGCTGCTCTTTTCTGCCCACCGGCCTCAAACCGAGTCAGGGCCTTACGGAGAGAGATGTGCAGAGGGACAGAAAGGGCCCTGTGTGTGTGTGTGTGTTTTGGAAAACATTGACTGTGTGAACCCCTGCCATTCTCTTCCCTACCTTTGCCACCTCCCGGGCTCCCTGCCACAGCAGCCGAAATAGAGCTGGGCAGATGACTTGGGAGCTCTTTCTGCTGCAAGGGTTATAAATAGTTTAAAAGCTGCCATTAATAGACGTATTTTAGCCCACAGGAAGCCTGTGGGAGTCTCTGTCTCTGAGGGATAAATGCTTCTTAGAGACATTTATTTCACAAAAGCAGCCACTTCATACTGCCCTACTTTATTAGTGATTTATCTGTATGTTATGCTGCTAATTTTAAGAAACAGATGATCCTATCTTCCTTTTGCTTTTTTTGCTTCTTTTCTTCCTTCCCTTCTCTTTCCTCTTTCCTTTCTTTCTTCTTTCCTTCCTTCTCCCTCCCTCCTTCCTTTCCTTTCCTCAGCTCTTTCCTTTTTCCTCCTTCCTTCCCTCCCTCCCTCCCTCCTTCTTTCCTTCTCCTCCCTCCCTCCTTCTTTCCTTCCTTGTGCAGGTTTTTTGCGACTGCCCCATCTCTCCTCTTAGATCCCCATAGCTGTGCTAAGAGCGCAGATCAGAGCTTCCTGGAGCCGCGGCTTCTTCGGGGCCGGCGTAAGGCCTTCCTTCCAAAAGCCGGTGTGTGTGTGTGTGTGGCACGACTCTTCTGAGTGATGGCCACGTCTGTGCTGTGGTTTGATAGTGCTGTGCTTGGGGTGCATTTTACAGCTTCATTCATTCATTCATTCATTCATTCATTCATTCATTCATTCATTCATTCATTCATTAAGGCAATTCAGGTGGCTGCCCAATCCTCTCATGATAACTCCAGAGAAGTAAAACCACCGGCACAAAACTCAACGAAACCCCCCACCCTCCTGGTGACAACAATCACACCAACCCCTTGATCTCCCTGGGGTCTCCAGAAGCGGTGGGTTTCAGACATTCTTACGTGGAAACGTGGCTAAATAGGAGGGCATAGCGCCAGGGCGGGTGATCAGGCCCACCTGCGGTCTCTGCCATCGGTTCAAGGGAATCGGTCCGAACCGGCTGAAATGCCACCTCTGGTCTCCAGACTCGCTGGCGGAATCCCGTCTTCCGGGCCTTTCAAAAGAGAGCGAAGGTGGTTGTCCGATCTTATCTAAGCAGGGATGGAGTTCCACAGGGAAGGAGCCACCACGGAGAAGGCCCTTCACCTTGGTCCCACCAGATGGACCTCCTTAAGAGAGGGGGATCTGTAACGGCCTCTGCCTCCCCACTTGGGGGGGAGGGTGTCAGGTGGATGTAGCTGAGAGATGACCCTCCATCAGTATCTTAAAAGCTTTTGGGCACCAAGGACCAGTTGCGCGGAGAGAGGCTTTTCCATGGACCAGAGGGGGGGGGGCTGGTTTTCGTGTGCTGCCCTGCATCCCGTGGATGGGGCTTTCGCAGCCCGGTTTCAGGCTGGTTCACGGACCTGGGGGTGGGTGGGTGTTGGGGGCCCTTGTCTTAAAAGGTTAAATCATGGCACCTGGAGCAAAGTTTATTAAAACTGAGACGTTTCCTTACTCATCCAAGTAACTTCTCCAATGAAGAAGTCATCCAGCACTGAAGAAGCTTCCTGGACGAGAAGCGAAACGTCTTCAAGGAAAAACAAAAATCCAGTTGTCTTTTGGGGGAGGGGAAAATAAAGCACCTTTGGGTCTTAAATTTTTGATTTTGATTTTTTTTTTTAAAGTGCGCATCTGGGAAGTCTTACTTATTTATATATGATTTTATTGGTTTTTCAAAACAAAAAAAGAAAAATTTTAAAAAAGTAGTGGGAAACTAAGGAGAGGGGGAGGGAAAAGGACAGAAAGGAAGGAAGAAAAAGAAGGAAAAAGGCACCGACTTCTGACTCTCTTTAGCACAGGAGAAGATAACATTACAACCACAACATTTTGCTTTTACACAATGGCAGGTGCAAGCCATTCCTATAACAAAAAGCAAAATGTTTTGATTTTTAGGGACCGTTTTTGCATTCTGACCTTTTAGCGCTCAAGAGTCTCTTGTTTGAGGGAGGTGGGCAGTTCAGGGCTTCCACCAAAGTCCAGAAAGGTGACAAAATAAATGAGATGAGCAAATGAATGACTCTCCCCTCCCTCTGTCTCCCTCTCCCTCCCTTTGCAGGAATACAAGCAGAAACTGGCCCGAGTCACCCAGGTGCGCAAAGAGCTGAAGTCCCACATCCAGAGCCTGCCGGACCTCTCGCTGCTGCCCAACGTTACAGGCGGGCTGGCACCTCTCCCCTCCGCCGGGGACCTTTTCTCTACTGACTAGGACACAAAACTGGGGGGGGAGGGGAGGGTCTGCCTTGCCTGCCCACCTGCCCCGGCACCAGTACCAGACCCCTTTCGTCAGGATGAGGGATCCTCGCGGGAAGCTGAGCTCGGAAGGGACGGGCAGAGACCCCGCCCTGCGCCCATCTCCATCTCCACTGGGGCTGGCGTCCAGCCGGGTGACCAGGGGGGCAGAGCGGGCGGGAAGGAAGGTGGACACCGAAGGGCACCGCCTCTTGTTTTGGGGAGGGGGGCCAAAGGCGTCTTTCTGGAGGAAAATTCTGGGCACTTCCGGGGGTCACAAATCATGTGTGCCCAGAGCCTTCGAAGAATTTTTGAGTTCTGTGTTGGTTTTATTTTTCTTCTGTATTTGACAAAAAACAAAACAAAAACTGGATTGTTTTGAGGGGTGGGTCAGTGTCGATTTTTTTTGAGGGGGGGGGACCTGTGAGTCAGGAATGGCAGAGGCAGCTGCTTGACGGATCAGCCCAGGGGAGCTGCTTCCCCGCTTCACTGGGACACCCACATCACCTCCCCCCCCTCCCCCAAATCAGCTCGGGTGGCCCTTTCCTCTGCTTTCAGCCCTGGGACCTGGAGGGATCAGCAAAAGCCCCTCCTGCTCCCCCTCCCCATTTTCCCAGATCTCTCCTTCCACAGCATTAAACAGGGTAAGCGTGGAAGGTTCAAATTGATGGGCTTTAGTAAAGCATCTCCCCTCCTCTTATTCTCCAAAGCTGTGGAACTTGCCAATCAATTCCCTTCCCAGTCTGCGGGAAGGAGAGGGATAGTCAGTGGGTACATTTTCCGCTGCCCCCTTGCAACAGAGCCCATGGCCCTGGATCTACCCGCAGGTCAGACTATCCCCTGCATGTGGGTGCTTTCCATTTTGCAACAGCAGCTAACATAGCAAATGCAAGCATTCATTTCGCCATGAGATCCCCCACCGAGGATGGGGAGGGGGGCTTTTCTGCTCTTCTTCGCATATTTGGTGGCCGTAGGAGTCATCCTCTCTCCTCTATCTTTAGAGCGAAGGTCTCCAACCCTGGCAACTTTAACGCTCGTGGACTTCAACTCCCAGAACTCCCCGGCACTAATGCATTCCTTTTCATGCGTAGCCCCCTTGTGGCCTGCTCGCTCTCTTGTAATCCTTTCCTCTGCAATCTCTCCGCTCAAGGGAGTGGCAGAAAAAAATATATATATCCAGGCACGGCCGGCTGGGGAATTCTGGGAGTTGAAGTCCACCCATTTTCCAGCAAGGTTGAGAAACACTATATTCTGGATGATGTAAAGCAGAAAATGAGCCCAACAGCAGAGTGCAACCTAGCTTGAAGCTATGAACAGAAAATGTCACCTCTTGAGGGGGGTCTCCAAACTTGGCCACTTTAAAGACGTGGACTTCAACTCCCAGAATCCCCCGGCACTAATGCATTCCTTTTTATGCGTAGCAACCTTGTGGCCTGCTTACTCTCTTGTAATCCTTTCCTCTGCAATCTCTCTGGAGTGGCAGAAAACAAAAACCCCAGGCATGGCTGGCTGAGGAATTCTGGGAGTTGAAGTCCACCAGTCTTAAAATGGCCAAGGTTAGAGACCCCCGCTTTAGAAGACCTTTGATCAAATCCCTTACATGGAAGGGTTGGGCTTTCTGCTTGGTGCCCAGATCCATTCCCATCCCCACCCCCACCCCCAAATCCCTTTCTCAGGGTGGCCGCTTTGGGCCGCGAGTTCCACGTTCTCCGTCAGCTCAGCCCAATTTGGCAGAGAAGGCACAACTTCCAGTGGTCTTTGAGTCTGGAAGCAAGTAGGGCTGATCCCCTTCGTAGAGCCCCCTCCCCAGCAGCCCCCCCCTTGTGCACGCAGATGTGCAACCGAGCGTGTCCGAATCGCAGCGTTCCCACTTCCAACCCCCCCCAGATTATCCCATCCTTGGTTTCACAGTAATTGAAACCCACTGGATTTTCGAGGTCGAGGCGGGACCTGTGACGAAGACCCCTCCCCCACCCCCAACCTCTGCACTGTGTGGTCTTTTGGCTCAGATCTGATCCGTCCCCTCGGCCCCCACGAGGCATTTTCTTAAACCTGTACATGAATCAATTTAGAGATTTAGAGGGACAGGCTGTCCTTTTAGCCGCAGTATATTCTGAAATGTCTCATAAATATATTTTTGAATAAAGAGGGTGTCATTCGGTGGGCAAGAAGCTGCTTCCTTGCGTTCTTTTTTTCACCCCCTCCTGGAGCCCAACAGACCCCGGAGATGAAGTCATCACAAGTTTTCAAAATCTAAAGCAAGAATATTTCAACTTTGGCAACTTAAAAGACCTATGGACTTCAACTCCCAGAATTCCCCAGCCGGCTAAAACAGGTGGACTTCAACTCCCAGAATTCCCGAGCCAACTAAGGGGTAGACTTCAACTCCCAGGATGCTCCAGGTTTTGGGAGTGGAAGTCCACCTATCATAAATTGGTTTCCCCCCCACCCAAAAGGCAAATGGACTTTCTTGATGTTTTCTTTGAAAATGTTTCCCTTCTCATCCAAGAAGCTTCTTCAGTTCTGAAGAAGTTTCTTGAATGAGAAGAGAAATGTCTTCAAAGGAAAAAAAACCCCAAGAAAATCCAGTTCCTTTTGGAAAAAGAGCAACTTTGGGACAAAATCTCTGCTCTATTTTAAAGAAAAAGGGAAAAATACTCCTAAAAATAATATAGATATATAATGAACTGTTGCAGGAACTAGGTATACCTAGTCTAGTGAAAAGAAGGAGTAGGAGGTGACATGATGGCATCTTCCAATATTTGAGGGGCTGCCCCAAAGAAGAGGGGCGGGTCAACCTATTCTCCAAAGCCCCTGAAGGCAGGACAAGTAGCAACGGATGGAAACTCACCAAGGGGAGAAGCAACCTAGAACTAAGGAGAAACTTCCTAACGGTGAGGACCATTAACCAGTGGAACTCCTTGCCACCAGAAGTGAGTGCTTCATCACTGGAGGTTTTTAAAAAGAGCCTGGGCAAATCTGGGAGTTGGAAGTCCACAATTTACCAATGTTGGATACCTTGATCTAAACTTTGAAATTCAGTTTTTGGATAGTCTTATAGTGCAGTGGTGGGTTCCTCCCGGTTCGGCCGAGCCGGTAGCGGTGACGATATGAAGTCACCGAACCGGTTCTCTCTGTTCGGGAGCTGGGCCCTTCTGCCCCCCCCCGCGCCCCCCCATGTTATTCTTACCTTTTATTTGGCCCCACCCCCAATCTATTGCTGCCTCCTAAGTCCCAGCTGATCGGCTAGAAGGAAAAAAAAACTGTTTAAACTCTTGCCCCGGGGCTTCAAAGGGCCGCCCTACAGCTGATCAGTGTTAAAAGGCAGTGTGGTGGTAGACCGGTGCCACCAAAAACAAATGGGTAGATGAATTGTCACATGACCATCAAGCCACGCCCACAAAATAAGCCACGCCCACAGAACCGGTAGTAAAAAAATTTAGAACCCACCCCTGTTATAGTGACAGCTTTTACACTGGTGGAAGATGGACCAGCACAGGTAGTCCTTGAGTTACGTCCATAATGGACCCTGCCCGTTAAGTTAATTGCAGTCATTAAGTGGAGGCGCGTGATTGACTCGATCAGAGACCGCTATCCCTGCCCTCCCAAAACTTCTTTTCCTTGCACACTGCAGGTATTTTGATTGCTGTGGGGTTTTTTTAAATCTTATTTTATCCTGGCAGTAGGTCCTGTACAGGCAGTCCTCGACTTACGGCCACAATGGAGCCCCGGACTTGTTGCTAAGCAAGACATTTGTTAAGTGAATTTTGCTCTGTTTTATGACCTTTCTTGCCAGGGTTGTTAAGTGAATTCTGGGTCCCCCCCATTGGCTTTGCTTGTCAGAAGGTCACCAAAGGGGAATCATGTGACACCCCCCCCCCGGACACTGCGACCGTCATAAATGCGAATCATTTGCCAAGTGTTAAAATTTTGATCATGTGACCATGGGGGGTGCTGCATTGGTTGTAAAACAATTTTTCAGTGCCGTCGTAACTTGGTCACTAAGTGGACTGTGGTAAGTTGAGGACCCTCTGTATTTTAGGTTTTTTTTAAAAAAAAAATTTATATGGTCCTAAGGCGAATCGATGTAAGACTGAAATCCTGGTCTGCCCCATTGCAGAGTAAAAAACAGATCTTAGTTGATCCCCATTCCAGCTGCCTGCAGCAGATTCTCTCTCTCTCTCCCTCTCTCTATCTCTCTATCTATTTTATATCTATCTCTGTCTTTCATCTCTATCATCTAATCCAGAGGTCTTCAAACTTGGCAGCTTTAAGACTTTTGAACTTCAACTCCCAGAATCCTCCAGCCAGCTATGCTGTGCTCTGTTATGCTGGCTGGAGAATTCTGGGAGTTGAAGTCCACAAGTCTTAAAGCTGCCAAGTTTGAAGACCTCTGATCTAATCTAATGTATATCATTTATCTTTATCTTTATCTTATCTATCTACCTATCACCTATCTACCTATCTCTGTGTGTGTGTGTGTGTCTGTCTATATCTGTCTGTCTGTCTATCTATCTATCTATCTATCTAATCTTTCTTTCTTTCTTTATTTATTTATTTATTTATTTATTTATTTATTTATTTATTTATAATTTGATTTATATGCTGCCCTTCTCCGGAGACTCAGGGCAGCTTACAGTGCGCTAAGCTATTTATTTATTTATTTATTTATTTATTTATTTATTTATTTATTTATTTATTTATTTATTAACTTTCTACATCTCCCATCTCTCTTAAGTGGCTCTGGTTATTTTACAACAGCATAATAAAACAATATAAACACATGAATAAAAACACAGGTTAAAAATGGCGTTTAAAACAAAGTAAAACCTATTTGAGCCTCGGATTACCTGGGTGCTTCATTCCGGAACTACTAGTTAAGATTTGGCATTCCCTCCCCCACCCCACCCCCTTTTCTCTGCCCCCCCCTTCTCTCTTGGTTTTATGTCTTTGAGGTTCCTGTGGCCTTGCGCTGACTTCCTTGCCTCCTTTTTTGGCTGGCGTGGGACACAAAGGGCTCTACAAAAATACTTTTGGCTGACCACGGTGTCTGCACCCAAGCCACTGTGGCTTGGAAACCCCACTCGGTGGCTTTGGGGAGCAAACCCAGCCAAGTCATTCAAGGAGAATATTTGTAGCTCAGGGTTGAAATGAGGGGGACCTTGGTGCTCTCTGAACTTCGTTTTTTTTGCAGATATTTTATGACCCAACTAGGTAGCATCATCAGTGTTAGAAGGGAGGGGGGGTTGTGGGGAGGTGGAGGAAGAGGAGGAGGACTGGGGGGTCCTTGGTGCTCTCTGAACTTGACTGTTTTTTGTTTTTTTGCTTTGATTTATATGCCGCCCTTCTCCGGAGACTCAGGGCGGCTTACAATGTGCTAAGCAATAGCCTTCATACTTTTGTATATTTTTACAAGGTCAGCTTATTGCCCCCACAATCCGGGTCCTCAATTTACCCACCTTAGAAAGGATGGACGGCTGAGTCAACCTTGGGCCTGGCGAGATTCAAACTTGCAGTAATTGCAGGCAGCTGGTCTTAATTAACAGTGCTTTAGTCTGCTGCGCCACCAGACGTTTCATGATCCAACTAGGTAACCTCATCAGTGTTAGAAGGGAGGGGGGTTGTAGGGAGGTGGAAGAAGAGGAAGAGGAAGAGGAGGAGGACTGGGGGGTCCTTGGTGCTCTCTGAACTTGGCTGTTTTCTTGCAGACATTTCATGATCCAGCTAGGGAACATTAGTGTAAACCCCCACTCCCTTCTAGCACTGATGATGTTACCGAGTTGGGTGATGAAACGTCTGCAAGAAAACAACCAAGCTCAGAGAGCACCAGGGATTGCACAGTCCTCCTCCTCCTCCTCACACCTGGTTTGATGGTGTCCTCTTCATGAGGTTTGAGAGCATGAGCGAGAAGTGGACCAGGCGAGCCGGTGGGTCCAGGAAAGCCTGCCCAATAGGGTTTTTTCACACACACACTCTTGGCTTTGAAGAGGTGAGGCAGAGGCTGGGCCAAAAAACTCAAGGTTCATCTACCCAGCACGGAAGAGGAGGAGGAGGAGGAGTTCCAATGGAGAGGAGGTGACCTGGGCTGAAGAAGAAGATCAGGATTATTTATGGGAAGGGACGGAAGGAGGGAGGGTCAGGCTGACCCAGTACAGAGCTTCAGGCGCTGTCCCAAAGCAAAAAGAGCATAAATATATATGATGCTACTCTGAGAGCAGTTTTTTTTCCTTGCAGATGTTTCATGACCCAACCAGGCATCATCATCAGTGCTAGAAGGAAGGGGGGTTTGCGGAAAAGAGGAAGAGGAGGACGAGCACCGATGATGTTGTCTAGTTGGGTCATAAAACATCTGCAAGAAAAAAACCAAGCTCAGAGAGCACCAAGGACCTCATGGTTTTCTTCCTCCTCCTCCTCTCTGCAAACCCCACTTCCTTCCAGCACTGATGATGTTCCCTAGTTGTGTCTTCAAGAAAACACCAAGCTCAGAGAGCATCAAGGACCCCACAGTCCTCCTCCTTCTCTTTCTCTTTCTCCTTCTCCTTCTGTCTCCATCTTCCTTCCTTCCTTCCTTCCTTCCTCCTCCTCCTCCTCCTCCCTTCTAACACTGATGATGTTCCCTAGTTGGGTCATAAAATGCCTGCAAGAAAACAGCCAAGCTCAGAGAGCACCAAGGACTCCACTACATTCATATTTTTACGACAGTCTCTTTAGAGAGCTCCCCCTCCAAGGAAAAGTCACAGCCAGAAAATTAGAATTAGAATTAGAATTAGAATTGAATGGAAGAAATGGAATGGAGTGGAGTGGAGTGGAGTGGAATTCTTTATTGGCCAAGTGTGATTGGACACACAAGGAATTTGTCTTTGGTGCATACGCTCTCGGAGTACATAAAAGGAGAAGATACATTCATCAAGAATCATAAGGTTCAAACCTGTGTGGACGTCTGAATCAGTCGCTGCAGTGTGACAAGGGGGGGCCCCTGCAGATGTGAATTGCTGTCTGGACTGGGTGCATGTAAGTGCCAGGATGAGAGCAGGGGGTGCAAGGGTGAAGCCCACGCCTGTTGTGGTGCACACAGAGAGGACAACCTACAACTGGGGAATTTGGCTGGGCCAGTGGCCAGAGAGCAGCGACTAGCCAAGGCAGTGGCCAGCCCCCATTGAAGGACTCCCATGCAAGCCACCACAAGCAACTTCTTTCTCACAGCCAAATGCCCCTCCCCCCAGCACGTTCCCCAGGGGGACCCCAGGCCCAGAGCCTGAACGAAGGGGCTTCAAGTCAACAAACCTGAACTAAATGACTCCTCCCCATTTGCTCCTGGTCAACTAGACTGGAATTTGCACAGTTTTGTTTTTTAAGTGGCACCCCCCCCCAAAAAAAAGAAAAAGCTACCCAGCAAAGATAGGAGGTCTAAATTAACTTTCTTTATCTGAAGAGGGGTTGTGCTGTGCAGCTTTTCCTTCCAGCTTGATAGGAGCCGGGCTAACGGTTCCTCTGAGAGTTCAAAACAGCCCACTGAATTTCAGATAAGAGAATAGCAAGGGTGAGACAGAAAGAGAAAAAGAGAAAGCAAGAAGGAAAGAGGGAGACAAAGTAAGGGGGAGGGAGAGGGAGGAGAGGGAGAAAGAGAAACGGAGGGAGGGGAGAGAGAGAGAGAAAGGGAGAAGGAAAGAGAAAGAGCAAGGAATGGGAGAGAGAAACAAATAGGGAGGGGGGGAGAGAAAGGAAAAAGGGAGAGAAGGAGGGAGAGAGAAAGAAATGGAGGGAGAGGGAAAGAGAGAGAGAGAACAGGAGGAGAAAGGGGGCATCAGGGGAAAATGTACAGCATCAGTGGAGTTGGGTGAGTTGGCAGATCGTTGCCCCCAATTCTTTTGTTTCTGCAACCCCTTGAGAGCCCAAGGATGCCCCCTGCCAGCTACCACCCTGGCCCCAGGTATATCTCCTTGCAGCAGCTGGCAAAAGTGACCAGCGGGAGACTCTCCTCCATAGTCAGGATTGATCCCCTTGAGTTCTGGGAAGGGAAACTGATTAGCTCAACAGCGCGAGTCCAACCCCCTACTCATACCATTCTGGACAGGAGGCGGTCTGGTCTCTTCTTCAAAGCCTCCAGTGAGGGAGCAGCCACAACTTCTGGAAGGAAGTCATTCCACTGTTTAATCGTTCTCACTGTCAGGAAGTTTCTCCTTAATTCCAGGTTGCTTCTCTCCTTGGTCAGTTTCCATCCGTTGCTTCTCGTCCTGCCTTCTGGTGCTTTTGGAAAACAGGTTGACCCCCTCCTCTCTGGGGCAGCCCCTCAAGTATTGGAAGATGCTCTCCTGTCTCCCCTGGTCCTTCTCTTCCCTAGACTAGCCAGGCCCAGTTCCTGCAACCGTTCTTCGTATGTTTTAGCCTCCAGTCCCCTCATCATGTTGGTTGCTCTTCTCTGCACTTTTTCTAGAGTCTCTGCATATTATTATTATTATTATTATTATTATTATTATTATTATTATTATTATTATTATTATTATTATTACTATTATTCACATTTCTATGCCGCCCAACTCCCTGGGGACTCTGGGTGGTTTACAACAAAAAATAATGCGAACAATATACCATAAAAGTTGTTTTTTTAAAAAAAAAACATTAAAAACCCATACACTCCATTCATGGCCAGATCTCACAAGATTGCAGCGGTAATCTTAATATCCTGGTGACCAGAAGTGGGTTCCGTGTCATGTCTTACCCCAACGACACCTCGGGTTCCCCTCTCTTTTGCATGGCCAGTAAGAAGGATTCATCCAGAGAAGATCCCCATCCCTCCATTCCTTCCTTTGAACCCCCTTCAGCCAGCAGCCTCGGTGAGATTCTTGGCAGAGAGGTTGAGTTTTTTCCAACAGCTTCCCGTTGCTGAAGTAGGAGCCTCCTTGTCCGTCCGCCTTGACTCGAATTGGTGTGTCGTCCCCCGTTTCCCCCCCCCCCGAGGCTTTTTTGGGGAACAGAGGTCAACCATCAGGTGGCTCATACAACATTGATGAAAGCCAGAGTAACGGGAAGGCCTGGTCTTTCCAGACCAACCAACCATGGCAAAACTGAATTAAATATCAGCAGGTTGGGAAAACCCACCGAGTTTTAGTAATTTACTCTCTGTATCCTCCAGATCTAAAAGCACCCGGGAGGCCAAGGTTTAATTGTGGGGTCCTTGGGGCTCTCTGGGCTTTATTATTTTCTTGCAGACATTTCATTATCTAAGTAGGTAACAGCATCCGTGTTAAAAGAGCTTTGCAGAGAGGAGGAGGAAGAGGAAGATAACGACTGTGGGGTCCTTGAGGCTCTCTGAGCTTGGTCGTTTCCTTGCAGATGTTTTGTTAAGTGCACTGAAGATATCCCCTAGTTGGGTCATGAAACATCTCTAAGAAAACAACGAAGCTCAGAGACCACCGAGGATCTCAGAGTCCATGTCATCGTCCTTCTCCTTCTTCTCCTCCACTCTGCAAACCCATCTCCCTTCTAGCACTAAAGATGTCACGTACTTGCAAGAAAACCAGCAAGTTCAGAAAGCACCAAGGACCTCAGTTCTCCTCCTCCTCCTCCTCCCTTTCCACAAACCCCACTCCCTTCTAGCACTGATGATGTTCCCTAGTCGGGTCATGAAACGTTTGCACAAAAACCTACTAAGCTCAGAGAGCACCAAGGACCCCACAGTTCAAAACCAAGCCACCAATATTCTCTTCTACAGCTACAGTTCAGAAGAGCCACGGCAACTAGATTGCCGCAGACCGCCCTCCAAGGTGGCTGCCCTTGAAGACAAGGGGGTCCTTTCAGGGATAGAGCTGCTGGATGACGGTGCCCAGCATCCCCACCCGGCACGGCTGTTGACAGCAGAGAGCCAGTTAAGTATTGGCTGCACAAAAGAAACCTAAACAATTGCAAGGTGAAAAATAAACTTTTTATTGAGTGATTGCAAAATAAATTCCCATCAGCTCTCCGTCATTTGCAAAGGCGACCAGCCCCAGAAGAATTGCAATGCAAGTAAACATCTGTCAAGATTAAACAAAAACTTTTAATGGCTTATAAACTAGATCTGCTTCTCGTCTCTCTAAGTGTGGAGGCTCTCAGGTTGGGTTTGCAAATATGTTCTAAGCAGGGTGTGACTGGGCAGCAGCCAAGGGAGTTGGAAGCCAGCGCCTCCGGCCGAGCTTGCTCTGCGGAAAGCACCAGAGTTCAGGTCAAAAGGTAACGTGGTTGGGCGCTATCAACCCCCAAGAAAGAAGGGACATCACGTTCCCTGGAAGCCTGGAAGAGGTGGAGACACAGAGGCTCATCCCCCACTTGATACAATCCAGCTGGCCTGGCCTGGGCTCATTCTCCCCCAATCCAGCCAATAACAATGGTTGTAGACCACCACAGCTGGAAAAGGCTTCCCAAGTGGTCCTTCTTAGTTGGCCAACTGTCCCTGACCTCCTCTACTCATCCTGTAGACCACCAGAGCTGGAATAGCCTGGTCTGGATCTTCTCAACTGGTCCTTCTTAATTGGTCAACTGTCCCTGACCACCTCTACTCATCCTATAGACCAGAGGTGTGAAACTCGATGTCATTGAGGGCCGCATCAGGGTTGTGTTTAACCTCAGGGGCTGGGGTAGGTGTGGCCAGGTTGACGTCACTCGTATCGGGGGTGTCTGTGGTGGCCCGAGCACTCTGCCAGCGAAAACGGGCTCCTGAGCTCCATTTTCAGCTGCGACGGCCTCTTGCCACCCTCTGCCAGTGAAAATAGAGCTTGGGGAGGCTGTCATGGCTGAAAATGAAGCCTGGGAGGCCCTCCTGAGCTCTGTTTTTGCTGGCAGAGGCACCACAGGCTGGTCCTTTGCTGTTTCTAGGGCAGCCCTGCGGGCCAGATCTAAGCACCGTATGGGCCTTGAGTTTCACACCCCCTGCTATAGACCAACACAGCTGAAAAAGGCTGGTCTGGACCCTCCTCCCAACTGGTCCTTCTTAGTTGGCCACCCGTCCATCCATCCATCCATCCATCCATCCATCCATCCATCCATCCATCCTCCATCCTCCATTTGTGCTTGTCTTGTCCATCTCTGGGTGTGTTGGTGAATGGTTGCCAAGCACCTTCCTTGACAAGGGAGCCAAAACATGCTGGGTTGACTCAGAACCAGTAACACAGCTGGAAAAGCACTGGGGCCCAAACATCTGGCATTCACAATAAGCCACATCTTAGGCAAGTGACTACCGGCTCCCCGAAAAAGCCAGTCTGATCTTGTCCAGAAATGGTTTGTGAGTGTGCAAGGAGGCCAAATATTTCTCATGTTGCCTTCTCATGTTCCATGTTCCCCACCCAGCATGACGGTTGGTAGCAGAGAGCCACTGGAATCCAGTAGGTCCCTGGGATCTTGCTCTCTCTCCAACCCAATCCGTTTTCAACGTTGGTCACTTGATGAGTGGAATTCCTCTCCCAGGATTTGCTGGAAGGGGAATGCTGGGAGTCGAAGTCCAACCATTCTCAAATGGCCAAGGTTGAGAAACACTGATCTAACCAGGTTGCTTCAGGGAACATGGTTTGCAGAGGCTCCAGGGGGAATTCTGGGAGTTGAAATCCACCCATCTTCAAGATGTTTCTTGCGAAAAACTCTGAAGGTGGTCAAGGTAGGGTTGACCAACTGCCAACAACTTGATGCTGGCTTCTTTTTGAAGGCACTGTTCTGTAGCCTCCATGGGTTTGTTGTCTGCCTGGAGGACTCTTTTTTATCACCTTTGCTGCTTTTAGAGAAAGGAACCCCCTCCATGGGTCTCAGAGAGGAGCCCCAGCAGCAGATGGACCATGCAACACCTTCCTTCTTTCAAAAATACTTTCTGGTAGGCAGTTTGGTGAAGGTTTAGATGCTCTCCAGCCATGATTAATTGATGTTCTGCTTCCTTGCCCTCTTCTTTTCCTGCTCGGTTCCTGAACTATTGTAGGTCCCTCCCAAGGACTGAAGGACCCAAATATGTACCACTCACCCAAGGAGACACATGACTGTCAAAAAAATCAAGAAGTTTCCCCTCTTCTTCCAAGTAGGGAGTGGAAGTCATGTAAAGCACCGTTTTTGAGATCTTGCTATCTCTCTAAGCATTTGTCTAACATGGCCACTTGAAAATGGGTGGACTTCAACTCCCAGAATTCTGCTGGCTGTGGAATGCTGGGAGTTGAAGTCCACCCATCTTCAAGCAGCCGAGGTTGAGAAATATGCTCTATAATCAGGTTGCTTCAGGGAACGTGATTTGTGGAGGCTCCAAAGACTGGTACTTCCTGGTCAAAGAAGTGGTGCCAGAAATGTACTTGAGGGCCATCAGAGATCAGCCATCAAGTCCTGGTGGAAAAATCCATTGATGGTCCACCAGGCAAACCCAGGAGTTTCATGCTCTGAGAAAAGACAGGCCCTGCATAGCCAAGAGTCCTCTAAACAATAAGCCATGGGAGTGCCTTAGGGATTGTGTAGTCATGCAAGCAATGGTGGACTTCTTTCATGCCAGCAGTGTGCCATTGTAGCCAAAGCTTGCCGGGGCGGGGGTGGGGGAGAAGGGAAGAAGGAGATGGCAAAGCCAAATGGACAAGGCTGATTGTTCTCCCCAATTGACCTCACCCCTGTTTTTATGGGCTGCCATGCCAGGAGGAGGCATGAGATCTTTTCATTCTTGGATGCTTCTGGTGGGACATCAGGATGGGGGAAGCAGAGGGTTGACATGGTCTTCTCGGTCCTTCTCTCGAGGCTTTCAAAGGCTACCAATGATTGGGAGGGCAGTTAGAGGGGAACCCTCTAATCGGGAATGTCCAACCTTGGCATCTTTCAACCCTGTGAACCTCAACTCCCAGAATTCTCCAGCCAGTGGGACATCAGGCTGGGGAATTCTGGGAGTTGAAGTTCACTAGTCTTAAAGTTGAGGTCCATAAGTCTTAAAGTTGCCAATGTGGGACCCTCCCTGCCCTCCCCTTCAGCCTGAATCACCTCCCAGCCATCTCAGGTAACCAGGATTGATGGCCAACATCTTAATAGGATCGAAAGGACCCAGAATGAGGGAGTCTGGGGGTCGTGGGACCCCTGGCATGGCAGGATAGGACACCCCCTTGAAGTCACATCCCGAGTAGAGACTCGCAACCCCCTCCCCAATGGCAGCCTGTCAAGTCTAGGGTGTTTGGGGTGCCCTCCAAGCAGCTGTGGGGCGGGTCAGTGTCCAAGTGTCAGTCTTTGGTGGTGGCAGGAGCAGAGAAGCATCTGGGTGTAGCTGGGGATGCAGGTAGGGAGAGACCCCCGTCCCCCGACATCTGGGGGGCTCCTGGAGTTGTTTGGCTTTTTTGGCTGGGGGGGCTTCTGGTTTTATTTGCGCTGGGGGGCGATGATGACGTTCCGGTAGCCCTTCACCCCCTTCAGTTGGTCGCTCTCGAAATCCACCACCAGTTTCCGCAGGCCGTATTGTTGGGGTACGAAGTCGACCCTCACCTTCGCTTCCTCCCCAGGTTCGACAGGCGTATCTCTGGAGCAGGATGGAAAATAGAAATTTCCTGACAGTGAGAACAATGAACCCGTGGAACAGCTTGCCACCAGAAGTTATAAATGCTCCAACACTGGAAATTTTTAAGAAGATGTTGGATGACCATTTGTCTGAAGTGGTGTAGGGTTTCCTCCTAAGCAGGGGGGTGGACTAGAAGACCTCCAAGGTCCCTTCCAACTCTGTTCTTCTATTTTAAAAGCATAGGTCAAGGGGGGTGCTGGGCTCAGTTTTTTGGGGTGCTGAGGGGTCCCCCTGATCCCCCGGTCTTCCTCCAACACCCTTCCTTCTCCCCCTTAGGATGGAACAACTTTCTGCAGCCATTTGTCTGCAGGGCAATTCAACAAATACAGGAAGTCCTCGGTGTAACAACAGTCCACTTAGTGACCAAAGTTACAACGTCACTGAAAAATGGGACTGAGGGCCGTGTTTCACACTTACGACCGTCGCTGCATGCCCACGGTCACGTGATCAAAATTCAGACACTTGGCAACTGACTCGTATTTATGACGTTTGCAGCATCCCGGGGTCGTATGTTTGCGACCTTCCGGCAAGCAAAGTCCACGGGGAAGAAGCCAGATTCACTTAACAACCGTGTGACTGATTTACCAACTGCAGTGATCCACTTAACAACCGTGGCAATAAAAGCCGTAAAAATGTGGCAAAACATATCTTTCATTTAGCAACAGGAACGTTGGGCTCAATTGTGGGCGTAGGTCGAGGACTACCAGTTCAAAAGATGGGTGGGCATGGCTAACTTTTTTTTTTTACTTTTAAAAACTTTTTTCTACAACCTCTACAATCTTTTAAAAGCCTCTGACGATCCCAGCTGAGCCACACGATCATCAGAGGCTTTTTATTTTTTTACTTTTAAAAGCATTTTTTCGGCTGAAGAGGTTGCAGAAAAAAATGCTTTTAAAAGCCTCTGACGATCAGGCAACTCAGCTGGGATCGTCAGAGGCTTTTAAAGGCATTTTTTTTCCTACAACCTCTTTGGCGAAGAGGTTGTAGAAAAAATGCTTTTAAAAGCCTCTGACGATCCCAGCTGAGCCGAGCGATCATCAGAGGCTTGGTTTTTCTACTTTTAAAAGCATTTTTTCGGCCAAAGAGGTTGTAGAAAAAATGCTTTTAAAAGTAAAAAAAAAAGCCTCTGATGATTGCGTGGCTCAACTGGGCATGGGGTGGGGGGTGTGCAGGGATTTTTGCTACTGGTTCTCCGAACCAGCCACCGCCATTGCTACTGGATTGAGGGATCCGATCCGAACCGGGAGCATTTCCCCCCTGCAAAGGGGTCAAGGGTTCCACTCCTCTGGCCGCCTGTTATGGGTGCAACTCCAATGCATGTTTGTGTCACCCACCCACCCACAGGAAGGCAGCCCCTGCGTTGCACGCCCTCATCCAATGCTTATTTTCAAACATCTGCTTCTCCTTTTCGCCTCTCCTAATTGGGTCTATGTTTAGCTTTAACATCTGGAACGTTGGGGGAGAAAAATATGTGTTCTGGAGCAGAAGAAGGTAAGTTTCTTTCCTGGGTGGGGGCCAGAATTTCCATGACTGAACGAGGCCAGTTGTGAAGCCAGCCGCATCGGATTTTACGACTTGACTTTTAAATCTGGACGGGTCCCCATGAGGTCATCCAGTCCAGCCCCCGCTCCGAGCAGGACCCCCTCCCCCAGTGAAATCCTCCCAGACTGGACGGCCATCAGAACGCCATTATGAGGTCACACTTACAGCTGCTGGACCTTCTGTCCCCCGGTCAGTCCGGCCCCCTCCATGGTGAAGACACAGCCGGTCAGGCTGGTGGGGAGGGGGTTGCTCAGGGTCAGCTCGGCCACCAGTTTGCGCTTCTGCATCGGCTCACCCAAAACCTGCAGGTCGGAAAGAGGGAAAGCAGTGCTCTCAGTTCGAATTCTGACAGGCAGTCCTCGACTTGCAACCAAATTGGAGCCCCAGATTTTCTGTTGCTGTGCCAGACAGTTTAATTCTTTTTTAAATCAATTTATAATATAAAATACAAACATACAAAAGAAAATAGCAGGAAAATAAGAGCGGGAGAAGGGAAGGGAAAAGTGTAGGGAAAAAAGGGGAAGTAGAATAAGATACATGTAGTCCCCAACTTACAACGGTTCATTTAGTGTCTGTTCAAAGTTACAATGGCACTGAAAAAAGTGACTTACGACCGTTTTTCATACTTAACGACCATTGCAGCATCCTGTGGTCACATGGTCAAAATTCAGACGCTTGGCAACTGACTCATATTTACGACAGATGCAGTGTCTCGGGATCACGAGATCCCATTTTGCGACCCCCTGACAAGCAAAGTCAATGGGGAAGCCAGATTCACTTAATGACCGTTTTACTAACTTAACAACTGCAGGGATTCACTTAACAATGGCAGCAAGAAAGGTCATTAAAATGGGGCAAACCTCACTTAACAAATGTCTTGCTTAGCAACAGAAATGTTGGGCTCAATTGTGGTCGTAAGTCGAGGACTACCTGCCACAGCCTCGTACCACAACTTTTTAACTTCTACATAATAGTATAAACTGTTTCTGTAACAACAAACTTATCTAATGGGTAAATACCAAAATCTAAGTTTCAAGCACAAAATCCAGAAGCTAAGCGAGACAGTTGTCAGGTGAGTTTTGTTCCCTTTTACAACCTTCTTCGCCACGGTTGTTAAGTGAATCTAGCCTCCCCATTGGCTTGTCCGAAGGTTGCAAAAGCGGATCGCATGACATCCGGATTTTAATCACGCGACCTTGGGAATGCTGCAAGCCTTGGTAGTACAGTGGTCTAAGGCACCCTGTTATTAAGACCAGCTGTCTGCAATTACTGCAGGTTTGAATCTCGCCAAGGCTCAAGGTTGACTCAGCCTTCCATCCTTTCTAAGGTGGGTGAAATGAGGACCCAGTTTGTGGGGGACAATAAGCTGACTTCGTATAAAATATACAAAAGTATGAAGGCTATTACTTAACGCATTGTAAGCCGCCCTGAGTCTCTGGAGAAGGGCGGCATATAAATCAAATTTAAAAAAAAAAAAATGGTCGTAAGTGTGTGAAGAATGGTCATAAGTCACTTTTTCAGTGCCGTTATAAGCTTGAATGGTCATTCAACGGATGTTTGTAAGTCGAGGACTGCAGGTAGAGTTGGGTTTGTGCGACACGCTTCCCCACTGTTGGATGGAGACCTGATCATCTGCAGGCAAACCCAGTTAAGCGTGTTGCAGAAACACAGATAAATAGGGAGGGGGGAAATGGGGGTCTCTAAAGGATGGAAGCAGGGGCTGGGGGTTGCTTAGAGGGCAGCCGGGGGGGGGGGGGCTGCACAGCAGAGAAGACCCAGTGGGATGTGGCCTACTCTAGAGCAGGGGTCTCCAAACTTGGCAACTTTAAGCCTGGTGGACTCCAACTCCCAGAATTCTGAGAGTTGAAGTCCTCCAGGCTTAAAGTTACCAAGGTTGGAGACCCCTGCTCTAGCCCAGCCCCTGCTCAAAGCAAAGGGAATGAGGCTGTGACCAGGACCACCTGCTCTTCTTCGGCCCCCCTCCCCCCCAGCCATTCTATCCTGGGCCTCCAGATGCTGCCCCCTTCTTCTTTGGGGCAGAAAAGAGGGTCTCAGAAAGCTCAGCCTCCTGATCAGGGGATCTCAGCTTAGGAACCAGGAGTCAGGGAGTTCTAGTCCCGCCTTAGGCATGAAAACCAGCTGGGTGACTTGGGCCAGTCCTCTCCTTCAGCCCAACCCACCTCACAGGGAGGGTTGTTTTTGTGGGGAAAAGAGAAGGAAAAAAAGAATATTTGGTATATTTGCTGCCTTCGGTTACTTATAAAGTGATAAAGAGACAAAAATCTTTAGATGGATGAATGGACGGACGGACGGACGGATGGATAGATAGATGGATAGATAGATAGATAGATAGATAGATAGATAGATAGATAGATAGATAGATAGATGGATGGATGGATGGATGGATGGATGGATGGATGGATGGATGGATGGATGGATGGATGGACGGACGGAAGAAAGGAAGGAAGGAAGGATGGATGGATGGAAGGACAGACAGATAGACAAACAGACAGAGGGATGGATGGATGGACGGACAGAAGGACAGATGGATGGATGAATGGATGGAAGGAAGGAAGGAAGGATGGATGGATGGAAGGAAGGAAGGAAGGATGGATGGATGGATGGATGAAAGGAAGGAAGGAAGAAAGGAAGGGTGGATGGATGGATGGATGGAAGGAAGGAAGGAAGGAAGGGTGGATGGTTGGATGGATGGATGGAAGGAAGGAAGGAAGGACGGATGGATGGATGGACAGATAGATAGATAGATGGATGGATGGACGGAAGGACAGACAGATGGATGGACAGAGAGACGGACGGATGGACAGACGGATGGATGGAGGAGAGCTCTGAGCCATCCCAAAGGTTAATTCAGCCCGTCCCCCACCAGCTGCCTGAAGTCCCTCGCCCACCTTCCCTTCTCCTCGTGCAAGGGACCCTCCCTGCCGAAGCTCCCCTCAAATCTGCCCTACCCGGATTTTGATGTCGGGGTTCTTGATGTGGAAGTCCCGCACCCCGAGGAGGATCTTCCGGTTCTCCGACTGCTGCAGGACAGCCGTGACTTTGATCATGTTGTCCGAGGTCAGGCAGCTGCCGTATTTCTCGTAAAGGATGCGCAAGGGGACCGTCCTTTCTGCAGAGGGAAACACAGAGGGAGCATCGTCAGAATCTGGCTCTGGAAACGTCGTGTATCGTTGGGGTTTCAGAGAGATACATTTTCTTTCATGCCGTTTTTATGTTTTGATACATTGCATGTTTGTGGAATTGTTGTTATGATTCATTGATGGGTTGTTTGCTTTATTTAGACCAGAGGTGTTCAACTGTGGCACCTTTAAGACCTGTGGACTTCAACTCCCAGAATTCCCCAGCCAGCTTTATTGGCTAGAGCCGTGTTTCTCAACCTTGGAAGCTTGAAGTTGGGTGGACTTCAACTCCCAGAATCCCCCAGGCTGGGGGATTCTGGGAGTTGAAGTCCACCCATCTTCAAGCTACCAAGGTTGAGAAACACTGGACTAGAGGATTCTGGGAGTTGAAGTCCATGAGTCTTAAAGTTCCCAAGGTTGGACACGCCTGATTTACAAAAGAGAGAGAGAGAGAGAGTGATAGAATGATAGATAGAATGGTAGATAGAATGGTAGATAGAGATATAGAGAGATAGATAGATAGATAGATAGATAGATAGATAGATAGATAGATAGATAGATAGAGATAGATAGATAGATAGATAGATAGATAGATAGATAGATAGATGGATGGGGGAGGGATGGATAGATAGATAGATAGGTGGATGGATAGATGGATGAACGGACAGACAGACAGAAGGATGCATGGACAGACAGACGGATAGATAGATAGATAGATAGATAGATAGATAGATAGATAGATAGATGGATGGATGGATGGAGGAGAGCTCTGAGCCATCCCAAAGGTTATTTCGGCCCCTCCCCCACCAGCTGCCTGAAGTCCCTCGCCCACCTTCCTTTCTTCTCCTGATTTACACAAAGCCACCAATGATATTATATATCTTATTTATTTATTTTTTGATGGTTTGATCTGTGTATCTTTTGTTTTATTTATATGTCACCCATATAAAGCGACTCCGGGGGCTCCCTCAATTAATTCCTTAAAACAACGTGCAGATCATTCACAACTTACGACCATTCATCTAGTATTCCGTTCGCAGTTACAACAGCACTAAAACAAGTGACTTACGACTGTTCCTCGCACTTATGACCATCACAACATTCCCCGCGGTCACATGACTTAAACTTGGGCCCTTGACGAGCAGTGGGTATTTACAATGGTTGTAGCTTCCCAGAATCGCGTGATCCACATTTGCGACCTCTCCAGCTGGCTTCACACAAGCAAAATCAACGCAGGAAGCCGGATCTGCTTAACAACCATGCAGTGATTAACCATACCGACTGCAGTGATTCGCTTAAGAACCGTGGCAAAACGGTCATAAAATCAGCCACCTTTCTTAGCATCCCGGGGTCACGCAATCCCCCTTTGCAAACGTCCGATAAGCAAAGTCAATGGGGAAGCCGGATTCACTTAACAACTGTGTTACCCACTTAACAACCGCAGGTATTGACTTAAGAACGGTTTCCCCACCACAGTCATTTAATTCAATTGAGTCAGTTCAGACACTGCCGGAGTCCAGACCAGCTCTGGGTGCTGCATAATGAAACCGAGAGAATAAAAATAAAAGGCAAGGATCGTGAAAGGCGTAGGGAGGAAGAAGGTCCAGGAATCCCTAACAAAACCCCACGGATTTCTATCAGAAAATGCTCCGCTGGGTTTCTTCCTTCAGAGACCCAACTGGGCATCTCACGGCTTCTTAAGACTTTTGCTCCCTCAAAGGAGCCGCGAAGGAGTTTTAAACGCCAGGCATTTAATTCTGGGAGGTCAACCGGAGGTTGGAGCAGTTTTTCTGCTCTACCTACACTCTTAAAATAGCCGAAGGCAGGCAGATCTGAGCTCCCCTTGGGGGGTCGGTTTGGAGCCCTTCCCAGCTATGGAAAAACCACGTCATGCTTTCCTGGGGAGAAAGGGAGAGAGAGAGCAAAGGACCGGCCTTGCCTCCCACTTGGTTCCTCCAGCTTTTGATTCCAAAAGGTTTCTGCAGAATCTGGACCTCAGGGGCAAGCTTTATCCAGAGGAAGGAATACCTGGGCATCCTAAGAAGCTCATGCATATTGCTCGTCCTTCTGTCCCTGTTGCTCCCCAGGAGCTGAGCACAAATTCCTGCAATACGGAGAGCTGGAAAGATCTTTCTCTCTGTGTGTGTGTGTCTGTCTCTCTCTCTTTCTCTCTCACACACATGCTTTCTCTTTCTCTCTTTCTTTTTTTCTCTTTTTCTCTTTTTCTCTTTCTCTCTTTCTTTTTCTCTTTGTGTCTCTCTCTCCCTCCCTCTCTCTCTCTCTCACACACAGACACTTTCTCTTTCTCTCTCCCTCTCTCCCTTTCTTTCTCTGTCTCTCTCTCTGTCTCTCTCTCCCCCACACACTTTTTCTTTCACTTTCACTTTCTGTGTGTGTGTGTGTGTGTGAACGAGAGAGAGAGAGAGAGAGAGAGAGAGAGAGAGAGAGAGAGAGAGAGAGAGAGAGAGAGAGAGAGAGAGAGAGAGAGAGAGAGAGAGAGAGAGAGAGAGAGAGAGAGAGAGAGAAAGAAAGAAAGAAAGAAATGAAAGTCGCCATGATGTAAAAAAGATGCTGAGACTCTAGAAAGAGTGCAGAGAAGAGCAACAAAGATGATTAGGGGACTGGAGGCTAAAACATACGATGAACGGTTGCAGGAAATGGGCATGGCTAGTCTGATGGAGAAGGACTAGGGGAGACATGATAGCAGTCTTCGAATATTTGAGGGACTGCCCCAAAGAAGACGGAGTCAACCTAGTCCCCAAAGCTCCTCAAGGTAGGACAAGAAGCAACGGATGGAAACTCATCAAGAAGAGAAGTAACCTAGAACTAAGGAGAAACTTCCTGACAGTGAGAACAATTAACCAATGGAACAGCTTGCCTCCAGAAGTTGTGGGTGCTCCATCACTGGAGGTGTTTAAGAAAAGACTGGACAGCCATTTGTCTGAAATGTAAAGGGTCTCCTACTTGAGCAGGGGGCTGGACTAGAAGACCTCCAAGGTCCCTTCCAACCTTGTTATTCTGTAATTCTACTGTTTTTTGACAGGTTTGGGGCAGATGCTGATGCTGACCAATCCATTACTCCCCCCATCACATCTTTTTCTCAGTCTCCAAGGGATGCCCCTGCAATAAATTTGCAGCAGGAGGCAACCTGCCAATGTCGAAGTCATTGTAGGGCAGACAGACAGACAGAAGGCTATCGCACTGCATCTGTAAACACCAGCCAGAACTCAAGAATTCAGAAGACACAATGAAAACTGCTTAATTGCACAACGCAGGGACACAATCTGTGAGCAACCTAGAACAAGTTAAGTCCCAAAAGGGCTTCCAGAGAATTTCTGGAAGGTTTTGCTGGCTGGGGAATTCTGGGAGTTGAAGTCTACAAGTCTTAAGGTTGCCAAGGAGATGCTGCAGGCCTCTACTCTTATGTGGTCAGGAGCCTGCACAACTGTGCAAAAACTTTACCAGAGGTAAAACGCCACCTGTTTGGCACACAAAGGAAAGTTCGCTCAGGTGTCAGAGCCAAATTCACCATCAGGCCTACAGACATCCTGACCCACATTCTTCTCCTTTGCCTCTCCTGTTCCCCCTTCCCCCCCCAATCCTGAGCATGATGGACGAGCGAGCCCGACCATCAGCTCTGCAGCCCAACCCATGCACAAGCCTACTGTGGAAAGAATTTACGAATGCATATAATGGGGTTAGAAATATTGTACAGGGAAATCATACAGTCAATTAATCCAAGTCTCCACTAAGTTACTGATTAGCAGCCTCCGAAATCCTTTTAAACTTTCTTAAACATGAGAATTAAACACCGATGTCAAATTATAAACACACACAAGCAAACCTACGAAACTCAGTTAAGACCATGTAAACATAATTAGAATGCTTGCAGTTCAAACAGAGAGACTCAATCCACTTCTCTTGATTTACAGTAGTGGCCAAAATTGTGGAAACCTTTTGGGAAAAGTGTATTTTTTGAGGTTTGATGGCTAATAACACCAATTTTTTTGGAGTTTCAAGATCATCCTATTCCACTGCTGGAATGGCCTGGGAATAGCCCAGAGCTTCACCCAATGGAAAATCTATGGAATTTCTAAATTCTAAACAGCTAAAGAAACTGGTTAGTCAGAAGCGACCCAGCAATAAAACCCAGTTAATAGAAGCCACCATTCAATTTTGGTTTCACATGATAACAGCTGCAGAACTCACTTGGTTCACTCCATGGGAAGACGTTGTAAGGCCGTCATTCATGCTTAAAGGTTACCCAACTTAGTATTAACTGACATGGGGATCATTTTTGTATATCTTGCTTTTTCTACGTGTTTCACTTTTCTTCTTTATACTGTAACTGCTATTCTAATAGCAAATCTTTCATAAAAGGATTTATTGCATTACGTTCTTGATTAAATTACCTTTCCATTGATATATAATTTTATGGTACTACTCCAAAAAAAAAAAGTGGTGTTATTAGCTAGTTTTAGAAAAGACATTTTTCCCCAAAAGGTTTCCACAATTTTGGCCACTACTGTAATTAACTTCTCTGGCTCAACACCCACCCACATCCCACAAGGGTCACCCCAGAACCAGCACGTACCCACTTCCACTCCCCTCAAGACCCAAAGACCAAGGACAAGCTCCCCTATGAAGCCCCATTTTTCTGCAGCTGACACCCCTGGGCAAACCTCTTTCCTTTGGGGACTAAATAATTCTCCTTTCCTCCCAGCTGTCTGGAATTCATTTGGATTTATTCCTGCCCAATATCCCCGGCTGGAGTTGGAACCCCGAATTCTTCTTCTGACGCTACCTGCGTTGGGATCCAGGCTGACGTTCAACAGGTCCTTGTACCCGCATTCGGCGCCCAGCTCCCCGTTGTAGCTGACGGTGGCGGCCGAGATCCTCAGCCGGCAGAGCCGTTCCTCGGGCGTGTTGTTGTTGATGACCACAAAGACGTCGAAGTCGCACCCGTTGTTCATCCCCTCGGAAGCCTTGATCCTGAGGGCCAAACCTTCCTCCTCCGTGGCCTGGGTCGTCTCGTGCTTCTCGAAGGAGGCTCTCTCCTGCTCTGAATCTGCAGCCAAAACAGGAGCAAAGAAACCTGGAAAATGTCCTCTTTTGGGGGTGGGGTGGGGTACCCAGAGGCAGCTTCTCTCCCCCCAACACCGTAGGAGGAACGCTGCCCAAACCAGGGGTGAAATGCTCCCGGTTCGGACCGGATCGTCCAATCCGGTAGTGATGGGGACGGGTGGTTCGGAGAAATCAAAGCAAAAATCCCTGCCCCCCCCCCCATGCCCAGCTGAGCCGCACAATCATCAGAGCCTTTTTTTTACTTTTAAAAGGATTTTTTCTACAACCTCTTTGGCTGAAAAAATGCTTTTAAAAGTAAAAAAATAACCCTCTGATGATCGCGCGGCTCAGCTGGGATCATCAGAGGCTTTTAAAAGAAAAAAAAAACCTTTTTTTCTTTTAAAAAAAAGCCTCTGCCTATCGGGCAACTCAGCTGGGATCGTCAGAGCCTTTTGAAAGCATTTTTTTACAACCTCTTAGAGGTTATAGAAAAAATGGTTTTAAAAGTTAAAAAAAAAAGGCCACACCCACCCAGTCACATTACCCTTCCCCCCACCAAGCCACACCCACAGAACCGGTAGTAACTAATTTTAGATTTCACCACTGGCCCAAACCCAACTTATATCTAAAGAAACTCTGCACGCTGAGCTGGGTTATTTTGTTGCAGATGTTTCATTGCTCAAATTACGTCCAAGTAGTCCTTGACTTACAACAATTCATTTAGTGACCGTTTCAAGTTACAACAGCACTGGAAAAAAGTGGTTTATGACCATTTTTCACAGTTATGACCGTTGCAGCCTCCCCATGGTTACGTGATCAAGATTCAGATGTTTGCCAACTGATGGTTTAAAGGTAAGAATTCCCCTCGCACATATGTGCTAGTCTCGTTCCAGACTCTAGGGGGCGGTGCCGTTTCAAAGCCGAAGAGCAAGCGCTGTCCGAAGACGTCTCCGTGGTCATGTGGCCGGCATGACTCAATGCCAAAGGCGCACGGAAGGCTGTTCCCTTCCCACCAAAGGTGGTCCCTATTTTTCTACTTGCATTTTTCACGTGCTTTCGAACTGCTAGGTTGGCAGAAGCTGGGACAAGTAACAGGAGCTCACCCCGTTATGCGGCACTAGGGATTCGAACCGCTGAACTGCCGACCTTTTTGATCGACAAGCTCAGCGTCTTAGCCACTGAGCCACTGCATCCCACAACTGATGGTTTATTATTATTATTATTATTATTATTATTATTATTATTATTATTATATGCTAATTAATTAATAATATTAATTAATAATATTAATATTAATGATGGTTGCAATGTCCTGGGGTCACCTGATCCCCTTTTGGGACCTTCTGATGAGCAAAGTCAGTGGGGAAGCCAGATTCACTGAACAACCCGGTTACTAATTGTATAATGGAAGTGATTCACTTAACAACGGTGGTGAGGTAGGTCGTAAAACGGGGGGAAAACTCACTTGACAAACGTCTCGCTTAGCAATGGAAATTTTGAGCTCAGTTGCGTTAATAAGTCCAGGACTCCCTGTAATGTCATCGCTGCGCTTCAACCCTGAGCAACAAATATTCTCCTTTACTGAAACTCTGCACATGCTTAAGAGCTACAGATGGCCAACTGATGGTGGATGTGCAAAACATGGAACAAAAGTACTACTACACCAATGTTTGTCAACCTCAGAGATTTTAATATGCATGGACTACAATGCCCATGATTCCCCAGCTGGCTGTGCTAGGCATTTCATTGCCCTAGGCCCATGGTGGCGAACCTATGGCACGCGTGCCACAGGTGTCACGCAAAGCCATATCAGTGGACACCCGAGCGTTGCCCTACCTCAGCTGCAGTGCGTATGTGTGCGCCATCCAGCTGATTTTCAGGCCTTCTGGGCCCACTGGAAGTTGGGAAACAGGCTGTTTCCGGCCTCCAGAGGGCCTCTGGGGGTGGGGTGAGGTGGGGAAGGCTGTTTTAGCCCTCCCCAGGCTCCTAGAAAGCCTGGGGAGAGCGAAAAACGGGCCTACTGGGCCCATTGTGCCATCGCATGCCAAAAGAGGGGGGGACACGGGGGGGGGGGGTGTTGCGCATGCATGCGGGGGGGGCGGGGTTATGAATGATGGGTATGGGTACAGGTGTGCGTGACCCCCCGTGTTCCCCCCACTTTCGCCACGTGATGGCAAAAAGGTTCGCCATTACTATCCTAGGCATTTCTTCAGTATTTCTCAATATTTGGGCTTCCATTAAACATACTCAGAAGCCCATTAACAGGTGGTTCTCAATTTACAACTGATTCCTTAGCACCGATTCGAAGTTACAACGGATCTCTCCAGGGCAACATCCAAGGCAGGCAGATTCAAAGTTCTGATGATCGTTCCCACGGTCCTATGATTGCTTGGCAACTGACTGGTACTTATGCCTGTTTCCAGTGACTGCATTCATGTAACCACAATTAATGTTTTGGCCAGAATCTGGCTTTTCTTTCCAGCAAAACGAAAACGAAAAGAAATACAGCCATGGTGGACAAATGGATTTGCTTAATGACGGCTGCGTTCACTTAACAACCATGATTCACTTCAACAGCCACCACCCAAAGGTCATACATTTGATCCTGTCCATGTGGGGATCCACTTAAGGATTGGCCTTGAGTTATGATTGTAATTCCAGGCTCAATTACGGTCGTATTTCCTGCCCGGATGAGCTCATTGGTGCCCACCCAGTTTTCCCACGGCCCCTCCGAGTACCTTCGCCATGCTTGTAGGTGTGCGTGATGTCCTCCTTGGTGTCCTTCCCCACACTCTTGGTGCTGATCTTCTTGCCCACTAAGGTGGGGTGAGTGGTCTTCTTCCGGGACATGTCGCTCTGAAGCATCAGGAAGGCCACGTCGGCGTTGACCTCGGCAAAGACGAACTTCACATCGTACTTGAAATCCAGTTGTCCATCCTTGACGGCTTTCACCGGAGTTGGCCCACAGCAGTAGACTCCTGCGGAGGGAGCACATACAACATAGAAGAACAGGGTTGGATGGGATCTTGGAGGTCTGCTAGTCCAGCCCCCTCCTGGAGCAGGAGACTCTATATACCCGTGATGGTGGCACATGGAGCCATATCGGCACGCGAGCGTCACCCTAGCTCATCTTCGGTGCGCATGCACAAGCCAGCCAGCTGATTTTCAGGCCTTCTGGGCCCACCGGAAGTCGGGAAACAGGCTGTTTCCAGCCTCTGGAGAGCCTCCAGGGGAGGGAAGGCCTGTTTTTCACTCTCCCCAGGCTCCAGGGGCTCTCTAGGTCCCACTGGAAATCAGCAAACAGACTGATTCTGGCCTCCAGAGGGCTTCCCGCGGGGTGGAGGTGGAGAAGACCCTTTTCACCCTCCCTAGGCTCCAAGAAAGCCTCTGGAGCCTGGGGAGGACGAAAAATGGGCCTACTGGTCCCACCGTGCCATCTCGTGCCAAACGCGGGAGGGGGGGGAGCTCAGTGGGGTGGGGTGGGCATGCACAGGGGGGCGGGGCGCATTGAAGAAAAAGTGCAGAGGAGAGCAACCAGGATGATGAGGAGACTGGAGAATAAAAGTTACGATGAACGGTTGCAGGAACTGGACATGGCTAGTCTAGTGAAGAGAAGGACCAGGGGAGACATGATAGCAGCCTTCCAATACTTGAGGGGCTGCTACAGAGAGGAGGAAGAGTGAAAGCTATTTTCCAAAGCACCAGAGGGCCAGAGAAGGAATAATGGATGGAAACTGAACAAGGAGAGATTCAACCTGGAAATAAAGAGGAATTTTCTGACAGTGAGAACAATCAACCCATGGAACAGAAGTTGCTTTCGGAAGTTGTGGGAGCTTCATCACTGGAGGCTTTCAAGAAGAGACTGGACTGCCCTCGGTCAGAAACGGTCTAGGGCCTCCTGCATGGTTGGACTGGATGATCTCAAGAGTCCATTCCAACTATGTTATTCTGTTACTCTTTCTTTTCATTATACTAAAGGTAAAGGTAAAGGTTCCCCTCGCACGTATGTGCTAGTCGTTCCCGACTCTAGGGGGCGGTGCTCATCTCCGTTTCAAAGCCGAAGAGCCAGCGCTGTCCAAAGACGTCTCCGTGGTCATGTGGCCGGCATGACTCAACACCAAAGGCGCATGGAACGCTGTTCCCTTCCCACCAAAGGTGGTCCCTATTTTTCTACTTGCATTTTTTTACGTGCTTTCAAACTGCTAGGTTGGCAGAAGCTGGGACAAGTCATGGGAGCTCACCCCGTTACGTGGCACTCGGGATTCGAACCGCTGAACTGCCAACCTTTTGATCAACAAGCTGAGCCACCATGTCCCCACTTCATTATACTAGACATACCCAATTCCTGCAACTGTTCTTTGTATTTTAAGCCTCCAGCCCTCTAATCATCTTCGTTGCTCTTCTCTCTGCACTCTTTTCAGAATCCTTTTTGACATCATGGCTGGATGCCGTATTCCAAGTGTGGACTTGGCAAGTAACAGTCTGGCCATCCCAGAGCCTCCCTTAGCCTTTAGGAGAGACCTGGTAACACAACCTTTCCATCACTTACCTTCACTCTTTTCCTGCGGAGTTGGGTCCAAAGCTTGCCAGCCGTCATAGCCGCTTGGGAGGTCTGGACGGGTCATCCAACATTCCACCCAGCAATGATAATTCCTGGGTCAAGAAGGGAAGGAGAAAGAATGATTCAGGAGATCCATGGACAGCCTCCTCCTCCTCCTTCACATTCCTTTTGAGGTCATACAGGGTGGAAATGTCCACCAGGCTCCCAGTGATTCATTCTCCACATTCTCCATTATCTACAGAACAAGGTGTTCTCATCGCAAATATGGAAGAAAAGGCCAGAAAGTACTGCTCCTCCTCCTGGTATCCATCAAGACAAAACAACAACAACAACAGCACCAAGCCTGGAAAACAAATGCATACAAAACCAGAATTGAGAAGACAGCAACAGACAGCAAGTGCCGCCTCTGCAAAGAAGCGGAAGAAACAGTGGCGCATCTGGTTAGCTGCTGCCAGAAGATCACCCAGACGGACTACAAACAACGGCACGACAAAGTAGCAACAACGATGCACTGGGAGATCTGCAAGAAATACCCTTTGCCTGCAAAGTGAGGACTGCTGGGATTATAAAATAGAGAAAGTCATTGAAAAATGAAGACTTTAGACTTCAAACAGACACCTCAGACTTAACCATTGTCAATAAGAAAGACCCAAAAAAGTCTGGATAGTGGATATGGCAGGACCTGGGGACAGCAGAGTAGAAGAGAAAGAACTGAAGAATATAACTAAATACAAAGACCCACAAATGGAAACAGAACAACAAAGAAAGCAAAGAATGTCCCAATAGGGATAGGCATTTTGAGTTCAATCCTAAAACATCTGGAACACCATTTGAACACCATCAAGACTGAGAAAATCCCCATCGGTCAACACAAAAAGCAGTTTGACTTGGAAGATTTTATATCCTACCTTTAATACTGTTAAGCCACATCTGCTCTCCCAGGTCCTTGGGAAGGACGGGATAGGTGGATAAAATGCCAGAGCTACTCTAAACACCTGGCTGTGTAATTAACCCCAATAATAATTCTGGACATGTGGTAACAAATGGTCTAACCGAGTCAAGAGAGTTGGCTGAGTGACCGCAGCCAGCAGCTGTTGACCCAGTGCTGGAAAAGGTGTTTACAAGTTGCAAACATATGTAGATTGAAAACCTAATTATCTGTTATTAATGACTGTGGCAGGAGCAAGCAAAGGGAGTTCCAATAGGGAGGGATAGGCACCTTGGCTGCAATCCTAAAACATCTGGAGCATATGTTGACCACCAGTGGCATTGACCAAATCCCCATTGGTCAATTGCAAAAGGCAGCTGTGCTCAGAACAGCTTATCTTCTACATCTAACATCATCAAATGACCACATCTGCCTATTCCAGGTCCTTGGGAAGGACTCGAGAGGTGGACAAAACTGCCAAAATCCAGTCTGAACATCCGGCTGGCTATGCAACGAACAACAACAAAAATAATAATAATAATACCATCGGCGTTGACCAAATCACCATCGGTCAATTGCAAAAGGCAGCTTGACTTGGAACAGCTCACATCCTGTGAGGTTACATCTAACCCCGTCAGACAGCCACATCTGTCTGTCCCAAGTCCTTGAGAAGGACTCAACGGTTGGACAAAAATGACAAATCCAGTCTGAACATCTGGCTGACTGTGCAATCAACCATATATAATAATCGTCACGATCTTAAATTGCACAATTTGGGAGGCGGTGGAGGTTGTGGCCATGAGGAAGCTCCAGATCGTCCGAGTTAAGAAAGAGCCTTCGCTTCTTGTTGAGGTTGGAGAAGTCCCAGCTTCCCACCAGCTTCTGCCAGGGAACTGCAGAGCCCAATTAAGACGGTCAATGATCCAAACCAGGAGGATCAAAGCCTCTGGAGGGGT
Source organism: Pantherophis guttatus (assembly GCF_029531705.1). Next base: position 1,383,551 of record NW_026844040.1, on the reverse strand, counting down.
CACGGGCGGTCATGGCACCTCCCACGCCCCATGAAGTCATTCTGCCACAAGTCACGGGAGGATCTGGGCAAAAGGACCACGATGGGTGAATCTCTTTCCTAGTTATGGACTCCAGACCGGCTTCTCTGTGGATTCCCATCCTCATTTCTCACGAGGATGCTAATTTGCTAAATGCTAATTAGCTAATTAGTATTTAGCTAATTTGTGGACTTTAATTAGCTGACCATGGCTCAGTCTGTAAGCCTCTTGCTTTAGGGCAGTGTTTCTCAACCTTGGTAGCTTGAAGATGGGTGGACTTCAACTCCCAGAATCCCCCAGCCAGCAGCGCTCTCTGCTTTGCCTGAGGCTTCTTGGTTTATAAAAATAAAAATAAAAAGCAACGGTACTGATTTCCAAGAAGCCTTGAAATTTTCTTGGAAAGGTTTAGAGAAAAAGGACGTTATCCAGGGAGGGGAAGGCCATTCCGTGATAGAGGAAGCGTCATGCTGGCAAGATGCATTTTGGGAAGAGTAAAAAGGCAAAAACCAAATGAATGAATGAATGAATGAATGAATTAATTAATTAATTAATTAATTAATTAATTAATTAATTAAAAACAGAGCCTTTTGCTTAGGGAGGGAACAGCAAAGCCTCCCCAGCTCTTACACAACTCTTGAAAGAGAAATTAAAAATTATGGACTGGGAGATTAGCAATCAGACATCTGGAAAAAAAATTAATGCTTTTCTGCATTCTGACCGGGGGGGGGGGGGGGCAAAAAAAAGGGGGAGGGGAGGTGGGAGGGGGGGGGGAGGAAACGGGGGCGGGGGGGGGGGAAAGGGGCTTGGGTGTCGCAGGGCTGAGTCACCCTGTCTCGCCTGCAGTGCAGACAGGACAGAGGGAGTTGTACAAGCGAGCCCAGCAGCTCCGTGTCCTGAAATGCAGGGGCAGCTTGTAAGGCTGGCTTCCTGCAGAAAAGGATGAGTTGTAGGACTGAGGATTGTGGGAGGGGAGTTGTGTTAGCTTTGTGGTAGCCAAGAGTGTTAGTATTTGCTAGCCAATTAAAAGATTGGGGATCCCTGGTGCTCTCTGAGCTGGGTTGTTTTCTTCCAGATGTTTCATTATCCAACTAGGGAACATCATCAGTGGTAGGAGGGAGTGAGGAGGATGAGGAGGAAGGAAGGAAGGAAGGAAGGAAGGAAGGAAGGAAGGAAGGAAGGAGAAGAGGAGGACTATGTGGTCCTTGGTGATCTCTGAGCCTGGTTGTTTCCTTGCAGACATTTCATGACCCAGCTAGGGAACATCATCAGTGCTAGTAGAGAGTGCAGTTTGATGAGAGGTAGGAGGACGGGGCAGTTTGTCCCCCAAGCCCCCCTGCTGGCCTTCCCACTCCCGCTCGTCACTCACCAGATGAGCTCCTTGTTCCCCCTCTGCAGCTTCCCATTCTCGTCCAAATATTGCTCGATGATCAAGTTCCCATTCGTGTCGTGGGCAGAGTTATAGTTGGTAACCACGCGAGTAGGGATCCCAAGGCACCGGAGCACTAGGAGAAGAAAACACCACGTTCAGCATCTCTTCTGCTTCCTGGCAGGCTACCCCGACCCCAGACTCACCCTGGAAAGCCGAACAAAATGTCAGGTCCCAGATATTTCTACAGGGACGATGGCATTTTGGGGGGAGGAATTGGGGGGAGGAATGGAGTGGTCTCTATATGAAGTTTCTGTTTCTGTTTCTTGCATTCCTGTGTTAATCTCTATATGTAGTTTCTGTTTCTATTTTCCTGCAATGATATTGTCACTGCATTTTTGTATTTACCAGATGAGCTCTTATTTTTGAACTTTCAGACTTACCGTCGCTTGCCAAGCTCTTATCAGTAAGCTAACTGCGCATGTCCACATTCTTTCACTTTCTTCTATCTTTCTTTGTTCTCCGGCCAGGAGAGGTGGCCGGGAAAGCTTTGCCAAGATGTAATTAATTAGCTAGTAAGATGTTTTATCTTCTTTATAACAAATAAATGAGTTTTCCTTAGAAAATATATCTTCGGGTTTATTTTCTTAAAGTATACTTCAAGGAAATGGTCACGATCCATTCTCTAATCAAGGTGCAATTACCCAAAAGCAGAATGGGATAAATTGCCACCCTGACAGATATAAAGTGGGAGGGGTTTGGTTAGCATTGCTCTAAATAGCTGGTTGTAAGTGAGAAGCTCCAGTTCTTGCCTAAATCTCTTGTCATCACAAACCTCTCCCATAAAAGATCCTTTTGGAACAGCTGCGGTTTCAAGAGTCCTGCTTTCTCAGGAAGATTGGAGAGGCGAGACCTCACAGCTCCTTTAAGGCTGGCCTGTTTGTAAACTGACATTTGCATCCCTGCTTGTCTTCCCTGCCTCGAACATCCGGCTTTTCTCTCGGTGCCTCCAGGAGGTTGGGGAGATTTTGATCTCCTAAACCAGTGATGACTAACCTTTTTGCCATTGCATGCCAAAAGTGAGTGAAGTACATGGGGGGGGGGGTCGCCCGTGCATGTGCCCACACCCATAATTCTACGTGCCCCAACCCGTGCCTGCGTGCGTGACACACCTGCGCTCCCCCTACTTTTGGCACGTGACGGCCTGGTAGTCCTGTTTTTCACCCTCCCCAGGCTCCAGAGACTTTCTAGGAGCCTGGGGAGGGCAAAAACGGTCTTCCCTGGAGGCTGGAAATGGCTCGTTTCCCGACTTCTGGTGGGCCCAGAAGGCCTGAAAATCAGCTGGCCAGCACGCACGTGCGCACCGGAGCTGAGTTCGTGTGCCCACCGATATGGCTCCACGTGCCACCTGTGGCACGGGTGCCATAGGTTCGCCATCCCGGTCCTAAACTTTGGAGAGTGCGTGTGCCACACGGTGTGCAGTAATCAAACAGGTGGAAAGGAAGTAGCAGAACTCAGATAACAAGGTGAAACACTGGGTCAGTCGAAAAGGGACTCAAACCTCAATACACCGACGCACAAAAGTATGGAGAATAAACAGGGTGAATTAGAAATTCAAGTAAATGAGGGCAGATATGATATGGTTGCCATTACGGAAACTTGGTGGGATGAAACCCAGATAGCAGTCTTCCGGTATTGGAGGGACTGCCACAAAGAGGAGGGGGCCAGCTTATTTTCCAAAGCACCAGAAGGCAGGAGAAGAAACTGTAAGAAGAAACATCCTTCTGGGTTCAGCTCCAAGTGGGGGAAAAGACACTGGAAACATGGAGACTGCTTGGAAAGATGGATTAATGGTGGACAGGATCACATGGCTTGAGTTCCTGAACAGAAAAGGGTGAGATACAGCGAGTTCTGGGGTTTTATGCCCTCTCTGGCTCTGAACTTCCTGGGGCCCCGAAAGAGTATCCTGATTGGTTGTCAGACTCCCAGGGGGTGGGGGTCTTAGTTAGCCTTGCTGGCTGATGTAATCTTCCCAGGTGCCATGTGGTGAGTTTCTGTTACTAGATGGGTCCTATTGTGTTAGTTTCTGTTGCTAGATGGGTCCTATTGTGTTAGTTTCTGTTGCTAGATGGGTCCTATTGTGTTGCAGATGATGGTCCATTGACAAAGGTGGGAGGGAATTGAGTTTCTGCCTGTGGCCCATTGACAAAGGGTGCAGGCAGGAAGATGGGAGCTGCTTTGTCTTTAAAACATGCTTCTCCATTTCTCATCCAGGGAAACATAATATTCTGCCTTTTTAATATTTCCCAAAATATTTCATTCCTCTAGGAAAGGGGTGGGTGCTAACTTCCTACAAAACGATGGATGGAAACTGATCAAGGAGAGAAGCAACCTGGAACCAAGGAGAAATTTCCTGACCATGAAAACAATTAACCAGTGGAACAGCTTGCCACCAGAAGTTGTGGGTGCTCCATCGCTGGAGGTTTTTAAGAAGATCCTGGACAGCCATTTGCCTGAAATGGGATAGGGTCTCTTGTTTGAGCAGGGGGTTGGACTAGAAGACCTCCAAGGTCCCTTCCAGCTCTGTTCGGATTGATTGAAACCCACGAATGGATTTAAATTATTTAAAAGAAGCAGACCAAATGAAAGGGGAAGTGGGGTTGCATTAGATATAAGAAATAATGACATCTCTACAGAAATAGAGAACAACAATGATGAATGATGAGACACAAATTCTTGCACTTTTAACCCCAGCCCTGCTGCAAAGTTGCAGATGGAGGCGACTGGAGGTCGCTGACTTTGGGGGTTTTTTTGGGGGGGGAGGAGAGAGGGCTGTTGTAAGTCTGAACATCACTAAATGAACTGTTGTAAGTCGAGGACTGCCTCCTGTGTTTCCTCCTTGCAATGGAGACTTCAGCATCAAAGAGAAATTAAGAATTTCTTTAAAATCGTGCCTGCAGTTAAAAGTCTATGGAGATTCTCCATCATCCACGTCATGGCTGTCATTTTTTCAGTGCCCTTATAACTTTGAACGGTCACTAAATAAACGGTTGAAAGTTGAGGACTTCCTGTGTAGATTTATTTGCACTCAAATTGTAAGAAAGAGAATTATCTGATAATCAACGGCATAACCACAGGGTGGCCAAAAAAGAAAATATCAAGATTTTACAGAATACAAACAGAGTTTGAAGGGACTTTGAAGGTCTTCTAGTCCAACCCTCTGCTCAAGCAGGAGATGAATTGAACTCTGCCCGTTTACATGGAGGTAAGGCTTTGATCACTCAGGCATGGCTGCCATCTTGACTTTTTTGACCCCACCGTGAGGACAATCCACCAAACAAATCCAACCCCTGATTTCTGTGGATTCCCACCATATTTGCTACTTAAATCCAGATGCCAAGAAAGAAACAGCCCAGATAATCTCTTTCCAAGTTCACATGAAGATTTTTCAGAGAAGGGAACCACATTTAAATTTAGAAGATTAGTAAATCTTGTTCCAATAAAAGAAATCCTGGCACTGGGTACTTATTATCACATGTGGTGGACATGTGTAAAAGCAAAGAAATATTGGACAAAAATACATACATGGTTAGAAAAAGATGTTAAAGTTAGATATAGATTATAAGCCAGAAATATTTCTGTTAGGTATAGTAGCAGAAAAGTTTGATGATAAAGGGAATATACACTTAATATATGATATGTCTCGGCAGCAGCAAGAATTGTATTTGCACAGTACTGGAAAAATGAGGAAACGGCTACAGAAGATAATGTAATTAAAAAAATACTGGATTGTGCAGAAATGGACAGAAATAGACGTTAAGATAAAAGAGAAAGAAGATACAGAGTATTTTCGAACATGGGACCTGTTCTACATGGTTGGATATTATAGATAAAAATTAGGAGCTGGGAAAGTATTATTATGTAAGCAAATGGATCCAGACAATACGCTGTTCATAAAACACTTATGTATGTAAACTGAAAATGCATAAATAAACTGTTAAAAAAAATTAATATTGGCGTCTATCTTGTCTAATTTGTTGGGCTGTAACATCTCTTGAGCTTATTGTCTGTGGAGATTCTCCATCGTCCAGGTCCTGGTTGTCCCAAAGATGATTTTTCTCAAAAAGCAACTGGATCTTCTTGGATTTTTTTCTTTGAAAACATTTCACTTCTCATCCAAGAAGCTTCTTCCATTCTGGATGAGAAACAAAACGTTTTCAAAGAAAAAACCCAAGAAAGTCTAGTTGTCTTTTGGGGGAAAAAAGCACTTTTGAGACAACTAGGACCTGGATGATGGAGAATCTCCAGAGACATGGAATAGGCCAGGCAAGGAATAATGGATGGAAACTGATCAAGGAGAGATTCAGCCTAGAAATAAGGAGGAATTTTCTGACAGTGAAAACCATCAACCCATGGAACAGAAGTTGTGGGAGCTTCATCCCTGGAGGCTTTCAAGGAGAGACTGGACTGCCATCTGTCAGAAATGCTGTAGGGTCTCCTGCTTGGGTGGGGGGTTGGACTAGATGACCTCTAAGGTCCCTTCCAACTCTGTTAATCTGTAACATCTGTAACATCTCGGTTGTTCTGAAGAAGCTTCTTGGATGAGAAGTGAAATGTTTTCAAATTTAAAAAAACCCAAGGAAGTCCAGTTGACTTTTCCAAAAAGCACCTTTGAAACATCTCTTGAAGTTTTCCCTCAAACCAGCTGCACCACCGTGATGGTGGACCACCTGGGCAGCATATCCGACCTGTTATGGATTCTCACCTGTGCAGGCCACTGCAGCGAAGACCCAGCATTGCCCGTATCGAACCGGTTGGCATCCGTACTTCTGCCACCTCCGAAGAATGTCCACACTGCCACTCCAGGTAATGGGGCTGATCCCATCGTCATAGCGGTTGTCCCAGCGTCCAAAGAGGATGCCTTTGTCATCGTTGCAGTTCACCTGCAGCCGAGGAAGCAACAACTTGGTGTGAAACAACACAAGTTTGGATAGAGAAAGAATGTTTGTAACTCAGGGTTGAACTGAAGGATCCTTGGTCTTCTCTGGG
>NW_026844040.1:1187118-1372118 GCF_029531705.1 Pantherophis guttatus | reverse complement strand
GCCCACACTTGGAATATTGCATCCAGTTTGGGTCACCCTAATGTAAAAAAGATGTGGAGACTCTGGAAAGAGTGCAGAGAAGAGCAACCAGGATGATGAGGGGACTGGAGGCTAAAACATATGAAGAAGGTTGCAGGAACTGGGTATGTCTAATTTAATGAAGAGAAGAACTAGGGGTGACATGATAGCAGTCTTCCAATATTTGAGAAGCTGCCCCAAAGAAGAGGGGGTCAACCTATTGTCCAAAGCACCTGAAGGAAGGACAAGAAGCAACGGATGGAAACATATCAAGGAGAGAAGCAACCTAGAACTAAGAATAGAATAGAATAGAATTCTTTATTGGCCAAGTGTGATTGGACACACAAGGAATTTGTCTTTGGTGCATAAGCTCTCAGTGTACATAAAAGAAAAGTTACGTTCATTAAGGAGAAGCTTCCTAACGGTGAGGACAATTAATCAGTGGAATGGCTTCCATCTAGAAGTTGTAGGTGCTCCATCACTGGAGGCTATTTGTCTGGAATGAAATAGGGTCTCCTGCTTGAGGAGGGGGCTGGACTAGAAGACCTCCATGGTCCCTTCCAACTCTGTTATTCTGTTGTTCCCTCTAGGTGCAGTCAGATTGATTGGATTTGATCTGATCTGGATTCACATAGAACATGCTTATAGATCCATCTCACAGTTAGATCATCTGTCTCATATTTTACCCTTTTTACTGCACTTATAAAAATTAGGCTTCTCTGGATCTGATGGATCCAGTTAGAAGAGCAATTGGCCTGATCCAGTTTTAGACCAGCTCTTCTTCTGCCCTTCCCCAAGTTCTCTCTGGCACAAAGTCAACTTTCCTTTTGTTAGGAAAGAAAAATATTATTCCACCTGTCTTTTGTTCCCTACAGCTAAAAGACAACGTGGTGCTGAGCGGATTTCCTGCAGGAGAGAATGGCTCTCTTGTTCAGACCAAGTCTGCCAGGTGGTACGTGAGCTCTTGACACATCCGCTCTTGGGGTGTCAGCATTTTCGAGGTGTTTTGGGACGGAGGAGGAGACCCACAATGGCTTCTGAAGGCCTGGAGACCAGGGCTCAAACAGGCCCCCAGCTCTCCTCCTGGCAAGTCCTCAGGTGCCAGGTGAGGTCCAGGTGAGGTCCCTCGGGAACTGCACATGGATCTCCTTTGAGGAGTGGGGAGAGAAGGAGGAGGAGCATCCTGGCTGGGGAATTCTGGGAGTTGATGTCCACCCATCTTCACGTGACCAAGGTTGAGAAAGACTGATCCCTCCACAAAAGAGTGAATTTCCCACCACCATCCCAGATCAGAACATCTCCAGGGAAATTCATCCTTCAGGAAACACATATTTGTGTAGGCTTTGTGTGGCAAATGCAAACAGTTTTGAGTGTCCTTTAGCCTGGTGGGATTTTTCTGTCCTTAAGTAGGTTCACATCGGTTTTCACTTCCAGTTCCCTGGTGATTCAGAGCCCATCCTGTCTCTGGGAATCAAGGTCTCCTCCTCCCTTCTCCTCTTCCTCTTTCATTTCCTCTTCCTCCTCCCCCTCCTCTCCCCCTGCTGTCTTCCTCCTCCCTCTCCCCCTCCTGCTCCTCTCCCTCTCCCCTCCTCCTCTCCCTTTTCTCCTCCTCTTCCTCTCCTCTCCCTCTCCTCCTGCTCGCCTCCTCCTCCTCTCCCTCCTCCTCCTCCTCTCCTCATCTTCTCCCCTGCTCCTCTCCCTCTCCCCCTCCCTCTCCCCCTCCCCTCTTCCTTTCCTCCTCCTCCTCCTCACCCTCACCCCCTGCTCTCCTTCTCCTCCCCCTCCTCTCAGCATTTTCACGGAGAGGTCACCCGAGTGAATGAAAAAATAAATAAAGCACGAAGCTCCCTTTGTAGGATTATCTCTGGCCATGAAAGGCCCTTTCAGAGCCTTTTTTATTAACTGGGGATGAGATTTAAGAGAGGGATTTAGATGCAAGATTATAGGAAGGTTTTTAAAAATGGATCGTGCGTTGATCTGCCCTTCCTGAAAATCAGGACCGAGAGCCAAATGTCTCCAAGAACATCTAAACTTCCTGCTGCAAACCTCAGACCCGCCATAAACCCCAGTTATGAATCTGCTCCTTCTTTCCCTCCTTCAAACCTTGGCAAGGATGTACAAATGCTCATTTTTAAGTTTATGTACCTTTTTACAAGAGGAAGTTCACTGGACACCAGCGTGTTTCTTTCTGCCGGACAGAACATCTTGTAATAGCCAGTCCTGGCTTCCGTCTCAGTTTGGTGGGACAGCAAGCTACGTTGCTCTCATCTGGGGAGGGGGCAGGGTTTTTTTTAGAAGCTGAGTATCCCAAATAAAAGGATACTCCAGAGAAGCTGATAGAAAGGACAAAGTGAAATGCAATTTATATCTTCTGATTCTGGATCGGATAAAGCGGGAGAAACTGGTGGTCTTCCAGAACTTGGAGAATCATTTTAGTGGTTTTTAAAATATGAGCTGAGAAGAAGCTCAGGTTCGACGGTGAGGTCAGGATCACTGAACCCTTGCGGGTGTCTGTTGCCAAGGTATACAACAAGCAGGAAAAATTCTGCCTTTGTTCCAGCACAAGATGGAAATCTGGGCAGCTGTCAAGCTCTCAAGCAAGAATGACAAGCTGTAATTCTTCCCTGCTGAGTTCTTTATTGTTTCACACCTTTAGGCAAAAGCGTGCCAGAGTAAACACTCAACTATCTGCATCTACAATATACTCTGGGAGGTATTGAGGAGGGGCTGTCTTCAGCCTCTTTCTCTCACACGGAATATCCAGGCTGAGATACCTCTGCCCCCCTCCCTCTTGTGATCCACCTAATTATAATTCCTCACATCAGGTGTGGACTACAACTCTCAGAAGCCCTCAGCCACCATGAAACAATGGATGGAAACTAACCACTAAGAGAACTGTATGGAAAAACATCACCTGAAATGGAATCGTTGTCCAACACTCTTCAATATCTTCATAAATGGCTTAGATGAGGGAATAGAAGGGAAACTCACCAAATTTGCAGATGATACTAAACTGGCAGGAATAGCTGACACCCTAGAAGATAGGCTCAAGGTCCAGATGGATCTTGATGGACTTGAACACTGGGCCCTATCTCACAAAATGAAATTCAGTGTAGAGAAAAGTAAAGTCCTACACTTAGATAAGAAAAACCAAAAGTACACATATAAACTGGGTGAAACCAGGCTTAATAGCAATAATTCTGAGAGGGGCCTTGGAGTCTTAGTGGACAACCAACTAAATAGGAGCCAGCAGCGTGTGGAGGCAGCCAAAAAAGCCAATGCAATCCTCAGTTGCATTAACAGAGGGATACAATCAAGATCAAGGGAGGTACTACTACCACTCTATAAAGCCTTAGTAAGACCACACCTAGGATACTGCATCCAGTTTTGGTCACACACTATTAAAAAGTTGTTGAGGCTCTAGAAAGAGTGCAGAGAAGAGCAACCAGGATGATGAGGGGACTGGAGGCTAAAACATCCGATGAACGGTTGCAGGAACTGGGCCTGGCTAGTCCAGTGAAGAGAAGGACCCGGGGAGACAGGAGAGCATCTTCCAATATCTGAGGGGCTTCCATAGAGAGGAGGGGGTCAGGCTATTTTCCAAAGCACCTGAAGGCCAGACGAGGAACAATGGATGGAAACTGATCAAGGAGAGATTCAACCTGGAAATAAGGAGAATTTTTCTGACAGTGCGAACAATCAACCAGTGGAACAGAAGTTGCCTTCAGAAATTGTGGGAGCTTCATCACTGGAAGCTTTCAAGAAGAGACTGGACTGTCCTCTGTCAGAAATGTCGTAGGGTCTCCTGCTTAGGTGGGAGAGGGAGTTGGACTAGATGACCTACAAGGTTCCTCCCAACTCTGTTAATATGTTAATATGTTACTGTCCGTATGTACAGTCAAGATATTGGAATGGAGTTTGGACTGGACAAATGCGCCATGCTTACCATCAGACATGGAAAAATAGTCAAAATTGAAGGAATCAATATGCCCTACAGAAATAACATCAAAAGCCTGGATGAAATGATGATATTTGTACCTGGGCATCCTTCAAACTGACAACAACAAGCACAGTGAAGTCAAGAAAGAGCTTAGAAGTGACTAGATCAAGAGAGTGAAGAAGATCTTAAAGTCCAAACTCAGTGGAGGAAATGCCATCAAGGCAATTAATACTTAGGGAATTCCAGTCATTAGAGACACAGCTGGAACAGTGGACTGGACTCAAGCAGAATTAAAAGCCCTGGCTAGGAAGACCAGAAAAATAATGACAATGAATCGTGCCCTTCATCCTCGCAGCTACATTGACAGACTTGACTGACCAAGCAAAATTGGTGGGCGTGGAACATTGCAAGTACATCAAATGATTGAAGAAAAAAAAAAAGGGCATTGGAAGAATATTCAAAGGATAGTGAAAGAGATGCATGGAAACTAGTAGAACAGAGAGTCTACTGAGTACTGGCAAAATTAAATTGGCCTACAAGAAAGAATAAATGAAGAAGGGAAAGGTGACATGGGAAGTCAAAGCATGCTGGCTGGGGGATTCTGGGAGTTGAATTCCACACGTTTTAAAGTTGCCAAGTTTGGAGACCCCTGCTCTAGTCCAGAAATGGCCAACCTTGGCAACTTTAAGACTTGTGGACTTCAACTCCCCAAACTGCTGGCTAAGGAAATTCTGGTAGTTGAAGTCCACCTGTTTTAAAGTTGCCAAGTTTGGACGCCCTGCTCCAGTCCCTGAGTACAAGTGGACTTTGGGCAAGAGGACAGCTGAGTCTTTTCAAACTAAGTCCTCCCCCACGCACCCCACAACATTTTCCTGGGCTTCAAGCTATAAAACTATAAAAAAGACGTTGAGACTCTAGAAAAAGTACAGAGAAGAGCAATCAGGATGATGAGGGGACTGGAGGCTAAAACATACGATGAACAGTTGCAGGAACTGGGCACGGCTAGTCTAGTGAAGAGAAGGACCAGGGGAGACAGGAGAGCATCTTCCAATACTTGGAGGGCTGCCACAGAGAGGAGGAAGGGGGTCAAGCTATTCTCCAAAGCATCTGAAGGCCAGACAAGGAATAATGAATGGAAACTGACCAAGGAGAGATTCAACCTAGAAATGAGGAGGAACTTTCCGAGACTGAGAACAATCAACCGATGGAACAGAAGTTGCCTTCGGAAGTTGTGGAGCTTCATCCCTGGAGGCTTTCAAGAAGAGACTGGACTGCCATCGGTCAGAAATGGTGTAGGGTCTCCTGCTTGAGCGGGGGGTTGGACTAGATGACCTATCAGGTCCCTTCCAACTCTGTTAATCTGTTAAAGCTGATTCCTAACTTGGAGATCTGGATCACCGGCCAAACCTGGCAAGCTGTTGAGAACTATCTTGGGGAATCATGCGGTGCCTGTCCCCTTGCCTATCCATTCCCGTTCGGCTGCTTTTGAACGATGGGTTGGCACTCATCTGGAACAGCCCTAATGCTGCTTCGCTCTAGTCAGGTTGACTGCAAAGTGTCAACACCACCAAGCATTTGTGGAAACCTGGAGACAGTGTTGACAAATGGCCAAATTCCCCAACGGATGGTTGGGTTGGCTGGTTACTTGGGTGCCGAAACGCCACCAAACATGTCTCCCTCCCCCCAAAAAAGAAACCCAAATATATTTTTAAATGACTTTCCTAGTTCTGAATGTTTAAAAATAGGGTTGCGTGTTGTGGTACACAGTGGGGCCTTCATATATATATATATATTTTTAGCAAAGTTGTCCTGTGGTAAGATGGATGGCCAAAACATTTCACAAATAAATAAATCTGTTTTGCGGAATGAGCATTTAGGAACGCTGCAATTCCTGAACGGAAGGACTCTCTGGAAATGGAATCGGGGTGATGGTGATTTTTTCTGCTCCACATAATTTGCCCTGGTCATCTCCTGCCTTGGCTACTGCAAGGGGCTCTACGTGGGGCTACCCTTGAAGAGTATCTGGAAGTTTCCGCTGGTGCAGAATGTCGCCACGCAAGCGATTTTGAGAGCCTAGAGAAGGACAAATATAACCCCCCCTGTTCCGCAAACTACAGTATATTGGGTGCCAGTTTGGTACCAGGTCCACTTCAAGGTGCTGGCTGTGACCTATAAAGCCCTCCATAGCAGGGGTCTTCAACCTTGGCAACTTTAAGAACTGTGGACTTCAACAGAGGGAGAGAGGGGGAGGGAGGGAGGAAGAGAGAGAGAGGGAGAGAGAAAGATGGATAGATATGATTGATTGATGATTGAGATGATAGATAGATAGATGGATGGATGGATGGGATTGATAGATGATATAGAGAAATTGGATGGATGGATGGATAGATAGGGATAAAAGATAGATAGATATCCAGTTATAATAACTATCCTCATGAGCAGCAACAGATTATAGAGAGATAGACCGACACCCCTTCTACTCCTTCCCCTCACCCCCCTCAACTGAATGACACCAAAATGAAATAGTCAACCTTCAAGATGGGTGAGAAGATACATAAGGGGTTTTTGACCATGCCTAGAAGATTGATTGATTGGTTTAGAATGCTTATAAGGCTGTCTCTCTTATGCACAACAGTCCTAGGTGACTTCCCCGCATCATTCACAAAATCGGAATAAACAAAATCCAGAAAACCCCACAACTACATCACATACGGCATCCCAGTGACACAACATCCCATCAATAACACATCTGCATGCACATTTGGGGTTCTCTTCACTCCTAGCCTTGTTCCTGGATGAAAATCCAGGTCTTTATGGTTTTCTGGAAAGCCAACAGCATGGAGGGAAGCTTCAGATCTTGAGAAGAGACTGGCCACCACAGAAAGTGTGGTCCTGGTCATGTTTAATGGAAGGGACCTGAAGTTCTTCCACCCCCCACCTGACCTGGTGGGGCAGACAGATATCCTTTGGGAGATGCGGCCCCACCCATAGTGGGACAAGAGAACAGCTCACCTGTCCGAAGTTCCATGGGATGGAGACGATGTAGTCCTTCGATCCTTGGTAGATCAGGCCTTGTTGGGTCAACACATACTCAACCCGGTCCTCATTGTTCTCCATGTACGTGGAGTCCTCTGTTGAAAAAAAGGAAGCTCAGATGCAGGAGGCAGTTTTGGGATGGAGAGAAGCCCTGACACAAGAGAACTTCTGCAGAACCTCTGTGTCCACCTTCCCTGGAGGGCTGGTCTTCCAGAACATTGGCCATCCACCCCACCCCCAGGGTGAGGATCACGGGAGCTGGCAATCTAGCCCACGTCCCAAGGACGCCCCACGGAGGAAGGCCAACCTGAAAGAAACCACCTTGAAGCAAAGAATGAAGAAAGACAGATGACTTCTCCTGAAAATAGAGCTTGCTCATTCTTTGCTGTCAGGCAAAACAGAGATTTCCTCTTATCAGCAGCGGAGAAAAGCTTCAGGAAGGTGAGGATAATGGGAATTGATTAGTTTATCAGTAATCCCCTTGACGCAAAATTGTGTGGGGTTGGTTCGTATGGAGGAGGGGGGGCTTCTCTCAGACTCATGATATGAAAAATAACATCATGTTTTCAAGGTTGATTGAGATCATCCCTTGAGGTTCTCCATGAAGTTCTGAAAGTCAGTCGGACTTCAGCTGTCCTTGGACACTTGGACAAGGGGATAATATGTAGCCTTCAGTCTGACCCCAGAAGGTAAAGATAACCCAGGGATGTCCACAGGGCAGGTCAAAAAAGTCAAGATGGCAGCTAAAACGATGCCATTGAAAGTCTGACGATGGAGACTCAGAGAGTTCTTTCCCGTGGGAGCCAAGGACACTCTACCAGGTGTTGGAGAGGCATGGACCAAAGCCAGCCAGGATTGGGACTGCAACCTGATTGGACCATGTCACAGATGTGTGACCTGGGGAGGGGGGAAAGAACTTTCGTGTTTGATTTGGGTGGGGGAAACCTCAGATCCTTCAGAGTCAGTTTTTCCCCAGATGTGCCAATATGACATGCCTAATAAATCTGTACTTTGAGGAACATGCCTGCTTGGGAGTGTTGATTCCGTTGGGTGTGTTAAGAGGAAACCTGACCCTCCTCCTCCTCCTCCTCCTCCTCCTCCTCCTCCTCCTCTTCCTTTCTGCCAATTCCCCTCCCTCCTAGCACTTCCCTAGCTGGGTTTTGACTTTTGGAATCTGCCATTCCAAAACCTGCCCCCTCTTCCTGCCATCTGCCTGGGAGAGCAGCAAGAAGATCTTGGAAGCCCATCAGGCCCCGTTCGCTCCTCCAAGTCCCACCACTGCCAAGTGGGACTTCCTCTTCCCTTGATCTGGCCGGTCTTTAGGGCAAAGGCTGGGGGAGTCCAGGAAACCAGGACAGGGTTCAACCAGGGAACAGGATGTCCTGCAATGGCCTCCGTGAGGGCACCGGAGAAGTGAGAGGCCCCTGGAAACCTTCCAGCCTCATCTTTTCCCATTCAAGCTGCCAGAGCTGGCCCCCCTGGGTCTTTTGAGTAACCGAATGGCAACGTTGAAGGGAACTTGGAGGTCTTCTAGTCCAACCCCTCTGGACTTCATATATGTACCTATGTATTTGTCCGTTTTTCTGAACTACCCATCTTCCTCAAAGAGGGGCCCTGGGTGGTATAGAATGACATATTAAAATATAAAATGGTACAGGCAGTCCTTAACTTAACAACAATTTGTTTAAGGGACTGTTGGAAGTTCCAACGGCAATGTTTTTCACACTTATGACAGTGGTGGGATTCAAAGTTTTTTACTACCGGTTCTGTGGGTGTGGCTTGGTGGGCGTGGCAGGGGAAGGATACTGCAAAAGCTCCATTCCCATCCCACTCCTGGGGGAAGGATACTGCAAAATCCCCATTTCCTCCCGATCAGCTGGTACTCAGGAGGCAGAGAATAGATGGGGGTGGGACCAGTCAGAATTTTTACTACCGGTTCTCCGAACTACTCAAAATTTCCGCTACCGGTTCTCCAGAACTAGTCAGAACTTGCTGAAACCCACTTCTGAATTATGACAATTACAGCATCCCCATGGACACAATCAAAATTCAGACGCTTGGCAACTGACTCATATTTATGACTATTGCAATGCCCTGGGGTCACGTGATCCCCTTTTGCGACCTTCCAACAAGCCAAGTCCATGGGGGAAGCCGGATTCACTTAACAACCGGCTTACTAACTGAACAACTGCAGTGATTCACTTAACAACGGTGAATCGGCAAGAACGGTTGTAAGATGGGGCAAAGCTCACTTAACAACTATATCGCTTAGCAAAGGAAATTTTGGTCTCTATTGCAGTCCTGAGTCAAGGACTACATGTACACATAAAAACAACAACAGAATAATAGAACATTAGTATTAAAATATTAATTTAATATCGAATATATCGAATAACGGAACATTAGAATCCAAATATTAATTCTAGTTAAATTGTCTAATTAGAACCAATGCGTGAACTCTAATTTAATTCTAATTAAATTAAACACAATTAAACGTTAGAATTAAAGCGCCAGAATTAAAATTGGTCAAAAGGAGAGGCTGCTTCGCCTATGAAAAGGCTCCTTTTTTTCCTAACGTGTTTGTCCCTTTTCCTTGTCCTCCTGTTTTCCTTGACTCATCTTTGGCTTCCGAACAGACACACCTCGGGGGGAAACACTTTCTGTTCCACGCCTTTAGGTGAAAAATAATCACAAGGAGGACATGAATGTTTGAATTCTTTACTCTAGACTAGAGGATGAGTATTCATTGCGTACAAGTAAGGAACAGGCGTCCTTACAAAAGGGGAAATCGGGCCGAAGCAATTAAGATTAACAGATTAACAGAGTTGGAAGGGACCTTGGAGGTCATCTAGTCCAACCCCCCGTCCAAGCAGGAGACCCTACACCACTTCTGACAAATGGCAGAGCAGTCTCTTCTTAAAAACCTCCAGTGATGGAGCACCCACAACTTCTGGTGGCAAGCTGTTCCACCGGTTAATGGTTCTTACTGGAGGGAAGTTTCTCCTTAATTCCAGGTTGAATCTCTCCTTGATCAGTTTCCATCCATTATTCCTTGTCTGGCCTTCAGGTGCTTTGGAGAATAGCTTGACCCCCTTCCTCCTCTCTGAGGCAGCCCCTCAAATATTGGAAGATGCTCTCCTGTCTCCCCTGGTCCTTCTCTTCACTAGACTAGCATTGCTAGCCTATTTTATTTTATTAAAATAAAAGATATTTTAAGCGTATTTGTTTTCTCTTTGCAAGAGGTCAATTAGACCTCCGTGGTGGGACGGTCCAGCCCGCCTCTGCCAGCACATTCCAACAACATGTGGAGAGCTGGTTTGTTTGCTCAGCGAGGAAGATGGCATAACATTCGGGCTATTTCGATGTTTTGGTCCCGGCTGCCACAAATGATTCATGGGGAAAGTCCCCTTTGGCGAAGCTATGTTGAAAGAGAGGCCGGGGGGGACGCCAGTCCCTTTCGCCTAAGATTTTAGACTTTTCTTTCAAAAGGCTCTTTGTGATGCTTTTCGCTCTGGGGTTGAGTGAGGAAGAACATAGAATAAGAGAGTGGGAAGGGACCTTAGAGGGGTCTATGGAGATTCTCCACCATCCAGGTCATGGTTGTCCCAGAGGAGCTTTTTCAAGACGCAACTGGACTTTCTGTTTTTGTTTTTTTTTGCTTTTGGAGACATTTCTCTTCTCATCCAAGAAGCTTCTTCAGCTCTGACTGGATGGTGGAGAAGGGAAGGATTGATATTCCTTGCAGAGTGCAAATGACCAGCTGTCTTGCAAGGAGTAGAAATCCTTCCCTTCCCCACCATCCAGTCAGAGCTGAAGAAGCTTCTTGGATGAGAAGAGAAACGTCTTCAAAGAAAAACCAGAAAGTCCAGTTGCCTCTTGAAAAAGCACCTTTGGGATGAACTTGGAAGTCTTCTAGTCCAACCCCCTGTTCAAGCAGGAGATCTTATACCACTCCAGACAAATGGTTATCCAATATCTTCTTTAAAACTTCCAGTGTTGGAGCATTCACAACTTCTGGAGGCAAGTCGTTCCACTGGTTAATTGTTTTCATTAACAGGATATTCCTCCTTAGTTCTAGGTTGCTTCTCTCCTTGATGAGTTTCCATCCATTGCTTCTTGTCCTACCTTCAGGTGCTTTGGAGAATAGCTTGACTCCCCTTCCTTTGGGGCAGCCCTTCAAATATTGGAAGACTGTCTCCTGTCTCCCCTGGTCCTTCTCTTCACTAGACTAATCAGTCTAGTGTTCCTGCAACTGTTCATCGTATGTTTTAGCCTGCAGTCCCCTCATCATCCTGGTTGCTCTCCGCTGCACTCTTTCTAGAGTCTCAACCTCTTTTTTTATATTGTGGTGACCAAAACTGGACGTCAACAACATCAACATCAATCAACATGTCAGACTTGAGTCCAATATTTTGGTCACTGCAGAATAACAGAGTTGAAAAGGACTTTGACCCCATCTTCTTGGTGACTGCCCCTCAAGTAACGGAAGATAACTATCATATCACCCCTAGACCTTCTCTTCATTAGACTAGACACCACTCGTCTCCTCGATTGTTTATCATATGGTTTAGCCCCCAGACCCAGGTTCATCCTTGTTGGCCTTCCCTGCCCAAGAGATGCTCACGAGGAGATCAGCCATCCTCTCTGGATTTCTGAAGACCATCCTCATCTGGAGATTGAAGCACAATGGACCTCCAATCCCCAAGACTCTTGGAAATTGGTTGGCCAACATCTTTGGGGTCTTCAGGGAACATGGGAGTGCCACAGAAAGGGGAATTTTAGTGGCCCAGGATAAGGGGTGGTGGTGTTTAAATATCTCCCATGTTCCTCTTCACCATCTTACTCAGTGGCAAATTATGGACAGGATGATGGCACGTTTCAAGTTTCAAGTTTCAAGTTTATTAGATTTCTATACCGCCCTTCTCCCGAAGGACTCAGAGCGGTGTACAGCCTTATTAAAACACATAGATTTTTAAAATTAAAACCAATTAAAATCGAGTATAAAAATTTGGCCCGCGAATTAAAACACACATACACCCGTTTAAAAATTCGTACTGGGCCAGTCCAGCTTGCTGAAACAGGAAGGTCTTTAGGGCACGGCGAAAAGTACGCAGGTCGGGGCTAAGACGAAGCTCTAGGGGCAGCTCACTCCAGAGGGCAGGTGCCCCCACAGAGAAGGCTCTTCCCCTGGGTGTCGCCAGTCGGCATTGTTTGGCCGATGGCACCCTGAGGAGCCCCTCTCTGTGGGAGCATATTGGCCAGTGGGAGGTTGTTGACGGCAGAAGGTGGTCTCGTATGTACCCCGGTCCTAAGCCATGGAGCGCTTTAAAGGTGGTGACCAACACCTTGAATCGCACCCAGAAGACCACCGGGAGCCAGTGCAGCTCGCGCAGGAGGTTCACGCAGGAGGCACCCTCATATCTCAGTTCAAAAGCCCTTTGATCTCCTGCCGTGGGCCTGGGGTTGGACTAGAAGACCTCCAAGGTCCCCTCCCACGCTGTTACTCTATGTTCTGTGCTCTGGAAGCCATCAATGGTGCATTAGGTGAACTTTCAGGGAAAGTGTGTTCCTTGGACGCAGCTCTTGGGAGTTGCCTTCCCATAAAAGACAGGTAAGAAAAATAAAATCACGAAGGTAATAACAGGTGGCATCAACGCAGATACTGGTTGTAATTCCTCCGGCTTAGCAAAAGCTTCCTGGCCTCTGGGAAAATCTCTTTGGTTATGTGAGATGCCTTCACTTGGAACGGCCAACGTGCAATTAGCCCATGGCACCTTCTGTTCACAAGGGCTGGGTCCTAAGACCTTGTTTATCTAACCATGGTTTCCAAAGTACACAACAATTAGTCGGGCTTCTCAGGCAACTTTCTAGGCCAGAAGAAACCGAATCACATGATGGAACTTGTTCATGTGAGCCCAGCAGGTCCATGTGCTCGGCCACCGATGGCGAAGGATTTGCTTTGCAGGCCAGAGATTGCAAGCTCAGTACAGGAAGGAAGGAAGGAAGGAAGGAAGGAAGGAAGGAAGGAAGGAGAGAAAGAAAAAGAAAGAAAGAAAGAAAGGTATAAAAGAAGGAAGGAAAAAAGGAAGGAAAAATATAAAAGAAGGAAGGAAGGAAAGAGAGAAAGAAAGAAAGAAAGAAAGAAAGAAAAAGAAAGAAAGAAAGAAAAGTATAAAAGAAGGAAGGAAAAAAGGAATGAAAAATATAAAAGAAGGAAGGAGGGAGGGAGGGAGGGAGGAAGGAAGAAAAGAAATAAGTCCTCGACCTATAGCCATTCATTTAGTGACCAAAGTTATAACAGCACTGAAAAAAAGAACTTATGATCCTTTTTCACACTTACAACCATTGCAGCATCCCAGGGTCACATGATCAAAATTCAGGCACTTAGCAATTGACTCATATTTATGACGGTTGCACTGTCCCCGGGGTCACGTGGTTCCCTTTTGTGACCTTCTAACAAGCAAAGTCAAAGTCATTCAACAACCATGTCACTAACTTAACAACCAAAGGGAGTCACTTCCACAACATTGGCAAGAAAAATGATAAGAGACTCAACAACGGTGTTGCTTAGCCATGGAAATTTTGGGACTCGGTTGTGGTCATAAGTCGAGGACCCCCTGCTCCTGAATGTCAGGAAGGACTTAGAAGAACCGTCTCTGAAAACCTGGGAAGATACTGCTAGTCAGCGTAGGCCGTCCTTCCCCAAGGCGGATCCCACAAGAGGTGTTGGTTCTGCACCCCAGAAGAACCTCATCCAACCACGAATGATCCAATGGTTGGAGTAATCTGGGCAGGCCATGCTGAGGCAGATCTCCCCAGATCTAGCTTGGCAGAAGAAGAGCTCATTGGTTCCTCCCACGGCTGGGGAGAAGACCTACCTGGACACCAGGGGTTGAAGAGCAGGACAAACTCGCCCAGGTTGAAGCTGGAGCCCTGATACTGGGTGGAGGCGTCCAGGACCAGGCGGTATCGGCCGATGCGGGCGTCCGGAGGGGAGGAGATGGAGACGGAGAGGGACAGCCCGTCCTGCTGCTCCACGGCCGAACTCCAGGCCGAGCCCTCCAGGGAGCAAGAGAGAGGGAAAGGGGAGCGGGTCCCGGAGGTCTCGATGGGGCAAGGTCCTACGGAAGGGAAGGAGGGAGGCAGAGAAGATGGAAGGAAAGGAGGGAGGGAGGGATTGACAGAAGAAGAGAGGGGGAAGGAAGAAGGGATTGAGAGAAAGAGGGAGAGAGGGAAGGAGGGAAGGGATTGATGGAGGGAAGGAGGGAGAGAGGAAGGGAAGGAGGGGGGAGAGAAGATGGAATGGAAGGAGGGAGGGAGGGGTTGACAGAGGGAGAGAGGGAAGGAAGAAGGGATTGAGGGAGAG
Source organism: Pantherophis guttatus (assembly GCF_029531705.1). The sequence goes on along the minus strand of NW_026844040.1, from coordinate 1,357,758 downwards.
AGGGAGAGAGGGAAGGAGGGAAGGGATTAATGGAAGGAAGGAGGGAGAGAGGAAGGGAAGGAGGAAGGGACGGATGGAGGGAAAGAAGGAAGGGAGGAAGGGAAGGAGGGAGGGAGAGAAGATGGAAGGAAAGGAGGGAGGGGGGGATTGGCAGAGGGAGAGAGGGAAGGAAGAAGGGATTGAGAGAAAGAGGGAAGATGGAAGGAAGGAAGGGATTGATGGAGGGAAGGAGGGAGAGAGGAAGGGAAGGAGTGGGGAGAGAAGATGGAAGGAAAGGAGGGAGGGAGGGGTTGACAGAGGGAGAGAGGGAAGGAAGAAGGGATTGAGGGAGAGAGGGAAGGAGGGAAGGGATTAATGGAAGGAAGGAGGGAGAGAGGAAGGGAAGGAGGGAGGGACGGATGGAGGGAGAGAAGGAAGGGACGAAGGGAAGGAGAGAGAGAAGAAAGGCACAGGTGAGTTCATGATCTCATTTTTCAAAGGGGGAGTATGGGGATTTCAGGGCTCCCCCTTTGTGATGGTGGGGGCCTTTCAGGAAGCTGCTAATGACCCAAGGGGAAAACATGTTCCAGGAGGAAGACTCCTTGCTGTCACATTATCACATGACTTTTGCATTGATTGCTCTGCAGTCCAGCTCAGCCTCTCTCAAACGGGGCCATTGGAAAAGGCGTCGACTTCAACTCCCAGAATTCCCCAGCCAGCCAGGAGACAGCGACCCAAATTATTTAGGAGAGCAGATGTCAACCTCTCCTCGGTCCCCAAACAACTTAAGCCTGGCCCTTTCCTTGCCCAGGTCAAACTGTCCAGGACAGCTCCTGCTCCTTGCAGACTTTTGGGGCTCTGCCCAGCAGCCCAGGAGCCAAGGGGCTAGCAAGCACCCCGCTCTCCTGCCCACAGCTGGGCTGCTGGGGGGTGGGCTTCTCTTTTGGAGGGCTTTCCTGACTGGGAAGCCCACCTTCTGGGAAAGCAGCAGGAATTCTGGATGGTCATTACATCCATTTGTTGCGGTGTATTTGCATCTCTCTCTCTCTCTCTCTGTGTACACTCATCTCACCCAAAACAAGTGCAGCCCACACCCACACCCCAGATTGGGCTGCATTACCACAAGCTCTTTTGGCATCTCCTAAAGGTTAGGCTGATGGTCAAATGAGCTGAAAACCTGCCCCATCCTGGCTGTAAACTTCCATTGGCTTCCCTCCCTCCTTTCATCTTCTCTCCCTCCTTCTCTCTCTCTCTCTCTCTCTCTCTCTCTCCCTCCTCTCTCCTTTCCTTTCCTTTCCTTTCCTTTCCTTTCCTTTCCTTTCCCTTCCTTTCCTTTCCTTTCCTTTTGCTTTTCTTTGTTCCATCCTTCCTTCCTCCCTCCCTCCCTCACTTCTTCCTTTTTGCCAAGCAGGCAAAGTCTGCCCTTCCCTCGGAAGGCCACTGCCAGGACAGGCCATCTGCCCTGCTGCCCATCCGGGAGGACCAGAAGGATGGGCGTCTTTCATGGCAAGAGGCGGGCATCAGAAGCGGTGGCTGAAAACACACACAGGAACCTCGGGGGGGGGCGTGTTTTGCCTCCCCCTCCAGCTGGCCACTGGCAGTCTGAGACCCGGTCTCGGCCCCTGCTTGGCTGGGGAGGCCAAACTCTGATCCAGCGGCCCCCACAGAGGGACGGGACGGGCTACAGGAGTAGCCTGTTCCTCCCCTGGGCGAGAGAGGGGCCCTCCCCCTTCAGACAGAGGCTCATTCATTCTTGTACAGGAGGTGGAGGGGTGGGGTGGGGGGGCAGAGAGGTGTTACTTCCTGGGAGGGGTCTGCCAACTCCCAGCTGCCCAGCCCAGCCTCTGCCCCCTTGCCAGCAACACCGGCTCTTTGTGTCGAGAGGCCGGGACAGATGGGCGGTTGGGGGGGTGGGACAGACCCTCCTTCAGGTTTGCTTGCCAGGACCCCGACTCTGCCTTCCGGAGAGACAGAGGCCCTTTTCATCCAGATCCAGGAGCTGCCACTCTTGCTGGGGAAGGCAGTCACATCTGGCCAAGCAAAGGGGGTCTTCTCTGGCCCACTACCCAAATTCCAGCCCCTCCGTCAGCTGCATCGGTTACAAATTCCACCGGGGTCTGTAAATACCCTGGTGGCAGCCCCAACTCTGTTCTCAATGCCCCTTTCCTTTGGGGGGGGGGGAGCTGCTCTCTTGACTTTCCTTTTTTAAACTTTCTGATTTAAAACCAATTTCTGTAGGGCACTCAAGATGGGCTGCTTTAAAAAGGGTGGATTATAACTCCCAGAATTCCCCAGCCAGTTAAGGGGTAGACTTCAACTCCCAGGATGCCCCACTCATCATAAAGGTTGGTTTTTCCCAAAAGGCAAATGGACTTTCTTGATGTTTTCTTTGAAAATGTTTCCCTTCTCATTCAAGAAGCTTCTTCGGTTCTGAAGAAGTTTCTTGAATGAGAAGAGAAATTTATTTTATTTTTTTAATTTATTTTATTAGGCTTATATGCCGCCCTATCTCCAACGGACTCAGGGCGGCTCACAACAATAAAACCACAATCCAATGCAAGATTAAAATGCCTAATTAAACAAATACAGTTAAAACCCGTAAAAACACCATCAGTCCAGGCCAGGGAACTCGAATAGCCAAGTTTTTAATTCGCGGCAAAAGATGCGAAGGTCAGGGGCCAGCCGAAGCCCCAAGGGAAGAAACGTCTTCTAAGAAAAAAAACCCCAAGAAAGTCCAGTTCCTTTTGGAAAAAGAGCAACTTTGGGACAAAATCTCTGCTCCATTTTACAAAAGAAGAAAAAGGGAAAATATCCCTAAAAATAATATACCGTGTTTCCCCGAAAATAAGACCCTGTCTTATATTTTTTGAATCCCGAAATAAGCGCTTCGCCTTATTTTTGGAGAGGTCTTATTATTTTGGGGCGTGTAGAGTAAGATGGGGCTCCTCTTGCTGTCTTACCTGATTTCCAGCTTTGCATTTAAATATTTTCAGGGAGGGCTTATTTTGGGGCGGAGGCTTATTTTTGTGCATACACTCAAAAGCCCAATTGGGCTTATTATCAGGGGATCTCTTATTTTTGGGGAAACAGGGTAGATATAACATACGATGAACAGTTGTAGGAACCAGGCCTGGCTAGTCTAGTGAAGAGAAGGACCAGGGGAGACATGATGGCAGCCTTCCAGTATTTTAGGGGCTGCCACAGAGAGGAGGGAGGGGGTCAAGCTATTGTCCAAAGCACCCAAAGGCCAGACAAGGAACAATGGATGGAAACTGACCAAGGAGAGATTCAACCTGGAAATAAGGAGAAAATTTCTGACAGTGAGAACCATCAACACATGGAACAGAAGTTGCCTTCAGAGGTTCTGGGAGCTTCATCACTGGAGGCTTTCAAGAAGGGACTGGACTGCCATTTGTCTGGGTTTGTATAGAAGTTGCTGCTTGAGAAGGCTCGACTAGAAGACCTCCAAGGTCCCTTCCAATTCTGTTATTCTGTTAATCAGTGGAATAAATTGCCTTTGGAAGTGGTGAGTGCTCCATCCCTGGAGGCTTTCAAAAAGAGACTGGACAATCATTTATCTGAAATGGTGAATAGGGTCTCCTGCTTCTGCAGGGGGTTGGACTAGAAGACCTCCAAGGTCCCTTCCAACTCTGTTATTCTATGTCCGTAATGGCCAACCTCTGTGCCAGAGGTGGCATGCAGAGCCTCTCTGTGGGCACACGCACCATCGCCCCAACTCAGCCAGCTGGTCGTCCGGTTTCCAACGCACGCATGCATACCGACCAGCTAGTCGTTGGTTTTCCAAGGCTCGTATGTGCCCTAGCCAGCTGGTCATTGGGTTTCCGGTGGTCCGGGGTGCGCGGGATGCATGTGTGCATGTGCCTTCCGGTTTGGGCACTCCGTGCCTAAAAGGTTCCCCATCACTGTTCTATATTCTACTGCTGGTTTCTGTGTTGCTGATTTTCTTCATTTTTTTAAAACCTCCTCTCCCACCGCAGACATCCCTGGCTGTGACTTCAAAGTGGGAACTCCTCAAACTGTTGAGAAATTGTTCAAGGCTGATGTCTGGGTGGAAACCGGTTTACAAGAGACACCGAAGACCGTTTCACCATCAAATTGCAACCTTAGTTTTGGTAATATCCCACCCAGTCAGGCAGGGAAGGGATGCAGAAATCCAGAATAACAGAGGTGGAAAGGAACTAGAAGGAGGAAGAGGAGGAGGAGGAGGAGGAAAACAACTGTGGGGTCATTGGTGCTCTCTGAACTTGGGGATTTTCTTGCAGACGTTTCATGACCCAACTAGGGAACATCATCAGTGTTAGAAGGGAGGAGGAGGAGGAGGAGAACTGTGGGGTCTTTGTACCATTCTTCTAATTTTAAGTCAACATTTAATTTCAATGAAACATGGAAATTTGCATTAAATGATAAATTGACTTGTGATATTAAAATTAGAAGTGGTATATATAAAGAAAATGTTTTTTGGAACACTTGGCAACCATTTGTGGACTTTGCATTTGGGAGATTGGATGAATCGGCACCAGTACCTTATCAAAGAGATTTCTGGAAGAATTGAAGACTTCAAGTTCCTAAAACTTCCTTTCCGTTTGTATAGCACGTTGGGGGGAAATTTTTTTTTTCCTTACTATTGATTTTTTGTATTGATTTTTTTCCCTTTTTTGTTATTTTTTAATAATAAAAATATAAAAATTTTTTTTTAAAAAAAGAACTGTGGGGTCTTTGCTGCTGTCTGAACTTGGTGGTTTTCTTGCAGACATTTCATGACCCGATGAGGTTACATCGTCAGTGCTGGTAGGGAGTGGTGTGTGCTCTCTATTTATATTCTGTTAGCTTGCCCCTGACACTGGGGTTGGTCTCGGAGGTTCTTTGCTTGGGCTGTTTAGTGTTGACTTGTCTGGCAGTTCTTTGATTGGGGTATTGTTTAGTTCTTGATTGTGGGTCTGATGTTAATCTTGGCGTTAATCTCGCTCATCTGGGTGTTGATGGCTGGTGTGTGTGCGGTCTCCTTGTTCCCTTTTTGGCTAGTCCATTATCTCTTGTGCACAGTCTATAAATATTGTTTATGTCTATGTGTCTGTTGATGGCTAATTTGTCTGAGGGCCAGGCCTCTGACAAATTCCCTGGCATTTTTTTTTCCCTGCAGGAAAACCACCAAGCTCAGAGAGCACCAAGAACCCCTCATTTCAACCCTGAACTACCCTGTTTCCTCCCCAAATAAGACACCCCCTGATAATAAGCCCAATCGGGCTTTTGAGCGCATGGCAATAAGGCCAAGCACTTATTTCAGGGTTCAAAAAAATATAAGGCAGGGTCTTATTTTCGGGGAAACACAGTATATATATTCTCTTTTATTGGTATGGCAACACTAATGGCCGATTGAGGAGGGGGGAACCTGGCAGTGCCCGTCTTTGCTGGGCACAAAAGCCCACCCTCTCCTGGCACAGAGCAAGTCACTGCAGAATCCCCCCCCCCAACCTTTGGGGCCACAGGCAGCTTCCCAGCTCAGGGAGATTTTTCCAAGGGGGGCAGCAGATTAAAGGGGTCTGGCTTTTGGGTCATCCCTGGCTTGGTCCCCAAGGGAGGGCCAACACTTTGTTTGGGAACACAACAGTGTGAACATTGTGGGAAAGAATCGTCCCACAACTTCCTGCCTTTGTTTCCCTGCCTTGAATCCTTCTCTGCCTACAGGCTGCCTGGATGGAAGAGATAAAACCTAGGCCAAAGACCACGTGCCCCCCCCCAGCCACACCCACCCACTCTGCAGCCTTCCTCCTCCCTTCCCACCCCACGGAAGAATGTGGGGGTTCAGGCTGGGAACGCCCGGCAGAGCTTCAGAGAAGTCCAGTCCAGGGCTGTTCAGTATGGAGATATCCGCTGAAAGTGAATTTCATTTATTTATCTAACAGAATAACAGAGTTAAAAGGGACCTTGGAGGTCTTCTAGTCCAACCCCCTGCTCAGACAGGAGATCCTATACCATTTCAGACAAATGGCTGTCCAGTCTTTACTTAAAAACCTCCAGTGATGGAGCACCCACAACTTCTGGTGGCAAGCAGTTCCACTGGTTAACTGTTCTCAGGGTTGGGAAATTCCTCCTTAGTTTCAGGTTGCTTCTCTCCTTGATGAGTTTCCATCCGTTGCTTCTTGCCCTGCCTTCAGGGGCTTTGGAGAATAGGTGGACCCCCTCCTCTTTGTGGCAGCCCCTCAAATATTGGAAGACTGCTATCATGTCTCCCCTAGTCCTTTATTCCTTTAAACTAGACAATTCCTACAAGTTTTCTTCATATGTTTTAGCCACCGGTCCTCTAATCATCTTGAGGTCCAGGGTGATGGGATTATGAAGGAGAGGACATGACCTTTGAGGAAATAATAGGATCAACCCACCACCATTTCAGCAAAAGACACAAGCCCCTTCATGGCACAATCCCCAGAACAGTTCAAACTTCAAAGTCACAGAAACTTATAAAGATCCATCCGCTCATTCAACCATTTGGTCAGCTGCCCCAGAACCTCATGCTGCGGTTCTGCTTCATCGATAAACTTTCTTTCCAATCAGCCTCCATGTTTTTTCCAGCGTCTTTCTCCCAGCTTGCAACAGAACCAGATGGATTTTACCTCCTACTGGTGGATGATGGGAGTTGGGATCTATCCCAGCTCACAGAAGGGTTCCCCCCCCCTCCTCCCTCCCTCCCTCTCCAGGGGCAACCAAGGCCCTCCGCTCACCTGTCTCCGTTATGAAGGTCAGTTTGTCCACGCCTTCTTCGTACGCTCTCCCCGCGAAGTTCAATGTGATCCGGAACGGCTGTCCTCGGCGTACGAAGAGCTGATGGGAGCCCATTTCGGAGGTCTTGTGCTCCTTATTGTTCTCCTCACATTTCAGGTCCCAGGTCTCTAACTGAAGATCTGCGGAAACCCAGAAGAAAAACCAGATTTATTATTTTTATTCTGCAGGACATCATCTTCCCTTCCCTTGCAATAAAAAAAAAGGGGGGGGAGGATAATGAATTAGAAACCTTGAGCAACTTCAGATCGCCAGAAGGCCGCTTTGGCATCTCCTTTTGTGTGAGGACTTCACTGCGTGTAACAATGGTAGTCCTCGATTTAAGACAGCCTGCTTAGTGACTGAAGTTACGACAGACTCCCCATAAGCTTCTTGAACATGGAAGGAAGCTAAAAAGGACATCTGCAGCTGTTTGCAGCATCCTGTGTCGTAGGATTGTTTATTATTATTATTAATAATAATGTTATCATTATTAAATTTGATTGCTTAACGTTTGATTTACAATTTATTTTTTTTTGCCAGAAATTGGCATTTATACTTCCAGTATTTTTCCGGCAAAAAAATGCCCCATAGTGAACAATGGATTCATTTAACGTCCATGGCATTTACTTAACAAAAATGTAAAATTCACATTTTACAACTGCCACAAAAAAGATTGCAAAATCGGATCTGGTTGTGTGGTGACTTGCTTTACAACCATCCCAACATACGTCCATAAATCATACAGAGTCTCCTGCTTGGGGTGGACTAGATAGAAGTCCTCCAAGGTCTGTTCCCACTCTATTATTCTGTTAGTCATAAGTCAAGGACTGCTTGTACATAAATTGAGGCAAATTTGGTGGCCATTTATAGTAATGCCAAGTCAAGGTTAATATCGATTTTCAAAATCATTTTGTTAGGCGTGTCATAATGGGAGTTTGGGAAGAGATATTAAGTAAGATTGACTCCTAAAATTTCTTTATAGTAACACCTGTGGAAGCTTTTTTATAGAAGAAAAATTGTCATGATACAAATTGAGTTGACCTATGTGGATTAATTGACTTGCACTCAAGGAGAATAACAGAATAAGAGATCTTGGAGGTCTTAGAATAGAATAGAATAGAATAGAATAGAATAGAATAGAATAGAATAGAATAGAATAGAATAGAATAGAATAGAATAACAGAGTTGGAAGGGACCTTGGAGGTCTTCTAGTCCAACCCCCTGCCCTGGCAGGAAACCCTACACCACTTTAGACAAAGGATTGTCCAATATCTTCTTAAAAATTTCCAGTGTTGGGGCATTCACAAATTCTGCAGGCAAGTTGTTCCACTTATTAATTGTTTAACTGTCAGGAAATTCCTCCTTAGTTCTAAATTGCTTCTAAACTGCCTTCAGGGGCTTTGGAGAATAGGTGGACCCCCTCTTCTTTGTGGCAGCCCCTCAAATTTTGGAAGACTGCTCTCTCCCTTAGTCCTTCTCTTCATCAAACTAGACATACCCAGTTCCTACAACTGTTCTTCGTATGTTTTAGCCTCTCTAGTCCCCTAATCATCTTCTAGCCCAACCTCCTTCTCAAACAGGAGACTCCATGCTAGGAGTGGCCAACCTTGGAACCTCAAGCCTTGAGGACTTCAACTCTCAGAATTTTGGGAATTGAAGTCCACAAGTCATAAAGTTCTCAAGTTTGGGTATCCTTACCATAGACAATTCCGGACAAATGTCAGTCCAGTCTCTTTTTAAAAACTTTGTGTTAGAGCACCCACAACTTCTGAAGGCAAGCCAGTCCACTGATTAATTCCGAATCAGCATCAGAATAGAGTTGGAAGGGACCTTGGAGGTCTTCTAGTCCAACCCCCACTCAAACAGGAGACCTCTATCATTTGAGGCAACTGACTGTCCAGTTTCTTCTTAAAAACCTCCATTGATGAAGCAGCTACAGTGTCTGGTGGCAAGCAGTTCCACTGGTGAATTGTCCTCACTGTTTTGAAGTTTCTCCTTAGTTCCAGGTTGCTTCTCTCCTTGATTAGTTTCCATCCATTGTTTCTTGTCCTGCCCTCAGGTGCTTTAAAGTTGAGCACCGTCCCCTCCCCCATTCTTTGTGGCAGCCCCTCAAATACTGGAAGACTGCTATCCTGTCCCCCCAAGTCCCTTTTTTTCTCTAGACCTGCCAAACAATTAATTAATTTTTCCCTGAATTAAAAACTAGAAAAGAACTGGAGAAGAGAAGGCCATATCTATCCATGCATTGGTCTTATGCAAGTTGACAGATTTAAACTGGATGAGAAGAATTATGTTTTTATGAATGAGAAAAGTGACTGTGAATTGGATTTATGTACTGGAGTGATTGCCGAGATGTATAAATGACTGTTGAAAAAGGAATACGGGAGTTGAACACGTCAAAGATCGTTTGATTAAATGGATATGAAAAAAAATTGGATATAACCTCATGCTTGATCAAGAAGAGAACAAGGGGAGCGAAGGAGCAAAATTTACACTGAATTATAAATTGAAAGAGGAGTTTTATAAGGAGATGTGTCGTTCGTATTTAACACCTGATAGATTGTGAAAGAGGTATAAGGGGAGGGGGTTCCGACATACGGGTACTCCTCGACTTACGACCACAATGGAGCCCAAAATTTCTGCTGCTAAGTGAGACCGTCGTTAAGTGAGTATTGCCCCCGTTTTATGACCTTTCTTGCCACGGTGGTTAAGCGGACCTTTGCAGTTGTTAACTTTGTCACACGGTCCTTCAATGAATCTGGCTCCCCCCACCCCATTGACGTTGCTTGTGAGAAGGTCGCAAAACGGGATCGCGTGACCCAGGGATCCTGCGACCGTCATAAGTACATGCCACGTTTGAATTTTGATCACGTGACCAATGGGGCTGGAATAGAATCATTACAGGAAGGATGCAAAAGGAGAGACAGAATGAAATGTCTATGGCAAAAATTAAAATAATTTTTTTATCTATTTTAAGTAATTAAAATAGAATTGTTAAATTGTCCTACAGCGAGTTGGCTGTGACGAGTTGTCCCATTCTGGACAAAAGGCTGTCCAGTCTCTTCTTGAAAACTTCCATTGATGGAGCAGCCACAACTTCTGCAGGCCCCAGACCTTTGATGGGGTCCATCTAATGGTGGGTTGCTACCGGTTCATCCTGGTTCGGGCGAATCGGTAGCGGCGGTGGCGGGAGGCTCCGCCCACCTGCCCAGACGTCATCAAAAGCGCCACACACAAGAGAAGGGACATGGGCATCCCGAATCAATGGGACCCATAACATGCACTGCCTTCCTGCCCATTTCTCTTCTCTGCAGCCCTTTATTTAATGACTGTTCGACATTACAACAACATTGAAAAAAGTGATTTATGAGCATTTAAGACCATTGCAGCTTCCCCATGATCACGTGGTCAAAATTCAGACTCTTGGCCACGGACTCATATTTACAACGGTGGCAGTGTCATAAAAGGGGGACACACGATCCCCTTTTGCGACCTACTGACAAGCAAAGTCCACGGAGGAATCCAGATTCGCTTAACGACTGAGTTACTAACTGAACAATTGGCAAGGATTCACTACAGGAAGAAAAGTCATGAAACGAGGCAAAACTCATTTAATAATTGCGGCAAGGAACGTCATGAATTGGGGAAAAATTCAGTTAGCAACGGTCTTACTTAAGGTCAGAAATGTAGGGGTGCAACGGTGGTCGTAAGTCGAGGACCACACATATAAAGCTCTCCGTCGGCAGCCCTCTTCTTCGGAGCTCTCAAATGAAGAATGCAAAGGCCGAGCTACATGTTACACCCATAGTCACAGGGCCAGTTTCCCTGGAAAACCACCTGCAGTTGCTGGCCTTGTACAGCTAGTCCTCGTCTTGTGACCGCAATTGTTCCCAGGAGGGCAGGATGAGCCAGAGCAGACCGCGGAGGGGCAGGAGGGCTGGGGGAGGGCAGGTGCTTCGGTCCCGGCCAAGAATGTCCTTGCGTGGCCAAAGAACACAAACCCAGTGGCGCTTTGGCCGCAGCCTCCGAATTGGCCGCGGGGCTTCTGGGCACCCGTCCATCCCCTCCCCCAGCAGCTCCAGGCCTCCCTCCCTCCCTCCCTGACCCGCCCCCCCTGCCCCTCCCCTCCCCCTGCCTTTCTTGAGTCACCTCCTCACCCTCCTCTGGCAACACAACTGAAGGAAACGTTGTGCCACCCGGTGGGATTGTTGAGGTCTGAATGGGAGGTTTTGCCATTTTTATAAACACACACACACACTCATTTTCTCTCACCTTCATTTTCTTCTCTCATTCTCTTTCTCTCTCTCTTTCTATTACTTTCTCTTTCTTTCTTTTTCTCTTTCTTTTCTTTTCTGTACTCTCTTTCTCTCTCACTTTCTCTTTCTCTCCCTCTCTCTTTTTCTCTTTCTCTTCCTCCCTCCCTTTCTTTCTTTTTCTATTTCTATTTTTCTCTCCCTCTCTCTTCCTTTCTGTCTCTCTTTCCTCTCTCTCTTTTCTCTCTTTCTGTCTCTTTTCTCTCGCTTCCTTTCCCCCCTCTCTCTCTTCTTTCCTCTCTCCCTTTCTCTCATTCTTTCTCTCCCTCCCTCCCTCTTTCTTTATCTATTTTTCTCTTTCTCTTTCTCTTTCTCTTTCTCTTTCTCTCTCTCTCTCTCCCTCCCTCCTGCATTTTAAGGCATAGGGTCGTGGATGAGTAAGAATCCTAACACTGGAAGGGACTTCGGAGGTCATCTTGTCTAAGGGTAGGGTAGGAACCCAAGCCAAAATGTCCCAGACGGATGGCTGCTCAGCCTCTCCTTGAACCCACCCATCCGTCTGATTCATGGATTCTGCTCAGATGAGTAAGATTCCTAAGACTGGGAGGTGTCCTAGAGGTCAGCTAGTCTAACCCCCTACGGAAGGCAGGAACCCAAGCCAAAGCTTCCCAGATGAACAGCTGTTCAACTTCTCCTTGATCCTGCTCATCCGTCTGAGTTATAGATTCTGCTCAGATGAATAGGACTGTTTAGAAGTAGAAGGGAACTTAGAGGTCATCTAATCTAACTCCCTGCTGAGGCTAGGAACCCAAGGCAAAACATTCCAGATTGATTACTGCCTAGCCTCTCCTTGAACCCACTCCTTGGTCTCAGTCATGGATTCTACCCAGATAAGTAAGAGAGTTAGATACAGGTAGTCCTTGACTTACAACAGTCCATTTAGTGACCATTGCAACAGCACTGAAAAAAGTGACTTCTGACTTTTCACCCTTACGACCGCTGCAGCGTCCCCAGCATCACGTGATGAAAATTCAGACGCTTGGCAACTGATTCACACTTATGGCGGTCTCAGGGTCCCAGAGTCACGCGATCCCCTTCTGCGACCTTCGGACAAGCAAAGTCAATGGGGAAAGCTGGATTCACTTAACAGCCGTGTTACTGAATTAACGACGGCAGTGATGCACTTAACAACGGTGCCAAGAAAGGTCGTAAAATGGGGCATAACTCCATTTGTCTTGCTAAGCGTTGCCTAAGCTTAGTGTCAAAAACTCTGGGCTCAATTGTTAGGCCGGGCTGGCCTAACATTTTTTAAAATGTTTTTAATTGTCTGTTACTGTTATTGTTTTTAATCGTGGGGCCAAATTTATATATATCTTTTTAATTGTATTTTAATGTTTGTAGTTTATGTTTTTACTTGGCTGTTCACCGCCCTGAGTCCACAGGGAGAAGGGCGAGATACAAATTTAAAAATAAATAAATAAATAAATAAATAAATAAATTGTGGTCATAAATCGAGGACGACCTGTAGAAAAGACATTGTAGAGGTCATCTAGTCCAACCCCCTACTGAGGGTAAGGAGCCAAGCCAAAGCTTCCCAGATGAATGGCTGCTCAATCTCTCCTTCCACCCACTCATTACTCTGCTCGGATGGGTAAGAAACCTAGACGCAGAAGGGAACCTGAAGGTCATCGAGTCCCTACTGAGACAACCATGGATCCTGCTAGATAAGACCAACCCAACCCAACTGTCCAGTTGTTTAAACCTGGACTACACCTTCCACAATCCACAAACTGGGGATTATCATGGGAAATGAAGTCCAATACACTTGGACATCTGATCCAGCTGAATGGCCAGCTACATCTAACCATTGGGCAGGTCTAGTTTAATGAAAAGAAGGACCAGGGATGACATGATAGCAGTCTTCCAAGATCTGGGGGGCTGCCCCAAAGAAGAGGGGATCAAGCTATTCTCCAAAGCCCCTGAAGGCAGGACAAGAAGCAACGGATGGGAACTCATCAAGGAGAGAAGCAACCTGAAACTAAGGAGGAATTTCCCAACCCTGAGAACAATTAACCAGTGGAACTGCTTGCCGCCAGAAGTTGTGGGTGCTCCATCACTGGAGGTCTTTAAGAAAAGATCGGACAGCCTCTTGTCTGAAATGAGGGTCTCCTGCTAGAGCAGGGGGTTGGACTAGAAGACCTCCAAGGTCCCTCCCAACTCTGTTATTCGGTTATTGAGTCTTTTGGGATATGGCTTGTCTGGTCCGGGAACGATGGGTGGCCCCAGACAGGCTTCTGATCTGTACAAATTCCGATCTGTACGCGTGTTCGATTCTTTATTTAAAATATTTATTTTGAAAAAGCTGTAAAACACAGCAGAACAAACAAAAATAATAATTTAGAGGCAGGAAGCTGAGTAAATGGAGTTTGGATGAATGCCCTGATTTTGTTCTGTGTAAATGGGGGTTATTTAGATCTCTGTGTCTCAATCTGCGCAACTTTAAGACGGGTGAATTTCAACTCCCAGAATTCCCCAGCCAGCTGGCTGGAGAATTCTGGGAGTGGAAGTCCACCCGTCTTAAAGTTGCCTGGTTGAGAATTTCTAAATGAAAAATTTCTACCCATGTAGCAGAAAAATGATGAGAGACAATCGTTTGTGGGTCTCCCAGGGGTGCGACCCCCTGAGAAGTACCTTTAGGATCTCCTTGGACAATGCTCCTCTCCCCATTTTCCTGCCTTTTACCCAGGTGCTCCCTTTGGGAAGCTCCCCCACCCCAGAAGAGTGAAACATTTTGGGAAATATTAAAAAAAGACAGATTATATTTCTCTAAAAGAGAAATGGAGACACATGTTTTTAGAGGCAGAAAGCATCCCCCAAGTCTTTCTTAACAGCCCACAGCAGACGCAAGCACTTAAAAGGAAATAAAGAGCTTATTGAAAGAGGAAACCAACTATCTAGATGGCCCTATTCATAAGCCAAGCAAATCCTGCAGGCAGAAACCCATTCAAGACAGGATATTTCGAAACTCCTTGCAGCAAAGTTTGACCTCTAACAAAGGCAGAATGGTAGGATTAGAACAAGCAGCCCCTCACTCAAGATACAACACAGGACGAAAGCCATTAGCCACAATAGGATTCGCCCAACACCCTCTTAGAAGCACAAAGCCCATATTGCACAAATGCCAAACTTCAAAGTTACAGAAACTATAAAGATCCATCCATCTGTTCAGCCATTTGTTCATCTGTTGGTTCTGTTCATCGTTAAACTTTCTTTCCAATCAGCCTCCATGTTGTTTCTAGCATCTTCCTCCCATCCTGGAACTGAACCAGATGGATTTTCCTTACAACAACCCCAAACCATCAGCCACACCCCACTGGCCTGGGCCTTGATACACCCCCCTACCCCGGCCTCAGACAAGGAGTGTAGAAACGTTTTTGTTTCTGACCAGTTCTGGTGAACCGGTAGCGGAAATTTTGAGTAATTCGTAGAGCCGGTAGTAAAAATTCTGACTGGCCCCGCCCTCATCTATTCTCTGCCTCCCGAGTCCCAGCTGATCGGGAGGAAATGGGGATTTTGCAGTATCCTTCCCCTGGAGTGGGGTGGGAATGGGGATTTTGCAGTATCCTTCCCCAGCCACGCCCACCAAGCCACACCCACAGAACCGGTAGTAAAAAAATTTGAAACCCACTACTGATCCAAATGGATCCTCGGCGGTTTCCAAGGTTCTGATAGGTCGAATTGGCAGGAAGATCTGGTCGAAACAGACCAACAGTATATCACAGAAGTGGGCACACCCCTAGGTGATAATGGTTGCCAGCAGTTTAGACATGAATGGTTGTGTGTTGCGTTATTTTGAGAGGACAGCACATTTACACTGCTATATACAAGCTGTATACTCCCTACTTGTAGCCAAGTGCCATTTCTTCAGTGTTGTCCCGTGAAAAGATATAGTTAAATGCTTACAAAATGTGAGGGGGGGGATACTCACTTCTGTGACATGCTGTATCACCAAGGATTCTTAAAGGGCAAGCCTTTCAAAGAGCTCACCAGGTGAACAGGTGGATTTTTGCCACCTGGCGCCTGGGAGGCAGCCGCCCCCTTTCCTTTGGCACAGGAGGCGGTGTGAGGCAGTCACCTTCCGAGGCGGGGAGGGTTTCAGGGGAGGGGCCGGCAGGTCTGCAGAAATACCTTCTCGGTCCCGCCCACCCCCTCCCCTGCTCAGCCACCCAGTTCCCATCGCACACCTTTTCAGGTTTGTTAATGACTCTCTTGTTTATTTTAGGAACCTGAATAGCAAGGAAGGAAGGCTGGAAGTCCAGACTGGCACATTGGCACATTGGGGGGTAGGGGGAGGTTGGCATGAGGGAACTTACCCATGACTCCCTCCTCCCTCCCTCCCTTCCTCTCTTTCTTTCTTCTCCCCTCCATCCCTCCCTGTCTCCCTCCCTCCCTTCTTGTCTGCCTCCCTTCTCTATGTTTTCACCCCTTTCCAGGAGGATAAGAGACTTCCTTCCTTCCTTCCTTTGCCTTTTATCTCTTTTGTCCTTTCTGTTCCATCCTTCTTCTTGTCTATTCCTTCCTTCCTTCCTTCCTTCCTTCCTTCCTTCCTTCCTTCCTTCTTCCTTCCTTCCTTCCTTCTTCTTTCCTTTCCCTATCTTGTCATTTCTGTTCCATCCTTCTTCTTGTCTATTCCTTCCTTCCTTCCTTCCTTTCTTCCTTCCTCCCTCCCTCCCTCCCTCCCTCCTTCCTTCCTTCCTTCCTTCCTTCCTTCTTCCTTCCTCCCTCCTCCCTCCCTTCCTTCCTTCCTTCCTTCCCTCCCTCCCTCCCTCTTTCCTTCCTTCCTTCCTTCCCTCCCTCCCTCCTTCTTCCTTCCTTCTATTTCCTTTCCTCTATCTTGTCATTTCTTTCCATCCTTCTTCTTGTCTATTCCTTCCTTCTTCCTTCCTTCCTTCCTTCCTTCTTCTTCTTCCTTCCTTCCTTCCTTCCTTCCTTCCTTTCTTCCTTCCCTCCCTCCCTCCCTCCCTCCCTCCTTCCTTCCTTCCTTCCTTCTTCCTTCAGGGTCAATAGACTAGATGGACACCATCTGCCCTTTGATTTGGACACCGACCAACGTAGCATCTTGGACCTGCCCAGTTGAGGATTTGATCACCTATTCCTCTTTTAGGGTTGCCTATTTTTGTTTGTTTTTTAATTTTGGGATCTGTAGCACGCAGAGTCTTTCTCTCTCTCCCCCCCCCCCTTTCCTAAGGGGCAATTTATAAAGATTACTACAGGAGTAAATTTCGGCTGGCTGCATTTTAACGGATGGCTGGTTGCTAACTCTCATTATTTCAGGCAGGAAAAGAGCTGGATGGATGGCACCAACAGATTGCAGAGGAGGGACCCTCCTCAAATTATTATCCTCTGCCCAGATTTCGGAGTTCCACATCGCTGGATCTGGTACCCAAAATAGAACAGATGCACCCGGAGCATTTCCGCTCTGCCGTTGTCATTTTTATTTTTAAATTACCCCTGTAGTAGCACCCATGAGTTGCTCCTACTCCTTGTCACCCAGCCAAAACACCTGAATCTAGGCCAAGTAAGCAAATTTGGAAGGATCGAGCAGGCAAAAGTTACAACAGCCGTGTTTCTTCGACCACTCTACAAGTTGTAATGTGCTTCAGTGGGTCATAAAAAGAAGGGAGCAAATAGGTTTTTTTTGCAAATAGAGAAAGCGGGGTGTACAAATTTTTGGAGGCTGAGGAGTCTGCCAGGCCTGGGCTTTTGAAAGGCTGCAAAAAAACAATTTATGGAAGGGAAGGTGAAGACTTATTCATCGCACAGCTGCTTCTCCTGTTGACGGTCGGATTTGCAAACCAACGATCAGGTTAGTAAGTTGCGAGCAAAGCAGCTGAGAATCACAAGGGATCTGTCTATATTAGGTAGTTATTGTGTTTTTTTGTGCTGAGGTTTTTTTCCTTTTTAAGCTGCCCGGAGTCACCGTGAGTGAGTTGAGTGACCCTATACCAGTATTCCTCGACTTACGGGCAAAATGGAGCACCAAATTTCCATCGCTAAGCAAGACAGTCAAGTGAGTTTTTTTTTTTTTAATTTTGATTTATATGCCGCCCTTCTCCGGAGACTCAGGGCGGCTTACAATGCGTTAAGCAATAGCCTTCATCCTTTTGTATATTTATACAAAGTCAGCTTATTGCCCCCACAATCTGGGTCCTCAATTTACCTACCTTAGAAAGGATGGAAGGCTGAGTCGACCTTGAGCCTGGCGAGATTTGAACCTGCAGTAATTGCAGGCAGCTGTGTTAATAACAGGGTGCCCCATTTTATAACCTTTCTTGCCAGGGTTGTTAAATGAATCACTGCGGTTGTTAAGCTAGCAACGTGGTTGTTAAGTGAATCTGGACGCCAGAGGGGATCATGTGTGGGACACTGCAACCGTCATAAGTCCATGCCAGTGGCCAAGCCTCTGAATCTTGATCACGTAACTGTGGGGATGCCGCCACGGCCATAAGTGTGAAAAACAGTCACAAGTCACCTTTTTCATTGCTGCTGTAACTTCGAACGGTCCCTAAACAGAAGGTCGTAAATCAAGGGCTCTAAATGTCCTTAAATAAATAGGTAAATTTCTCCTTTCACGATTTATGTCTTTAAATCCTGCAAGTTCACGCTTGTTTTGGCAATTTTGAAATTAAACCAGGCAAATGCATTTTTGTACACACCACCTCTGGCTAAAAGCAAACGGGCTTTTTTCATTTTGCTAGGCACCGTGATTGCCAGGATGCCCAGAAATAGCGAAATAAAAATATACTGTACTTCATTTTATGAAATACGTCTTGCAAATCCTATGGGAATAGGTGAGGGAGACGGGCAGTTTTGAATTAGGATAAATAAAATAGAAACATTCCGAGCTCTGTTCATAGAGTTCTGAGCCAAGGTGGCCATAGAAATCAAATAAATCAAACATAAATAAATAAAATTAAAGATTCCTCCCTATACTTCTTTTCCACTGTTACATATTTTTTCCTTATAAGCACAAATGACACAGACTTGTGACATGCAGAAAAATCCTGAACGCCGTCAATCTTTGGCCAGACAGTTATTCTTCCCCAAAGTGGCTGGTTGTTTTGCAGTTCATTTCCCACCATTTTCTAAATCCAGCCTGCATTAATCATCTCCAGTAATCTGATGTGGGTTTGAAAGCTTTAAGATACCCAGAGA
Source organism: Pantherophis guttatus (assembly GCF_029531705.1). The sequence goes on along the minus strand of NW_026844040.1, from coordinate 1,339,531 downwards.
TCTTTAAGGGGCAGCTTTGCCCAATGGGCAACATGAAAGAAAACTTCTCCATGCTTTAAAATTTCTCTTTTGGACTCATGTGAAGTTAGTGCTCAAGTTTCAGTCAGAATAAAACTGGAAGGGACCTTGGAGGTCTTCTAGTCCAACCCCCCGCTTAGGAAGGAAACCCTCCACCACTTCAGACAAATGGTCATCCAACATCTTCTTAAAAACTTCCAGTGTTGGAGCATTCGCAACTTCTGGAGGCAAGTTGTTCCACTGATTAATTGTTCTAACTGTTAGGAAGTTTCTCCTTAGTTCTAAATTGCTTCTCTCCCTGATTAGTTTCCATCCATTGTTTCTCGTCCTGCCTTCTGGTTCCTTGGAAAATATGTTGACCCCCATCTTCTTTGGGGCAGCCCCTCAAATACTGAAGCACTGTAATCATATCCCCCCTAGTCCTTCTTTTCCTTAGAATAGCCAAACCCAAATCCTTCATGTTTTAGTCTCCATGTCGTTTTCTTTTTTTCTTTTTGCAAAACTTTTTGCAAAACTTTTTGAAAAAGTTTCACAAAGTTTTTCTGGAGGGTTGGAGGTTGGAAAATCAGGGGGAACCCCAGATCCCCAAAGTCCCTAGCCAGGGACTTCCTGATTATTATTATTATTATTGTTATTATTTTTACCTTCTGCCATGGTGCCTGCAGAGAAGCTGCCTTCCGCTCTGCTCTCTCACTGCCTGCCTTGCCAACTCACGAGCCACCAGACGCTGCGAGGTTACCTCCGACCCAGGAGCCCTCTCCCTTTATAGTCATCCCCTTCCCCTCCCCTTGGCTGGGTGGATAGATCACTCAGTCATCACGAATAGGAGAGCGGGAGGGTGGGGGGGAAATGGCAGGGGAGGGAGGCTTCCAGGAAAAATTAAATGCACACTTTAAAAGAAATTGCATTAAGTTAGACGGGAGAGTGGGCTGGTGTTGAAGGGGGAATTTGAGCGACGGGCTTGGGGGGGTGGATCTTTTCTGGGAAAAGAGCCCCACCAGCTGGCTTTTCCTGGTCAGGTCCTGGGTGCAGTGAAGGCTAAGAATTGGAGCTGTCCGTCCCGCTCTGTGCCACCGCCTTGGCTGGCACGAAGCCCATCTGTGCCTCCCTGGGAACATGGAATGTTTTCAGCACTTTGGGAGTGTCCTGATGTCCTTTGGGGGGCCCCTGTTCTTGTACACAAGGGCTGAAAAAAGGGGGGGCTCAGTTTCCTGCATGAAGCCCAGGGCTAAGCCCCACGAGAGGCTTATCGGGGAGAGACAGCCAAGCCAGACCCAGACAGGAACAGGAAAAGCTGGGCCTCGAGTGTGGGGTGGCACAGCCACAGATAGGACATGCCAGCCTGCTGGGTCCCTTCTTCTTCTCAATCAGAATAGAGCTGGAAGGGACCTTGGAGGTCTTCCAGTCCAGCCCCCTGCTCCAGCAGGAGACCTTATACCATTTGAGGCAGATAGCTGTCCAGTCTCTTCTTGAAAACCTCCAGTGATGAAGCAGCCATGACTTCTGGTGGCAAGCAGTTCCACTGGTTAATTGTTCTCACTGTCAGGAAGTTTCTCCTTAATTCCAGGTCGCTTCTCTCCTTGATAAGTTTCCATCTGTTGTTTCTCGTCTTGCTTTCTGGTGCTTTGGAGAACACAGGGTGAAGGCTTATTCAAGAACATAGAATAATCGGGTTGGAAGGGACCTTGGAGGTCTTCTAGTCCAGCCCCCTCGCTCAAGCAGAAGATGCTACACAGACCATTTCACCCTCACCCTAATTCTCTTCCAAAAGGCTCTGAAGACATTGGTTCTGCCAGAGGGCCTGGGGAACCCAAAGCGGGAGGGAGCCCATTCAATGGCTCGTGAGATTGGCTGTCGCTGGGGGGGGGAGGTGGGTGATTTTATTACATTAATTTATTGGATTTTTTATGAGTTTTAGTTTTTTAAATGTGGTTTTTTTTATATATATTCTGTAAGCCGCCTTGAGTCGCCATGGGCGAATAGGTGGCAATATACATCTAATAAATAAATAAATAAATAAATAAATAAATAAATAAACAAACAAACAAACAAACAAACAATAAATAAATAAATATAAATAAAATAAATATAAATAAAATAAAATAAATAAATAAATAAACAAACAAACAAACAAACAAATAAATAAATAAATTAGCCCAACTAAGCAGGTATATACAAAAGTATGAAGGCTATTGCTTAATGCATTGTAAGCCGCCCTGAGTCTCCGTAGAAGGGGTGGCATATAAATCGAACCAATTAAATAAATAAATAAATAAATAAATAAATAAATAAATAAATAAATAAATAAATAAATAAATAAATAAATAAATAAATAAATAAATAAAATTTTGAGGGTCCTTTGCTGCTTTGGTGAGATGAGGGGCTTCCCCCTCCCCCTCAATCTTGCACAGAGCAATTCAGAGCGGGGCTCCCCAGGCCAAGGCTGGTCTCTCTCTCTCTCTCTCTCTCTCTCTCTCTCTCTCTCTCTCTCTCTCTCTCTCTCTCTCTCTTTAAAAAAAGATTTTATTAATTTTCTATTGTTTACATTTTATTAGTGCTTGATAAAAACCATGTGGTCTGGGTGACTTAATTTGCTTAAAACAGTGTGGATTACATTCTTAATCTCCACCTCTTTGTTCCAACCACTGGAAAAAATAAAGTCCATGCTTGATCATATTCTGTGTCTTCTTTCTGTTTAACCTTCAGCGTAAGTCTGCACATTTCTGCACAATCTTAAGTATCTTCCTAATTATCTCTTCGTCTCGCGGCGTTTCTTCGTTTTTTCCAATATTGTGCAAATATAATCCTTGTGGCTTTAAAGATGTGCAATATTAAATATAATACTTTGCTTATCGAATTTTTCTAATGTTAAAGTAAAAACAGATTCAGATTTGAGATCTACATGCTTCCCTATCATCTTTTCTAACCACTTAACATGTATGTTAGCCCAAAATTGGCTGCTCTTGCACAGAGCAATTCGGAGAGGGACTCCCAATGCTTCAGGCCAGGGTTGGGGGTCTCTGAGTGGAGGGGGGTGGAGACTTCGGATCAGCCTTTATAAGCTTTAAAGCAGGGGTCTTCAAACTTGGCAGCTTTAAGACTTGTGGACTTCAACTCCCAGAATTCTCCAGCCAGCTGACTTGTGGACTTCAACTCCCAGAATTCTCCAGCCAGCTGACTTGTGGACTTCAACTCCCAGAATTCTCCAGCCAGCTAGGCTGGAGAATTCTGGGAGTTGAAGTCCACAAGTCTTAAAGCTGCCAAGTTTGAAGACCCCTGCTTTAAAGCAACATCTTTCATGTTGCAGGCAGTCTGCTAATGCAGAAGCTCCTTCGCTGGGCCACTCCAGCATTTTGCTAGTTGCCCGCAGGGAAACTGAGGCAGGAGAAGGCAATGGAAGAGGGGGGAAAAAACCAGGGCCGGGAAACTCCGGGGGGGGGGGGGGGGGGGGGGGTGTTTAAAAGCATTCAGGGTCAGAGGGAGGGGATTTCCAAACGATCACCCCCGTTCCTGCCAGTTTAGCACTTAACTAGTAACAGGTTATGGCCTGTCTCGGAGGGGCGGGCTGTGTTGTTAATTCGAGAGAGGGACAAGCCCAGTGGAAGGACAGCTGCCAGAGGGTGAGAGGACAACAGCTGGCAAGGCCCGAATGGGGAAAACATCAGGAAAACAATAGAAGTCGGACGTGCAGAACTTAGATTCCGGCATGGAGAAGATGACTCAGAAACCATGATGTGAAGCAGGCGAAGGGACTCTCTGAGTTTCGCTTCAGGATCCAAAGTCCACAGCTAGGTCCTGCCTTGCTTGTAGCCCCTACGTTGACCCCAAAAGAACACCAGCCAAAAAACACGAAACACTCTCAGCGGGGACCTCTGGCTCCATCCTGAAAGACCTGGGAACGTCCTGCAAACCTTGTCCCTCAAGGTGTGAAGGTTGGCTTGCTTGCTTTGCCAAGAAGGGATCGGGAAGCCGGCATCCATGGAAGAGAATTTTTTGGAGGTCAGGATTGAGATGGGGGTGGGTCTCTGGCGCTCTCTGTAGCAGGGTGGTTTCCTTGCAAACGTTGCATGACCCAACTAGGGGCCATCATCAATGCTAGAAGGGGGTTGGGTATGTGGAGGGGAGGAGGAGGAGGAGAAGGAAGGAAGGAAGGAGGAAGAGGAAGAGGGCTATGGAGTCTTTGGTGGTCTCTGAGCTTGGATGTTGTCTTGCAGATGTTTTATGAGCTAATTTGGTTCTACACAACCTTCTAGTGTTCATGAAGTTATATTCAGGTCATAGAACATCTGCAAGGAAGCAGAGGGCACCAAGGACATCCCAATCATACTCCTCCTCCTCCTCCTCCTCAAACTCCCCTCCCTTCTAGCACTGATGATGTTCCCTAGTTAGGCCACGAAATGTCTACAAGATAGCAACCAAGCTCAGAGAGCACCAAGGACCCCACAGTTCTCCTCCTCCTCTTCCTCCTCCTCCTCCTCCTTCTTCTTTTATTTGATTTATATGCCACCCTTCTCCAGAGACTCAGGGTGCCTTCAATGCGTTAAGCAATAGCCTTCATACTTTTGTATATATTTATACAAAGTCAGCTTATTGCCCCCACAATCTGGGTCCTCATTTTACCTACCTTAGAAAGGATGGAAGGCTGAGTCAACCTTGAGCCTGGTGAGATTTGAACTTGCAGTAATTGCAGGCAGCTGATGTTAATAACAGTGCTTTAGTCTGCTGCGCTATCAGGGCTCCTATCTTCCTCCTCCTCCTCCTCCTCTTCTTCTTCCTCCTCCTCCTCCTCCTCTCTGCAAACCCCCTCTCCCTTCTAATAGTGCTGATGTTAGGATGTGGTGACTAAGGCATGGGTGACTGCAAGCAAGGATTGTTGGTCCAGGGAAGGATGTAACTGAGGTAGTTTTCCCACCCAGGGAGCTCACCTGTATTTCTGCACCTGCCCTCCCACTGAGGGGAAACTGCCAGCCACAACTCCTCCCAGTGTCTAAATTTGCAACGTTTGTGAGGTTTGCAATGTGCCACTTTTCTGTTAGGGAAGATTTTGCATACCGTTTTCCTACTTCTTCTGATTTCATTGGCTGGGCATTTCCCCCCAGGTGCAGAAATACAGGTGAGCTCCCTGGGAGGAAACCTACCTCAGTGACACCCTTTCCTGGACCAGCAATCCCTGCTCACAATCCCCCATGCCTCAGTCACCTCATCCTAACATCATTGTTTGCTAGAAGGGAGGGGGATGGTGGAGTGGAGGAAGAGGAAGGAGGAAGGAGGAAGGAGGAAACCTTGCTAGTCAATGTATATTGGCAGGACTGGATCTGCCCCCCTCTGCTGAATTGACACCAGGGTAAGGTCCATGCTTCTCAGCTGTTGATTATGTGACTATGAGGATGTTGTGATGGTCCTCAGTGATTTATGATCAGTCATAGGTAATTTTTTTTCCTTGCCGTTGCTAAATGGATGATTGCAAATCAAGGATTACTTTGACTTACTGGAAATGTGTGTGTCCTGATTGGTTTAGGTCTTGGCTGCTCAGCTCGAGGGGCTTCCACAAAGAGGAGGGGGTCAAATTATCCCCCAAAGCACCTGAAGGCAGGACAAGAAGCAACGGACGGAAACTCATCAAGGAATGAAGCAACCTGGAACTAAGGAGAAATTTCCTGACCCTGAGGACAATTAACCAGTGGAACCGCTTGCCACCAGAAGTTGTGGGGGCTCCATCATTGGAGGCTTTTAAGAAGAGACTGGACAGCCACTTGTCTGAAATGGTATAGGGGAGTGATGGCTAACCTTTTTGCTGTCGTGTGCCAAAAGTGGGGGGAGTGTGTGTGTGGGGGGGGTCGCGTGCACACGTGCCCACACACATAATTCAATGCCGCCCCCGTGCATGCGCGTGCATCCCCCGCACTCCCCCCGCTTTTGGCACGCATTGGCAAAAAGGTTACCGGTGGGCCCGGTAGGCCTGTTTTTTGCCCTCCCCAGGCTCTAGAGGCTTTCTTGGAACCTGGGGAGGGCGAAAACGGCCTCCCCCACCCTCTCGGAAGCCCCCTGGAGGCCGCAAATGGCCATTTCCCAGCTTCTGGTGGGCCCAGAAGGACCGAAAATCAGCTGGCCGGTGCACGCATGCGCGCTGAAGCTGAGCTAGAGTAATGCTCAGGTGCCCACAGATATGGCTCTGTGTGTTGTGACCCAGGCCCAAGTAGGTATTATCAGACGCAATCAGTTTGAAACAAACAGACTTTATTAGAACAGGTGAGAATTAACTCATTCCCAGCGTAGTCCAAACTAATTCAAAACAAATTCTTCATAACACAATTCTTCAGCCTTATCACCAACCTTGGTCTACTTTGGCAACCTGCCAAAGGCTTTTCTGGGCAAAAGTTCAGAAGCAGAAGACGCCGACAAGAAATAAATGCAGCAAGACAAGAAACAAATCTATCAACGTTGTTTTCCAACAAAGAGCCCAAGAGCCGTTGCTAGTCTGTTTTAAGCCTTATGGGAGGGGCCAATCATCTCCTGGCCTTACTCCCGAGTCGTCCCTTTTGCTTTAGCTGCTCTTGCCTTCTGGCAGCTCTTCTCATGCGTGCACAAGGAACAGGCTCCTCCTGTTCCTCTGCCTCTCTGCTGTCAGCCTCTGGAGGCTCCGAAGTCTGCGCATCACTCCCCGATGGGCCTGGCCCCATCTCTGCCTCCGATGAAGAGCCCTCCCCAGCCTCCAGGACTGGCCCCTGTTCTTCCTCAGCCTCATCGCTGTCTGACTCCGCTGCCAGCTCCGCAGGCTGCTGGCGGACCACAACACTGTGTGCCACCTGTGGCACGCATGCCATAGGTTCGCCATCATGCGTATAGGGTCTCCAGCTTGAGCAGGCGGTTGGACTAGAAGACCTCCAAGGTCCCTTCCAACTTCTGTATTCTATGTTCTTGAATAGCTTAGGTTGAGCAACTGTCTATGAACGTCTGACTCACAACTATCTAGAGCAGGAAGTCTGTAGAGATTCTTAGTCATCCAAGCCATGGTTGTCCCAAAGGTGCTTTTTCCGGAGGCACCTGGACTTTTAGCTATTCAATTTGGGATTTACAACCCTTGGAATGGTGTGGGAGTAGGAATGGATTTCCAGAGGAAAAAATTGCAGACTACAGAAACCATTTGCACCACTCAGGTGACCCTGAGGACATAGGTAAACCTCCAAGTGGCCTCAACGACCCTCTAAAAGGATGCAAATGACCAGCTGTCTGCAAGGAGTATAAATCCTTCCCTTTCCCACCATCCAGTCAGAGCCAAAGAAGCTTCTTGGAAGAGAAGCGAAATGTCTTCAAAAGAAAAAAAGAAGAATGGTTTGAAAAAATGACAAAGAGACATATTGACTTTAAACCAGAGACATTTTTATTAGGGATCTTACCAGAGACATTTAATAAAGAATTGCAATATTTAATTGTGAATGTTTTAACAGCAGCTAGAATTGTATTTGCCAAAAATTGGAAAGGAGAGAAGACAATTACTGATGAAGAAATTATTAAGAAAATGTTGGATTGTGCTGAAATGAGTAGATTGATATTTGAAATAAGAGAACAGGAAGATAAACAATATTATTTGATATGGGATTTATTTTATCAATGGATAGATAATAAAACATGGAGATGAAATATGATATATGAAATGAAGTTAAGATAAAATGTGTAAAAATTTCTTTTTTTTTTCCCTTAGGGGAAAAGAAACATGTGTCATATATTGAAATCTTGAAGAGTTTGTGAGCACAAAAAGATTTTAACCGACCGAAACACTGTCTGTAATTGTTTGAAAGGATGATGCTTTTATGTAGTTTTTTGTTTGAAAAAATAAAAAAATGAAATCTTAAAAAAAAAAGAAAGAAAAGAAAAAAAGAAGAACATCCAGTTGCCTCTTGAAAAAAAACACCTTTGGGGTGTCTAGAGCAGGGTATCTTACCTGGTCCCACCTGTGGACTTCAACTCCCAGAATTCCCCAGCCAGCAAAGCTAGGAAGAGCAACACTGCTCTAGAGATTCCTAGGGGATCAAGAACCCGCTCTTTGGTGATCGATTGATCTAATGATGCCTGGTTTGATCTTGGCATCCCATCAGTAGATCCCTGCCCTGAATGTGCCCTAGGCTTGAGAATCTCTTCCATTCCCCGATGGTGGGATTGTAATCCCTCTGCGAGATTAAAATGCCAAGGGAGGCGCTTGCTGGATCCTTCGGGCGTTGAATCTTTCCAAGAAAGGGAAGAAAAAGCAGCGGACGAGAATCTTCCCAGATTTCAGGAAAGAAAGCCAGATCTGCTCAGATTTTTTAGAAGCCGTAAATAACCAGAGTGGCCTTGAAATTTCATTTTTGGATGTGCTCAAAGTCTCTTTCCCGTTTTGGCACAGCTAATTCCCTCCCGTTCAATCTTTATTTCACTTGTGGCTGCCTGGATTTACAGTCCTTCGTTTAGTGCCCAAAGTTGCAACGGCACTGAAAAAAAGAGATTTACTACAACACTTATGACCATTGCAGCATTCCCCCACAGTCCCGGGATCAAAATTTGGGGGCTTGCCAACAGGCATGTATTTATGAGGGTCATGCAATCGCCATTTGCAACCTTCCCAGTCGTCAACGTCAATGAAGGAAACTGGATTTGCTTAACGACCGCAGGATTCACTTAGCAACTGCAATGGTTTGCTTAACAACTTGTGGGGGAAAATGTTGTAAAATCAGGTGCGACTTGCTTAACGACTGCCTTGCTTAGCCACAGAAATTCTGGTCCCTATTGTTGGTCGTAAAACGAGGACTGCCTGCCTTGCTTATTGGCATTCTAACTTCACGTTGAAATGCCTTGCGGTGAGATGGACGGCAAAAAAATTTAATCAATCAATCAATTGTCCCTTGGTCTAAATACGTTAAGCCTTTTCCTTTTGAAATGAACTCCTTGTAATTTACGGCCTCCATTTTTAAATTTATTTATTAAAGTATTTGGCCTCCCACATTACCACAGGGTAACTCTGGGAGGCTTACAACATGAAAGATAAAATAATATAACTAAATATTACAAAAATATGAATATACAAGAATATGAATATACAGGTACACACACACACATACAGTATATAGACAATATATGTGTGTATCTGTGTGTGTATATGTGCATATATATAGCATATGTATATGTACATGTATGTGAATGGATATATGTGTGTGTATCTCTATATCTCTCTATCTAATCTCTCTCTCTCTCTCTCTCATCTCTCATCTCTCTCTGTGTGTATCTATATCTATATCATCTCTATCCATCTGCCGACCCATCCATCCATATCTATCTATCTATCTATCTATCTATCTATCTATCTATCTATCTATCTATCATCCATCCATCCATATCTATCTATATCTATCTATCTATCTATCTATCTATCCATCCATCCATCCATCCATCCATCCATCCATCCATATCTATATTTATCTATCTATCCATCCACCCATCCATCTCTATCTATCTATCTATCTATCTATCTATCTATCTATCTATCTATCTGTCTTTTCAAGCATCCAAATTTCATTTTTTAAAAGTGTGCTGGTTTATTTACAGAAAAAAGTGACAATAAAGGTCATCTTATCTTATCATCTTATGGTCAACTTTGAACCGCAGCCATCTCTCTGTTCCTCAGTTGCCACACAGAAAGGGAAGGGAGGGGATGGGACGGAGGTTGGAATCAGAGGTGGGTTTCAGCAGGTTCTGACCAGTTCTGGAAAACCGGTAGCAGAAATTTTGAATAGTTCAGAGAACTGGTAGTAAAACTTCTGCCTGGCCCCACCCCATCTATTCTCTGCTCCCAGCTGATCGGGAAGGAATGGGGATTTTGCAGTACCCTTCTCCTGGAGTGGGGAGAGAATGGAGATTTTACAGTATCCTTCCCCTGCCAGGCCCACTAAGCCACACCCACCAAACCACGCCCACAGAACCAGTAATAAAAAATTTTGAAACCCACCACAAAGGACTTTCTCCTGAGAACCAATGTCCTCTCTACTGGCAACCGATCAGTCGGGGGAAGGAGTGCCTGCAGAGCCCGCCAATTCACCCAATTGGCCAACATCACTTGGGACCCTTTGCAGTCGTATGCCTCTTAATAAAATAACTTTCATTCGAAAGAGACATTTTGGTGCCCGTTTGTGAAAAGATCATAACCAGATTCCTTCCTGGCCTCTTTCGGCACCAACCTTTGCAACTCAACTGCCAGTTTCTGGGCTTAAGCTGGCCTTGTATTTGCTATTATTAGCCAAAAGGAGAGACAGATGGATGGCAGCAAACCGGGTGAAGACAGTCGTGATGCATTGCTCGCTTGGGTGGGGCAGAATTGTGGGGAGGGGGGAGAGCTATGGGATGGAGGGGAGATCTTTCCTCACTTGCAACAAGATTCAAACACCGCCCCCCCCCCTCCGAATGATGATCAAATTTCGGAGACGACCTCAGACATTGATTTATTCCTCTTCTTTTTAAAAGATCTTTCCAGGCTGCCTTTAAGGCAGAAACCCAAAACCGACTCCCTGGATAGCTTACACATAAAGGCAATGAAATATTAATCCCTTGGGGCTGGAAGTCCTCGAATGGATCCAAGCAGAGGAAGAAGGGAAAAAAATATATTAAAAAACAAAGACGGTTCCAGGATGGGGGAAAAGAGAAGTGAAGAAAAACTGCCTTCCCAGGTTGCTTTCGCTCTGGCAGCCGAGGCTGTGTCGGTCTCTGCCTTGTCCAGTGGCTGGCCAGCGGCTTCCCTCTCCGGAGGCACCTTGGCCGAGGCCTCCTCCATGACCTCACCTGGCAGGTCTGGATGGCTGAGGCTGATCGTCCAGGGAAGGGAAAGCTGACCAGTTCAAGGATGCTGAAGCTTAAAAAAGAAAACGGCAAGATTCTACATTTAGGTGAGAAAAATCAAACGCACAGGTACAGTGTCAACTCTGTTTGGGGCCATTTTGGAAGCTTCAGGGTTGCCACAGTGTGAAGAAGGGATAGGGAGGGGGGAACATAGATGGGGGTTTGTAGCCAAAAAAATATAGTTTCCTGTGGGAACCAAGGACATTCTGACAGGTGGCTGTGTGGAGAGGAGGAGCCCAGTTACCAAACGACCAGCCAGCACCTCGATGGGACAATGTGATGTGATTGATTGTTTGGGGAAAGAAGGAACGTTGACTTTTTAATCAGGTGAAAACCCGCGGGAAATTTCAGAGTCGGTTTTCACCAGTTTTTTGCCAATATGTGATTTCCAATAAAATTGTTCTTGGAGGAACTTGGAGTTCTGCCTCGGAGTTCTATGGAGTTATTACTTGGAACCCTGACATACAATCTAGGTTGTACCTTGCTCAATAGTAGTAACTGCTCAATAGTAGTAACTGTGAGAGGGATCTCGGAGTCCTAGTGGACAATCACTTCAATAGGTGCCAAGAGTGTGCTGCAACAGCCAAAAAAGCCAACACAGTTCTGGGCTGCATCAACAGAGGGATAGAATCAAGATCACGTGAAGTGTTAATACCACTTTATAATGCCTTGGTAAGGCCACACTTGGAATCCTGCATCCAGTTTTGGTGGCCACGATGTAAAAAGGATGTTGAGACTCTAGAAAGAGTGCAGAGAAGAGCAACCAGGATGATTAGGGGACTGGAGGCTAAAACATATGAAGAACGGTTGCAGGAACTGGGCATGGCTAGTCTAGTGAACAGAAGGACTAGGGGAGACATGAGAGCAGTCTTCCAATATCTCAGGGGCTGCCCCAAAGAAGAGGGGGGTCAACCTATTTTCCAAAGCACTTGAAGGCAGGGCGAGAAGCAATGGATGGAAAGTAATCAAGGAGAGAAGAGAACTAGAACTTAGGAGAAATTTCCTGGCAGTAAAAACAATTAATCAGTGGAACTACTTGCCTCCAGAAGTTGTGGATGCTCCATTACTGGAAGCTTTGAAGAAGAGATTGGACTGTCGTTTGTCAGAAATGGTGTAGGGTCTCCTGCTGGAACAGAGGATTGGACTAGAAGACCTCGAAAGTCCCTTCCAGCCCTAGGATTCTACGTTTCTATAATTCTAGGATTCTAGGTTTCTACCTTCTCCCCTTTGATGCTCAAGGGGAATTGGGAGCTATTTACTCTTGCCCAATATGTGGCTCTGCAAAGACACCTACTGGGAGGGGTGCCTTGGTCCTTGGTGGCCAGAAGTGGCCTTGACTGGCTTCATTTAAGAGTGACCTTGCCAAGACGTAGGGTTTGGAGGGTGCCACCAAAGTCTCACTCTGAACATCAGGGCTCCAACCGAACAGCCTCATCCTTTCACTCTCACCAGCCGTTCCCCATCAGAGGTTCTCCAAGAACAGGTCAGGCTGGCAGAGCTTTAGAGGATCAGGAGTCCAGAACATCTGGAAGTCCTCAGCACTGGGAAAGCTGCCTTCTGGTCTACATCCCAAAACTAACTCAAGGCCTCCTCCCTGGCGCACGGACACACAGCGTCTTCCTGGCTGGGTGTCTTCAGCCTCGTGTCTTCATGCAATTCTGCTGGCTGCGTTTCCCTTCACCTTGAGAGCCTCTTGAGGTCAGGAAGTTGTCCACATCCTGCTGTTTCTGATTTCTGGCTTGCATCCAGGTGGCTGTTCTCCCCACATTTCTCCTCACCAAAGATTCTTGGACAGCGTCCCACCTTCCTCCTTTTCCTGGATATGGGTTCCAGTCCTTCTCCAGTTTCCATCCACTTTTCTGGGATATCCTGGAATGACCAGTGGTCTACTTTATTCCACTCGCCTTCTACTCCAATGTTTTTCAACCTCCTACAGCAGAGGTGGAGAACTATGGCCCCTTAAAGACTTGTGGACTTCAACTCCCAGAATTCCTGAGTCAGTATGGCAGTATGGCTGGCTCAGGAATTCTGGGAGTTGAAGTCCAGAAGTCATAAAGGGGCCAAAGTTCCCCACTCTTGTCCTAAAGTTACTGAGGTTGAGAAAAACTTTTTTGTCCCCATAGATGGTCACAGAGGTCTCCAAGACATCCTGGCCCCAGACCTAGAATTGAATGCAACCGTAGAGCTGAGGGGGCCCTTGAGGTCATTAAGTCTTCCTTGGTCTTGAAGGTTCCTTTACGCCTGCCCCCCCAATCCAGTTTCTGAACATGAGCAATAGCCATAGTTAATTTGAACCACAGTTCCCCAGATGAATCCGACAACCCGTGATGTATATAAGATACAGGTAGTCCTTGACTTACAACAGCTCATTTAGTGACCATTCAAAGTTACAACAGCCCTGAAAAAAGTGACTTATGACCATTTTTCACACTTACGACCGCTGCAGCATCCGTATGGTCACGTGATTTAAAATCCAGGCACTTGGCAACTGATTCATATTTATGACGGTCGCAGTGTCCTGGGGGGCGGGGTGTCACGTGATCCCCCTTCTGACAAGCAAAGCCAAAGGGGAAAGCCAGATTCACTTAACAACCGTGTGACTCACTTAACAACTGCAGCAATTCGCTTAAACAACCGTGGCAGGGAAGGTTGTAAAATTAACACTTGTCTCACTTAGTAACAGAAATTTGGGGCTCAGTGGTGGTCATAAGTCAAGGACTGCCTGTGCTTGCATTTTAGCCCCGTACGCTTTGCAGATTCATCCTCTTTTATTCTCCAAAGCTCCTGATTTGGTTTCCTTAAACCTGATTTTTTTTCATCAAAAATTCATGGTCTGGAGCAGTCCTATCCTTAAGCAGTATTTTTTGTTTATTTTAAAACTCTAAAGTCATTGAACTTCTTCCTCAAGCATTCCATACCACTTTCGGGTCTTGTCAAAATATAACTCAAGCACTGGCAAAAGCTTTCGGTTTATAAGTTTCAGTTTTCATTTTTGCACGCCTTGTTTTCCCCCCCCCCCTTCCTGTCTGATTGCTATCTTCAAAATGTCCAGCACTAAAATGAACAATCATGGAGACACCTTGTCTTTCCTCTTTTTGAATATCACACGGCCCCTGGTTTGATTTCCAACGAGACTGATTGAGAAACAGCTAAGAAAAAAAAATATGAACAAGTTCTAGCCTTGAAAATATAAGAGAAAAAGAGAAGAATAGAGCCGGAAGGGACCTTAGAGATCTTCTAATCCAACCCCCTGCCCCCTTCTTAAAAACCTCCCGTGATGGAGAACCCACAACTTCTGTAGATAACCAGATTAAACTATAAATGAAGAAACTTGCCTCCAGAAGCTGTGAATGCTCCAACACTGGAAGTTTTTAAGAAGATGTTGGATAACCATTTGTCTGAAGTGGTGTAGGGTTTCCTGCCTGGGCAGGGGGTTGGACTAGAAGACCTCCAAGGTCCCTTCCAACTCTGTTATTCTATTCTATTCTGTCCTGTCCTGTCCTACATTCTATTCTATTCTATTCTGTTCTGTTCTGTTCTGTTCTGTTCTGTTCTGTCCTGTCCTGTCCTGTCCTGTCCTGTCCTGTCCTGTCCTGTCCTATATTCTATTCTGTTCTGTCCTGTCCTATCCTGTCCTGTCCTGTCTTGTCCTGTCTTGTCCTGTCCTACATTCTGTTTTGTTCTGTTCTGTTCTGTTCTGTCCTGTCCCGTCCTGTCCTGTCCTACATTCTATTCTATTCTATTCTATTCTATTCTATTCTATTCTATTCTATTCTATTCTATTCTATTCTATTCTATTCTATTCTATTCTATTCTATTCTATTAAGACGTTGAGCTGGAAAATACAGAACATAGAAAACAGACCTGGAAGGCACCTTGGAGGTCTTCTAGTCCAACCCCCTGCTGAAGCAGGAGACTTTATACCATTTCAAACAAGTGGATGCCCAGTCTCTTTTTAAACACCTCCAGTGATGGGGTACCCACAACCTCTGGAGGCAAGATGTTCCATCCATCCATCCATCCATCCATCCATCCATCCGTCCGTCCGTCCGTCCGTCCATCCATCCATCCATCCGTCCGTCCGTCCATCCATCTGTCTTTGTCTGTCTATCTATCTGTCTGTCTATCTATCTATCTATCTATCTATCTATCTATCTATCTATCTATCTAACACCATTCCTCCAATTAATTGTCCTCACTTCCAGGAAGTTTCTCCTTAATTCCAGGTTGCTTCTCTCCTTCACAAGTTTCAGCATTTGGTAACAGCAGCCACAACTGCTGCAGAATCAGTTTTGATCAGCCGTTGCAACAAACAAGAGTTGCAAGACGCGTCCACCATCTGTTCTGCCTGCTGGATGCAATTTCCAATCTAAAAAGGAATAGAAATGATGGGCTCATTCTCAAGAACAAGCTGGCTTAATATAATGGTTTTCCAAGTCACTGAAAGAGATCGTTTGATTTCCATCCCCCCCCTCTTCTGAGCCTTGTTGCAATATTTTAAAATACTCAGTGATCAGATCCATCCACCCTGTGGCCCTCTCCATCTATTTGGTGAACCCCAATGCACAAGTCCTGGGGAGCAGAAATGATGAAGTAGAAACCAGAGAGAAGTCATCTTACAGTTGCAGGAACTGGGCCTGGCTAGTCTAGTGAAGAGAAGGACCAGGGGAGACAGGAGAGCATCTTCCAATATTTGAGGGGCTGCCACAGAGAGGAGGAAGGGGGTTATTCTCCAAAGCTCTTGAAGGCCAGACAAGCAACAACGGATGGAAACTAAACCAGGAGAGATTCAACCTGGAAATAAAGAGGAATTTTCTGACAGTGAGAACCATCAACCCATGGAACAGAAGTTGCCTTCAGAAGTTGTGGGAGCTTCATCACTGGAGGTTTTCAAGAAGAGACTGGACTGCCATCGGTCAGAAATGGTGTAGAGTCTCCTGCTTGGGCGGGGGTTGGACTAGATGACCTCTTTTTATTTGCATTTAACAACAACCTTACCCCATAAAACAGAAAGGTCCTTGCGAATTAAAATGTGTCTTGTGAGTTATCATTATGGTTGGTCACACTGTCAGCCAGGTGTTTCGACTGGATTTGTCATTTTTGTCCAACCATTGAGTCCTTCTCAAGGACTTGGGACAGACAGATGTAGATGCTTGATAACGTTAAAAGTCTCATCACTAGGATGTAAGCTGTTCCGAGTAAAGTGGCAACTGACCGATGAGGATTTTGTCAACGCCGATGGTATTATTATTGTGGCTCGTTGCATACTCAGCCAGATATATACCTGCATATCGGACATTAATACAATCGAACGAGTCCAGAGATATTTCACGAGAAGAGTCCTCCACTCCTCCGCTCGCAACAAAATACCTTATGCCACCAGGCTTGAAATTTTGGGCTTAGACAATTTAGAACTTCGCCGTCTTCAGTCTGACCTAAGCGTAGCTCATAAAATTATCTGCTACGATGTCCTTCCTGTCAATGACTACTTCAGCTTCAACCACAACAATACACGAGCAAACAATAGATACAAACTTGTGGTAAACTGCTCCAAACTTGATTGCAGAAAATATGACTTCAGCAACAGAGTGGTCAACACCTGGAATGCACTACCTGACTCTGTGGCTTCTTCCCCAAACCCCCAAAACTTTAACCTTAGACTGTCTACTGTTGACCCCACCCCAATCCTAAGAGGTCTGTAAGGGGCATGCATAAGAGTACCAGCGTGCCTATCATCCATGTCCTACTATTCCTTTTTATTTACTCTTTTCATGTATTCAAATTATGTTTATACTTATGTCTGTTACCTATTAAATGCTTGACAAAATAAAAGAAAGAAAGAAAGAAAGATTTGGACTGGATTTGGCAGTTTTGTCCTTCCCAAGGACCTGGAATAGGCAGATGTGGTCATTTGACGATGTTAGATGTAGAAGATAAGCCGTTCTGAGCACAGCTGCCTTTTGCAATTGACCAATGGGGATTTGGTCAATGCCACTGGTGGTCAAGATATGCTCCAGATGTTTTAGGATTGCACCCAAGGTGCTTCTGCCACAGTTGTTCCGTTTCTATTTGTGGGTCTTTATATTTTGACACCTTCTCCAGTTCTTATTTTTCTGTTCTGCTGTCTCCAGGTACTGCCATGTCCATTATTCAGACTTTTTTTTTTTTTTTGCCTTTCCTATTTGCAATTGTTAAGTGTGTTATATGGCAGGGTTTCTGTTTGCTTGAAGTCTAAAGTCCCAGAGCAATTCAGCTCCTTTATTTTCTAGGACTTTCTCTGTTTTATGGTCCCACCAGCTCTTGCTTTCACGCAAATGATATTTCTTGCAGATCTTCCAATGCACCATTGTTGCTATTATTATTAAATTTATATGCCACCCGTCTCAGTGTCAAAAGATTCTGGGCAGCTTACAACAACACGAAAATGTAACGTAAAACAGAAAGGGCCTTAAAACATTGAGAACATTCAACATTCTGAATTAAAATTGGGCAGCAATTTTTCCAGGGGGGTAGGGAGTTGAATTTTAAGGTCCTGTCCAACTCTGCTGTTCTGTAATGAATTGTGTAGTTACAGAATTACACAATGCATTGTGTAAAAGGTTGGCATGCTGCAGCTGCCAAAAAAGCCAACACAGTTCTGGGCTGCATAAACAGAGGGATAGGATCAAGATCCTGTGAAGTGTTAATACCACTTTATAAGGTCTTGGTAAGGCCACACTTGGAATCCTGCATCCAGTTTTGGTGGCCACGATGTAAAAAAGATGTGGAGACTCTGGAAAGACTGCAGAGAAGAGCAACCAAGAGGATTAGGGGACTGGAGGCTAAAACATATGAAGAACGGTTGCAGGAATTGGGTATGTCTAGATTAATTATGTCTAGTTTGATGAAAAGAAGGACTAGGGGTGACATGATAGCAGTCTTCCATTATCTCAGGGGCTGCCACAAAGAAAATGGAGTCAAACTATTCTTCAAAGCCCCTGAAGGCAGGACAAGAAGCAACAGGTGGAAACTAATCAAGGAGAGAAACAACTTAGAACTAAGGAGAAATTTCCTGACAGTAAAAACAATTAATCAGAATCACAATTAATCAAAATAAGAAGAATTAACAAGTGGAACAACTTGCCTCCAGAAGTTATAAATGTTCCAACACTGGAAGTTTTTAAGAAGAGGTTGGACAAGCATTCATCTGAAGTGGTGTAGGGTTTCCTGCCTAAGCAGGGGGTTGGACTAGAAGACCTCCAAGGTCCCTTCCAACTCGGCTATTCTATTCTATTCTATTCTATTCTATTCTATTCTATTCTATTCTATTCTATTCTATTCTATTCTATTCTATTCCCCCTTCTCTGCTGGCCTGTCCAAAGGCTTGCAAAGGAGAGACAGAGCTGCCAAGCAGAATTGTTGTTTTCTGCAGCAACCGAGGGAGGAACAAACAGCAGAGCAAGGAAATGCTCTGAAGTATCGGGTATCGGTTGTTTGGGGAGGAGGAATTTATCTTGGCTCGCTCGGGGCCAAGATTTAGGCGTTGTCGAAAAGCCAACCATATCTCCCGCGGGCATCTGTCACTGTCTTCCAGCAGCAGCTCACCTCAAGCGGAGTTCCTCTGTCCTAATGCTGTTGTTTTTGGACAATTTTCACAGCAGCCTTCAGTTTAAAACAATGTTTGGGGCTGCATTCCTCATCCGGCATCCGCTAAGTACACTTTCCGTATCTACTTCCGACATCTCAGGTGCGCCACGATGCTTCCGAGCTGGTTGGGGGTGGGTGGGTGCTTTGCTCTGACACTTTCGCCCAGCTGCCCCCCCACCCCCCGCCGGAAAATCAGTCTTTTTTGTCTGCCAAATCCTGGCCACAAGGGTTACACATTGTTCTTTCAAAGTGTCAGCTGTCTGCACGAAAACGTTTGTGATGAAGGGTCAAAGAAATTCAGGTTTGGTTCATCCGGGTTTGGTCCCCATGATGCAAAAGAGATGCGGAGACTCTGGAAAGAGTGCAGAGAAGAGCAACAAAGAGGATTTGGGGACTGGAGGCTGAAACATACGATGAACGGTTGCAGGAACTGGGCATGTCTAATCTAGTGAAGAGAAGGACCAGGGGAGACATGATAGCAGTCTTACAGTATCTCAGGGGCTGCCCCAAAGAAGAGGGAGTCAAGCTCTTCTCCAAAGCACCTGAAGACAGGATAAGAAGCAATGGGTGGACTTATGACCACAATTGAGCCCCAAATTTCTGTTGCTAAGTGAGAAGCTGTTAAGTGAACTTTGCCCGATTTTACGACCTTTCTTACCACAGTTGTTAAATGAATCTGCAGTTATTAAGTTAGTAATAATGACATGATAGCAGTGTTTCAATATCTCAGGGGTTGCCCCAAAGAAGCAGGGGTCAAATTTTCTCCAAAGCCCCTGAAGGCAGAACAAGAAGCAACGGATGGAAAATAATCAAGGAGAGACGCAACCTGGAATTAAGGAGAAATTTCCTGGAAGTTACAACAATTAACCAGTGGAACAACTTGCCTCCAGAAGTTGTGGATGCTCCAAAATTGGAGGCTTTTAAGAAGAGACTAGACACCTATTTGTCCAGAATGGTACAGGGAGTCCTTGACCTATGACCACAATTGAGCCCTGTTGCTCAGTGAGACATTTGTTAAGTGAATTAATTTTGCTCCATTTTACAGTCTTTCTTTCCACCGTTGTTAAGTGAATCATTGCACTTGTGAAGTTAGTAATGTGGTCGTTCAGTGAATCTGGTTTTCCCATTGACTTTGTTGGTGAGAAGGTTGCAAAAGGGGATTGTGGGACCCCAGAACACTGCAACCGTCATAAATATGAGTCAGTTGCCAACTGTCTAGATCTTGACCACGTGACAATGGGGATGTCAGCACTTCAACCTGCATTTTGACCATGAAACTTGACAGGGGATGCTGCAAAGGACATGTGAAAAACTAGTCATAAGTCACTTTTTTTTAGTGATGTAACTTTGAATCGTCACTAAATGAGCTGTTGTACCTCAAGGACTACCTGTTTAGGGTTTTCTGCTTGAACAGGGGGCTGGACTAGAAGACCTCTGAGGTCCCTTGCAACTCTGTCATTCTGTTATTCTATATAATGTTTACCTCTTCGGTGGATGGAAAACCTATTCTTGATTTGCTCCTCCGTTCTGATCCAGATGTTCCTTGCCAAAAAAAATACGACAGGCCTCCGTTTAGAGTTCCTGAAACGAGGCCCTGGGTCAAATTTATGCGTGCTGCGGCTTGAAATAGGAGGCTGTTTACTTGTCACTTGAAACTTGGATCCGGGCACTGAAGTCCTGATCCACTCCGATTGGGAGCAGGTTTCGGCATGAGCTCATCGGGGCAATCCAAAGCTTTCCTTGCCAGAGATCCACATCTAAAGGAAACATGTCCAAGTGCAGATGTTACCCAGCTGGATCGCATTTCTTTCAACTTCAGGTTCACTTTAGCAAGCTGAGCCAGATGTGGACACGGCTCGATTTACAGATGTTGGACTAGAAAAGGCTGAGCGCATATCCTGGACATAAATTGTTTCAACTTCTACCCTCAAAACAACATTATAGAGCATTGCACACCAGAACAACTAGACACAAGAACAGTTTTTTCCCGCATGCCATCATTCTGCTAAACAACGAATTCCCACAACACTGTCAAACTATTTACTAAGACTGCAATTACTATTCTTCTCCTCATCCTTCCTATTGTCTATCTCATTTTCTACTTATGGCTATAACCTTGTTGCTTGTATCTTTATGATTTATATTGTTTTATTTAGTTTCCTAGTATAGTTCTCATTGCTTATTTAGTATCCTATGACTGCCATTAAGTGTTGTATCTTATGATTTTTGATGAATGTATTTTTTTATGCACACTGAGAGCTTATGCACCGAAGACAAATTCCTTGTGTGTCCAATCACACTTACATAGATGTATTGCTCATTGCTTGAACATCTGTAGGCCTGTCCATACACCTGTAAGCAGTAAACATCTTTTTATTTTATTTTATTTTATTTTATTTTATTTTATTTTATTTTATTTTATTTTATTTTATTTTATTTTATTTTATTTATTTGTTGCATTTCTATGCCGCCCAACTCCCTGGGACTCTGGGCGGCTACAAGTTTTTATAGGTTAACAGAGTTGGAAGGGACCTTGTTGGTCATCTAGTCTAACCCCCTGCCCAAGCAGGAGACTCTACACCATTGCTGACAGATGTCTGTCCAGTCTCTTCTTGAAAGCTTCCAGTGATGAAGCTCCCACAACTTCTGAAGGCAACTTCTGCTCCATCGGTTGATTGTTCTCACTGTCAAAAAATTCCTCCTTATTTCCAGGTTGAATCTCTCCTTGTTCAGTTTCCATCCATTATTCCTTGTCTGGCCTTCAGGTGCCTTTGGGAAATAGCTTGACCCCCTCCTCTCTGTGGCAGCCCCTCAAATATTGGAAGATGCTATCATGTCTCCACTTGGCCAATAAAGAATTCTATTCTATTCTATTTTTGACCATCAGAGCTACTTGTGGGAGGGGGGGATTTTCAATTGCAGCACTGAACAAGACCCCCTCCGGCCCATCCGCCTCTCTTCCTTTCTTGTCCTCACCGAAAACGGTTCAAATCCTTCATCTCCCACCCACCCCAAATCCCCTGGTTTCTCCCAGCTGGTGGTCGCCAGGCAGGTCTCTGCAGCTTCTGGTTGATCTTTTTGAATGATGAAGCATGGAATCCTAGCATCGAAGGGTTCCTAGAGGTCATCAAGCCAAACCCAGGGCCCATGCAGGAATACATGCTGTTACTGTTGGTGGATGTTTAGCCAGATGTTTAGACTGGATTTGGCATTTTTATCAACCTACTGAGTCCTTCCCAAGGACCTGGGCTAGACAGACATTGAGGTTTGTTATTAAACTGGGTTAAGTAAGAAAACTGGCTTGATGGTGAGTTATAGTCCCACTGTATGCATCAAAGCTGGTTGGGAGACTTTGGGCCACTCACCAGGAGACAGTGATCTCCTTTAGCAGGAAAGCTGGCTGGGTGACTTTGGGCCAAGCATCAGGAGATGGTGAGTTCTAGTTCCACCTTATGCATCAAAGCCAACTTTGAGTGAGTCACCAGGAGACAGTGAGTTCTAGTCCTGCCTTTGGCAGGAAAGCTGGCTGGGTGACATTGGGCCAATCACCCGGAGGTGGTGAGTTCTGGTCTTACCTTAGTGAAACTTCTAGTGGTTCCCAAGACTGGTCCTTCCGTGAGACACAAATGTTGCACGGAAGATTTTCCAAGGGCTCCTGGAGAAGAAGAAGGAAATGGTTGCAGAAGGTTGCCCTGGTTGAAGTCTTGATGGGGGAATGGATGAAAGCAGAGATGTCCAGAGAGGAGATGGTGGCCACCATCACCTCCTCCAAATCTCAACCCTTTTTTTAGATCTGTCACAGCGGATGACAAAAATGGTCAGGGTTTGGACTGCATGGTGGTAGCTACCAGCTTGACTTTCTGACTCCTTTGAGGACACCCCAGAATTAAAATAACAAGAGGAAAATAAAACAATAAAACTTGGTCCTGAGATCCTGGTTGCAGATCCAGAGTTCATTGACGTCTTCTTCTTAGGAGTGATTCCTGCTCTCAGTGTGCTGACAGCCTACTTCCTGATGAGCGTGCAAATATTTCCGGATTTGCACAGGGCTTTGTTCTTATCCAAAATTGTCCAAAGCAAAACTTCCATTCTGGAGCCAGCCTGCTTCCTCTTTGCTCGTATCGTATTTGTTCATCCGTTATCCTTGGCTGATGAAAGAACAGGCCTCTCAAGGACCAAACTGCTCTGGATGAAATGGAGAATCACGGCTTCAACTCCCAGAATTTTCCAGCCAGCATGAAGGGACTGGGATTTGCTCTCTATTCCTAGAGAACCAGCCTGGACATAAGGAGAAACTTCCTGACAGTGAGAACAATTAATCAGTGGAAAGAGCTTGCCTCCAGAAATCACTGGAGGTTTTCAAGAAGAGTTTGGACGACCATTTATCAGCAATGGTATATGGTGTCCTGCTTGAGCAGGAGGTTGGACTAGAAGACCTTCAAGGTCCCTTCCAATTCTGTTATTCTGTTAGAAGTAGGGAGGAATTTCCTGACATTGAGAGCAATTAGTCAGTGGAATGGCTTTCCTCCATAACTTGTGGCTGCTCCATCACTGAAGATTTTCTATAAGAGATTGGACAGCCTTTTCTCCAGAATGGTACAGGGCACAAGTGTCCAACCTTGGCAACTTTAAGACTTGTGGACTTCATGTTTGCTTGTCATTCTTCAGCAGAGTTTCTTCAACTTGGCCACTTTATCCAATTCATTCAACTCATTCAATTCACGCGATCAACCAACTCATCCATCTCAGTTAACTAAGCTACCAACTAACTCATTGAACTTAACCAACCAATGAATTCATCCAACTCACTCAACCAACCAACCAATTCATTGAACTCAACCAACCAACCAACTCATCCAACTTACTCAACCAACCAACCAACTCATTGAATTCAACCAACCAACCAACTCATCCAACTCACTCAACCAACCAACCAACCAACTCATCTAACTCAACCAACCAACTAACCAACTAACTCACTCACTCAACCACCCAACCAATCAACTGCTGGCTGAGGAATTCTAAGAGTTGAAGCCCACACATCTTAAAGTTGCCTCGGTTGAAAAACCCTGATATAGAAGAACCATCATCCAGGCTGGCTACGGAACCCTGGGACTCTGGTCCACACATTTTAAAGTTGCCCAGTTCGGGTACCTCCTACTTTAGAGTCTCCTGCTTGAGCAGGGGACTGGACTAGAAGACCTCCAAGGTCTCTTCCATAATAATAATTCTGTTATTCTACACAAGTGACTTGCCCTGTTGGCGGGAGAGTTCTTGGTAGTTCCTTGATTTTATGGAGAGATTCATAAAGAGCCATGGTGGGGCAGTGGTTAGAATGCAGTATTGCAGGCTAACTCTGCCCACAGCCAGGAGTTCAATCCTGACGGGACTCAAGGTTGACTCAGCCTTCCATCCTTCCGAGGTCAGTAAAAAGAGGACCCAGATTGTTGGAGGGAAAGAGGCTGACTCTGTAAACCGCTTAGAGAGGGCTGGAAAGCACTGTGAAGCGGTATATAAGTCTAAGGTCTATTGCTATGCTATTCATGTGCCCAGGAAGGCAACACTATCCCAGAAAATGGCATCTCTTCTACACAAACTCAGCCAATCATTCACAGGATCTGAACATCCACAAGCTAATGTGCTATTTGCCAGTCTTATCACCCTCCTAAAACTCTGCCTTCTTTCTGTTCCATTCCAAACCTATGTCAGTTTTCTAGGGATGTGCTTGGTTAGCTAGATAATTGGATGCATAATTATATTTGGCTGATGTTGCAGGCCACGTCCTTCCAAAACGTCTGTTCTCCTGACCCCAGATAAGCCGCTTTCAGCAATGCCAGGAATGTCCATGAATTCAGCTGGAGCCATGCGGGATGCCTTTAAGTGTGCAAGAGGCCTTCTCCAAGAGCACGCCTGGAATGGGAACCGGCCCGCATGCCAGCTCTAAACCGAAGCCTTGCCTGGAAGGAACCAATTCTTTTTTTTTTTTTACCCCTTAACTGAGAACAGCGTTTTAATTAATCAGGAACTCCATAAATAAATCAAGTCAATTTCATTCCATCTGTCTTGGCGTTGCTTCCAAAATAATTCAGTTCGGGTAGGCAGGGAGAAAAGAGTGGCATGCAGAAACGCCTCCAAATTCTGAAAGAATTGATGCTTCTCTCTAAAATCAGTCTATAAATCCCTGGATGAGGGAGGGGTGGAAACAATATCAATCTTTCTTTCGGGCACATTAATGTGCTTGCAGCTGGGAGAATTAACGGCTCTCCATCTCTGCCACTAAGCTTCCAGACTAGCAAATGGTTAGATGCAACTTTCCGGCCCCCAACCTTGACTGTTTGACCGTGTGTGTGTGGGGGGACGACATGGAGAGACTGGGGGCGACCCAAAAGTTGCGGAGTCCTTGGTGCTCTCTGAGCTTGGCGATTTTCTTCCAGACATTCCATTAACCAAACTAGGTAACATCATCAGTGTTAGTTGGTGGAAGGGTGCCTGCAGGCAAATTTTTTCCCATTTGCATGCTTTCCGAAGTGTTTGATGCCCAATAAATATTGGTACCAAATGTGTTATACCGATAAAGGAGAATATTTGTAGCTCAGGGTTGAAATGAGGGGTCTTTGATGGTCTCTGAACTTGGTGGTTTTCCTGCAGATGTTTCATGACCCATATGGGGAACATCATCAGTGCTAGAAGGAAACAGGGTTTGTGGAGAGGAGGAGCGGGAGGAGGAGGAGGAGGAGGAGGAGGAGGAGGAGGAGGAGGAGGAGAAGTATGGGGTCCTTGATGTTTTGTGAGCTTGGTTGAACTTCATCAGCCTTGGTAGTACAGTGGTCTAAAGCACCCTGTTATTAAGACCAGCTGCCTGCAATTACTGCAGGTTGGAATCTCCCCAGGCTCAAGGTTGACTCAGCCTTCCATCCTTTCTAAGGTAGGTAAATTGAGAACCCGGTTTGTGGGGGCAATAAGCTGACTTTGTATAAATATACAAAAGTATGAAGGCTATTGCTTAACGCATTGTAAGCCACCCTGAGTCTCCGGAGAAGGGCGGCATATAAATCAAATTAAAAAAAAACATGCAACAAGAAAACAATCAAGCTCAGAGAGGATCAAGGACCTCATAGTCCTCCTCCTCCTCCTCCTCCTCCTCCTCCCCTCCTCCTCCTCCTCCTCCTCCTCCTCCTCCTCCTCCTCCTCTTCTTCTTCCTTCTTCTTCTTCTTCTTCTTCTTCTTCTTTCTTCTTCTTCTTCTTCTTCTTCTTCTTTTCTTCTTCTTCTTCTTCTTCTCCCTCCTCCTCCTCCTCCTCCTCCTCCTCCTCTCTCCTCCTCCTTCCTCCTCCTCTTCCTCTCCTCTTCTTCCTCTTCCCCTTCCTCTTTCTTCTTCTTCTTCTCTCCTCCTCCTCCACCTCCTCCTCCTCCATGGCCATCTCTGGAATAGAATAGAATAGGGTAGGGTAGGGTAGGGTAGGGTAGGGTAGGGTAGGGTAGGGTAGAATAGAATAGAATAGAATAGAATAGAATAGAATAGAATAGAATAGAATAGAATAGAATAGAATAGAATAGAATAGAATAGAATAAGCTGGAAGGTCTTGGAGGTCTTCTAGTCCAGCCCCCTCTCAAGCAGGAGAACTTATACTATTTCAGACAAGTGAGTGTTCAGTCTCTTCTTAAAAACCTCCAGTGATGGAGCTCCCACAACTTCTGGAGGCAACTTCTGTGACCAGGTCCTTTAGCCAAGGATTGGAAAAGAAGATCCAACTTCTGGATCTTCTTTTCCATTCCTTGAGTAGAGGAACAGTTGGTAGAGTCCGATTTCCAGGAAAAGGCACTGCAGGATCTTCTGGAGATCAAATCCATATCCTGGAATGCTGAACTACCACAGACATTATGTTCTATCTATTTGGCAGACCTGTAGCCTTTTAGAGGCTGCTGTGTTTGCATTTTCTAGGGAATTTTGCTCACCAGCGTCTTCTCAGGAAAAATGAAACATTTCCTGTGGTTTTGCAAGATTTCGGTGCACTGGATAGGCCTCATTTGAAGAGTTTCCTGCTCCAACATGTTCTGCAGAAACCTCATCTCTTGTCAAGGGGAGATCAGGCTTATATCACAGAATAACAGAATTGGAAGGGACCTTGGAGGTCTTCTGATCTAACCCCCACTCTACCATTTCAGACACATGGATGTCTCTTCTTAAAAACCTCCATTGATGGAGAACACACAGCTTCTGGAGGCAAGTCGTTCCAATGGCTAATTGTCCTCCCTGTCAGGAAATTTCTCCTTCGTTCTAACAGAATAACAGAACTGGAAGGGATCTTGGAAGTCTTCTAGTCCAGAGGTCACCAACCCACTCAGGGACCACTAAATTCATTATTTTAAATCCCGTGGACCGCTAATATGATCTGCCGAATGACCAGATGGGTGGACGTGGCTAGGTGGTCATGTGACTGGGTGGCTGTTCAATTCAATCACTCACGTCAAGGGGCCTCGCCAGCCTCTACTCATCCCTCCTTCCCAGCCATCTCTCCCGCCTGCCCGCCCGGCTCCTTAGGGCCCCAACAGGAAGCAGTGGTTGGAGCTAAGCAGCCACCAGGAGAAAAGTTGGCAAAACAGCTCATTCAAATTGGATCTGACCAAGAAGGAGGCTCATCAGAAGCACCTCACTGAGGACTAGGAGCATAGGCTTTCCAAGCAGAGGGAAGGCCTGCGGGAGTGCAAGGCCAGGTACAGGCAACTGGAGGCTCATTGGGCTGAGATGGTCAGCCAGTTCCAGGCCATGATGCAGTCCCACTGGAACAAGGTCCTCCGGCTCTTCGCCACCAGCGGCGCTTCCCTCCAGCCTTCGCCCAAAGCCCCCCACCAGGAGGCCGAAGCAGACCCCAAGTCAGAATTTCTGCCCCCTCCGACCCGCACAAAAAGACCCTGTGGAAATTGGGATCGTAGAAACACCCAGGAGCATAGAAGAGTCCAAAGGCAGATGCATGAATAAATGTGATAAATGTATTTATTCATATAACAAAACATATTAACTATATACAAAGGCTGTCTTAATATCCATTAGGGTAGGGGGCACACAGCGTGTGTGACCCCTATCAAAGATCACGTCTCGTGGAGGACAAACGTAAAAGAGAGCTTGGTGGAAAGGTTAGAGGGGGTTTTATACTCAGTGTAAGCCCCTCCTCTCCACATAGGGGTGGGGGCACTTCCTGCCTCCACTAGTGTCTGTATGATACATGTGCCAATGGCTTGCAAATACTTGACAGACCCCAAAGGGGGAGACTCTCTGCAGCAACACAAACATTCATTGCACGTATCTGTCCCAGGGGACCGTAGTTTGAGGACCCCTGACTTAGTGCAATATAAAAAATGCAAATAATATTTCTGCGGACCACCAAAATTTTCTTGCGGACCACCAGTGGTTCACAGACGTGTTCTAGTCCAACCCCTGCTCGAGCAGGAAACTTTAGACTATTTCAGACAAATGGTTATCCATTCTTTTCTTAAACACCTGCAGTGAAGGTGGCAAGCAGTTCCACTGGCTGATTGTTCTCGCTGTTAGGAAGTTTCTCCTTAATTCCAGGTTGCTTCTCTCCTTGATTTGTTTCCATCCGTTGCTTCTTGTCCTGCCTTCGGGGGCTTTGGAGAATAGCTTGACCCCCTCCTCCTCTTTGGGGCAGCCCCTGAGATATGGGAACACTGCTCTCATGTCTCCCCTGGTCCTTCTTTTCTCTAGACTGCCATACTCAGTTCTTGTAATGATGCCCTGGGATCGACTGTGTTGGAAAGGGGATTAAATCAGTGGCATGAGGTGTGAGCATGGTAGCTTTTGAAAAAAAAAGACTCCTTAAACAAATTAATTCAATTAAAGTTGTGGCTTTCGAGTGTGCCTGGTAAACGGGCACTTTTCAGGAAAACAGAAGGTGTGTGCAGGTGGCCACACCTTTGGATCTTAATAGGCAGCTAACAATAGCAATTAGCCATGACAAGTTGGCAAACGTCTGCCAGCAGTAAATCCTCAGCATTGCAGCCTGGAGCAAATTCCTGGCTCTGGAATTCGTAAAAGAAAACCGTGTGAATAGGAGGCCTCTCAGATCCAGCTGAGCAGCAGAAGGCATGAGCTGCATTCAGCTACATCAAATATTTTAGATTTTATTTTCTATTCATTCCATTCTATTCATTCTGTTCCATTCCATTCCATTCCATTCATTCCATTCTATTCTATTCTATTCTATTCTATTCTATTCTATTCTAATTCTATTCTATTCTAATTCTATTCCATCTATTTGTATCCCGCCTTTATTATTTTTACAAATAACTCGGTGGCAAGCATATCCAACACTCCTTCTTCTTCCTGTATTTTTCACAACAGCCCTGTGAGGTGGGATAGGCAAGAAATAGTTCTACCATGACCCAATTAGGTAAAATCATCAGTGCTAGAAGGGAATGGGGTTTTGTGTAGAGGAGGAGGAGGAGGAGGGCGACAATCGTGGGGTCCTTGGTGCTTTCTGAGCTTGGTCATTTCCTTGCAGACATTTTGTGAACCAACTTGGTAACTTCAGCAGTGCTAGAAGGAAGTGTGGTTTGCAGAGGAGAAGGAGAAGGAGAAGGAGAAGAAGAAGGAGAAGGAAGGAAGAGGAGAATGGAGAAAGAGGAGAGGAGGAGAAGGAGAAGGAGAAGAAGAAGGAGAAGGAAGGAAGAAGGAGATTGTCAAGTATTTGCAAGCCATTGGCACATATATCATAAGGACACTAGTGGAGGCAGGAATTGTGCCCCACCCCTATGTGGAGAGGAGGGGCTTACACTGAGTATAAAACCCCCTCTAACCTTTCCACCAAGCTCTCTTTTAGTTTGTCCTCCACGAGACATGATCTTTGATAGGGTGTCACACACGCTGTGTGGCCCCCTATCCTAATGGATATTAAGACAGCCTTTGTATATAGTTAATAGTTTTGTTATATGAATAAATACATTTATCACATTATTCATGCATCTGCCTTTGGACTCTTCTATGCTCCTGGGTGTTTCTACGATCCCAATTTCCACAGAAATTGGGAGAAGGAGGAGGAGGGAGAAGGAGAAGGAGAAGGAGAAGGAGAAGGAGAAGGAAGGAAGATGTAGATTGGAGAAGGAGGAGGAGGAGGAGAAGGAGAAGGAGAAGGAGAAGGAGAAGGAGAAGGAAGGAAGATGGAGATTGGAGAAGGAGGAGGGAAGGAGAAGGAGAAGGAGAAGGAGAAGGAGAAGGAGAAGAGAAGGAAGGAAGATGGAGATTGGAGGAGGAGGAGGAGGAGGAGAAGGAGAAAGGGAAGGAGAAGGAGAAGGAGAAGGAAGGAAGATGGAGATTGGAGAAGGAGGAGGAGAAGGAGAAGAGAAGGGGAAGGAGAAGGAGAAGGAGAAGGAAGGAAGATGGAGATTGGAGAAGGAGAAGGAGGAGGAGGAGGAGGAGAAGGAGAAGGAGAAGGAGAACGAGAAGGAGAAGGAGAAGGAGCTTGTAGACTTTTCATGACCAAACTAAGTAACATCACTAGTGCTAGAAGCTAGTGGGATTGGAGGAGGAGGAGGAGGAGGAGGAGGAGGAGGAGGAGGAGGAGGAGGAGGAGAACGACAATGACAACGACAATTGTGGGGTCCCTGGTGCTCTCTGAGCTTGGTTGTTTTCTTGCAGACCTTTCATGACCCAACTAGATAACATCTTCAGTGTAGGAGGGAGTGGGGTTTTTTCTCTGTTCATATACAGTGGCTTCCCTTATCAGTGACCATAGTTGGCTAATGAAACATCTGCAAGAAAGCAACCAGATTCAGAGAGCCCCAAGGACTGCACTCGATAGGAAGAGTCCACGGGTGAAAAAACAAACAAACGCTGATTTAGTTGGTTTGATTTCCACCAGCATCGCTATCAGCCCTTCAGGCTTACCCAGACAGGAAACCCAAACCCTGAGCACTAACATGCCTTAACCTTACCATCATGGAACCGTGCAAGCCTGAAAGCCCTTCCCCCCCCTCCCTGCCTTTACTTTCCAGAGAACAAGGGAGGGTCTCTTCCGGGTCACACAATCCCCACCCTCATTCTTGCTTTCAGTTCACATTCCTTTTATTCCACCCTTCTTTTTCCCAAGGTTCTTCTCACAGCCCTGCCTAGTTTCTCCTCTTGGAGTGCAATATTCCTGATTATTACGATGCCCTGCCTCTCCTACCGATACCTTTTCATTTTATTTTTTATTTTTACCTTCAATTACTTTATGGCAGGGGTTCCCAAATTTGCAGCTTTAAGACTTGTGGACTTCAACTCCCAGAATTCTCCAGCCAGCAAAGCTGGCTGGAGAATTCTGGGAGTTGAAGTCCACAAGTCTTAAAGCTGCCAAGTTTTTTTTTTTTAATTTGATTGATATGCCGCCCTTCTCCAAAGACTCAGGGCGGCTTACAATGTGCTCAGCAATAGCCTTCATCCTTTTGTATATTTATACAAAGTCAGCTTATTGCCCCCACAAACTGGGTCCTCATTTCACCTACCTTAGAAAGGATGGAAGGCTGAGTCAACCTTGAGCCTTGGCGAGATTCGAACCCTGCAGTAATTGCAGGCAGCTGGTCTTAATAAGCTTAATAACAGGGTGCCTTAAACCCCTGTACTACCAAGGCTCTTATAAAGTTTGAAGATCTCTGCTTTATGGGGTTGCATAGAAAGTATAAAATTTACTCTCTCTTCTGTCAGCCCAACAGTGCAAATTCCACCAAGCTGCCCAGGTCTTATTTTAGAGCAGAAGTGTCAAACTCAAGGCCCGCGCGCCAGATCTGACCTATGGGGTGCTTAGATCTGGTCTGCA
Source organism: Pantherophis guttatus (assembly GCF_029531705.1). The sequence continues at coordinate 1,308,216 of NW_026844040.1, read as the reverse complement.
AGGCTGGCCTGGAAACAGCCCCGTTTTCGGCTGCGACAGCCTTCTGCAGCCACCCCTCTGCCAGTGAAAACGGAGCCCGGAGCTGGCAGAGGGCTGCAGGAGGCCGTCGTGGCTCCGTGGTGGCTGGCAGAGGGCGATCAAAACAAACGAAACACTAAATAAAAGGAGAAATGTTTCCCCTTTTGCATTTGAGCATGCAAGAAGGGACAGGAAAGGAGAAAGGGAAAGGGGAAAGATGAAGAAAAAGAAAAAGAAGGAAGATGGGAAGAGAACAAGGAAGGAAAAAGAAGGAAAGAGGGAAAGGAAGAAGAAAGGAGAACTAAGAGGGAAGGAAAAGGAAGAAAAAGAAGGAAGGAGGGAAGGAAGGAAGGAAGGAAGGAAGGAAGGGAAGGAAGGAAGGAAGGAGGAAGGAAGGAAGGAAGGGAGCAGGGCTGAAATCCAAATTTTTTTCCCCTACCGGTTCTGTGGGCGTGGCTTGGTGGGCGTGGCCGGGGAAGGATATTGCAAAATCTCCATTCCCTCCCCACTCCAGGGGAAGGATACTGCAACATCTCCATTCCCTCCCTTTCTGGGGGAAGGATACTGCAAAATCTGGGGCCAGCCAGAGGTGGTATTTGCCGGTTCTCCAAACTACTCAAAATTTCCACTACTGGTTCTCCAGAACCTGTTAGAACCTGCTGGATTTCACCCCTGAAATCTCCCTTCAGATGTATCATGAGAGTGAGGGAGGGTCTCAGGGAAGTCCAGCCTTAGCACTTGGCCACCACATTCAATTCAATTCAATTCAAACCTTTATTTTCAATGCACAACAGGTGTACAATGAGATTGGATGAGCCTCCCACAGTGCACCCCCCCAAATACAAAATACATCTCAATAACCCGTAAGCGAAAGAAAGATGGAAAAAAAAAACCCCTAACCCTATAGATCATACTAACAGACACACAATCCTCTATAATACATATATGTGCATAACATAACATTATAGTATATTGCACCGGTGTAGATACGTTACACATTGTGTTGGCCGTACAAGACTATCATACTACATAGTTATGGTGTTATGTTGCATTCAAGAATCTGACGGCCCAGGGATAGAAGCTATTTTTCAGCCTGTTCGTTCGACTGGCTCTGCTCCTTTATCTCCTGGTAGGAGAGTGAAGAAATGCTGAGCAGGGTGTGAATCATCCCTGAGGGTTTTCCTCACCGTGCTAAGACATGGAGTCCTAGCCATTTCATCTAGGGAGGTCAGGGGCAGCCCATGATATTTTGTGCTGTTCTCACCACCCTTTGTCATGTCTTTTGTATCCACGGCTGTCAAGCCAGCATACCATCCCATAATGCAAAATGTGAGGACGCTTTCTATCGTAGACCGGTAGGAGGAGGTCATCAGCTGTTGTTCCACCTTTTTTTTTCCCCCAAATCCTGAGGAAATGGAGTCTCTGTTGGGCCTTTCTAACCACCTGGATCATATTCTTTTTCCAGGTGAGATCTTCACGAAGATGGTCACCACATTACAAAAAAAAATGTTTGAGACTTTGGAAAAAGTGCAGAGAAGAGCAACTAAGAGGATTAAAGGCCTGGAGACTAAAACATATGAAGAATGGTTGCAGGAACTGGGTATGTCTACCGTGTTTCCCCCAAAATACGACATTATTATTATTATTATTATTTATTGAATTTGTATACCGCCCTACTCCCGAAGGACTCAGGGCGGTGAACAGCCAAATAAAATACATATAATACAAATGTTAAAAAACCATTAAAATACAATTAAATAAATTGGCCCAGAAAACAAAATTTAAAACACCCCAAATTCATAAGAATTTAAAAATTTTAAATTTTTTAAAAAAGTTTAAAAAAGAGGTTAGGCCAGGCCGGCCTGCTGGAAACGAAATGTTTTGATGGCACGGCGGAAAGCGCGCAGGTCCGGGATCCTCCGTATCTCCGGGGGGAGCTCGTTCCAGATCATCGGTGCCCCCACAGAGAAGGCTCTCCCCCTGGGGGCCGCCAGTAGACATTGTTTGGCCGACGGCACCTGGAGGAGCCCCTCTCTGTGGGAGCGTACTGGCCGGTGGGAGGCTACTGGTGGCAGAAGGTGGTCTCGTAAATACCCCGGTCCTAAACTATGGAGCGCTCTAAAGGTGGTAACCAATACTTTGAAGCGCACCCAGAAGACCACCGGGAGCCAGTGCAGCTCGCGCAGGAGGGGGTCACATGGGAGCGCCCCGTCGCTCCCATAACCACCCGCGCGGCCGTGTTCTGGACCAGCTGGAGCCTCCGGGTGCTCCTCAAGGGGAGCCCCATGTAGAGAGCATTGCGGTAGTCCAGGCGGGAAGTGACGAGGGCATGAGTGACCGTATTTAATGAGTCCCGATCCAGAAAGGGATGCCACTGGCGAATCAGGCAGACCTGATAAGACATGTCCTGAAAATAAGGCCAAGCCTGATTTTTGGGATGGGCGTAAATATATGCCCTCCCCTGAAAATAAGCCCTAGGGAAGGGGTGCGCATGGGCATCTCAGGAGGCAGCCCTTCCCTTCCCTGGTCACCTTATGGAAGCTCGGCACCTTACTTGCTGCCCGCGGATCAGCTGAGCTGCCTCTCATTCTGTCTCTCTGCGGAGGCCTCCCAGTGCAATGCTCTGCCACAGCTTCGGAGCAAACCTCCGCCTTCCCTGCACAGGATTGCAATGCTGGAGGCTTCGGAGGGAGCATTTTTGGGATGTGTGTCTGTGCCGAGCTCTCCAAGGACAGAATGATCGGCAGGGAAATGGGGGGGATTTTCCTGCAGATGGGAGCAAGGCGAAGCCTCCAGCCTTGCAATCCTGCGCAGGGAAGGCGGAGGTTTGCTCCGAAGCCATGGCAGTGCAATGCCTCCGCAGAGAGACAGAACAAGAGGCAGCTCGCAGCCCATGCTGGCTCAGCTGATGGAGGTTCCCTTGTGGGGTGCAATCAAACTTCCAACCCCAATGGACCTGGTGGGCATGAGCTCCCCCAACCCAGAAAGGGGAAGGAGCTGATGGGGGTGGGGGGAGCTGTGGGAAGTTCTAGGAGTTGAAATCCACAAGTCTTTAAATGCCCAAGCGGCTGCCTATGCTGCTGCTGGCCTCTTCGCCCTCCTGGCAACACTGCGCTCGGCTGCGGGACTGCTCCTGCCTGGCAGGGGATTTATTTATTTATTTATTTAATCTAATTTTTATACCGCCCTTCTCCCGAAGGACTCAGGGCGGTGCACAGCCAAAAAATAAAACAAACACACATATATAATTAAAAGCAATTTAAAAAACATATTAAATAATTTGGCCCCAATATCATTAAAAAAACTAAAACAACCCATTAAAATTAATGTTTAGGGTTGAATCATCCCAGATTGAAAACCTCCAAAAAACATTCTAAGCGCCACCAGCCTGCCAGGGCTCCTTCGGGAGTGGCTGCCTGTGTCTCCTCGCCCGCCTCACCCTTTGGGCTGCTGAGTGCCAGCCTATGTGCCTGCATGCCTTCCATTGCTGCTTCTGGGATTGCTTCTTTTCCTTCTTCCCCCCCTCCCCCATCTCTTTCCCTTCCATTGCTGCTTCTGGGGAGCGGACAGCGATGTTCTGTCCCCGTCTCACACACGCACACAAACAGACAGCCGGGGGTTAAATAAACTGGCAGACAACCAATTCTTCCGATAAGAGGATTGGCAGCAACCCAGTAGCTGCTTGCCAAGAACTTTACTCATAAACAAAATACACACAGTTCGAGAATAGTCCAGTTCGTAAAATAAATCCAAGGCAAGTAATGTTGTTTCCAAAGATGCAATGTGACTCGATAGTAGTTAGTTTTGTCCGTCACAGAGTCTGAATGGCCACCTCACCCCCTTTTATACCCTGTGGGGTGTGGTCCAGTGACTCAGCCTAATCTCTGGCACGCCTCTTCTTCTGTTGTGCACGCTTATCTCTGCAACACTGGCGTGGATCCAGCCAAGACTCATCACCCTCATCACTGTCCACCTGTGGCTGCGTGGACGTGCTTGGCCCCGGCCCTATCTCTTGCCCTTCGGTGGACACCGAAGGCATTGCCAGAGAGGAGGGTCCTGGAGAGGGAGGCCTTGCCAACTCCTCTCCTTCACTCTCGGAGTCCTCTCCTGCCGATGACACAGGCTCAGGTAATGGAGCCACAACAAGCATGACAAGAGACTGGGGCCAGTGGTAGCACTTTAAAAAAGTAAGATCTCCCCGAAAATAAGCCCAAGTGCTTATTTTGTGGAAGCCCAAAAGAAAATAAGACCCTGTCTTATTTTCGGGGAAACATGGTAATTTAATGAAAAGAAGGACTAGGGGTGACATGATAGCAGGTACACAATATTTGAGGGGCTGCCCCAGTGGTGAAACCTGAACTGGTTTGCCACCGGTTCACTGGCCATGCATGCGCAGCGCACACCAAATGCACACTTCACACGGAAAAAGGAGGCTTGGGAAGGGAAGTAGAACAGCGAAGGCTGTGCTGTGCGATTTAGATTCACTAGGAAGCAGGATTTCGTGCTTTCTAGCGATTTTAAATTGCACGGCACAGCTGATCATTGGGAATATCAGTTCAGAGGAACCGGTAGCTTTTTTTTTTACTATCAGTTCACCCGAGCCGGTGCGAACCGGTAGCATTTCACCCCTGGGCTGCCCCAAAGAGGAGGGGGTCACTTTATTTTCCAAAGCACCCGAAGGCAGGGCAAGAAGATCAAGGAGAGAAGCAACCTGGAACTGAGGAGGGATTTTCTATGAGTGGGAAGAATGAACCAGTGGAAGAGAAGTTGTGGGGGCTCCATCACGGGAGGCTTTCAAGAAGAGACTGGACAGTCGCTTATCTGAAATGGAATAGGGTCTCCTGCTTGAGCTGAGGGTTGGACTAGAAGACCTCCAAGATCCCTTCCAGCTCTATTTTTATTTCATTTTTTAATCTTATTTGTATCCTGCCTTTTGTTTTATTTGATTACAATGGGGTTTTTTTTTCTTGTTTAATTTTTCCTGGTTTAATTAACTGAAGAAATATTGGATCTGTTGATTGATTGATTGATTGATTTTCTGCATTCAAAGCAGCCAAGATCTCCAACACACCTTCCTCCTCCTGTTCTGCCCAACGGGTGCCCCCCTCCCCCCCAATGAATGTCCTTCAAGCCTTGTGGCCTTTGGCCAAGGGAACCCTTGAAAGTCCCAAATGATCTGGGATGACTTTTCTTGAATCAACCTCTCGCCTCCCTGATGTCCTTTGTGGACAATCCACAGTCAAGGACCATCAGCCTGGTTTCCATGCTGGACACATGTGTAGGGACGGGCGGTGCGTGGACAGCCGTGACCCCAAAGCCTGGGACTAATTTGGCCGTGGTCTTCAGAGCTGGTTCTTTGCTGCTCTTCTGGCTCCCTCTGCTGGTCACCTCCAAGTGCAGCCTCCCAAGAAGCCCCATCGTCCACCTTGAATGACGCTCAAGGAGAACACAGGGCAGAAGATAGAACGGCAGGGTGGGAAGGGACCTTGGAGGTCTTCTAGTCCAACCCCCTGCCCAGACAGGAGACCCTACACCATTTCTGACAAATGGCAGTCCAGTCTCTTCTTGAAAGTCTCCAGGGATGAAGCTCCCACAATGGAGTTGGAAGGGACCTTGTAGGTCATCTAGTCCAACTCTCCCTAGCAGGAGACCCTACAACATTCTGGACAAATGGCTGTCCAGTCTCTTCTTTAAAAACTCTTGTCACAGAGAAGAGGAGGTCCACCTATTCTCCCAAACCCCTGAAGGCAAGACAAGAAGCCATGGATGGAAACTCATCAAGGAGAGAACCAATATAAAAATAAGGAGGAATTTCTTGACAGTGAAAACAATTAACCAGTGGAACTGCTTGCCTCCAGAAGTTGTGGGTGCTCCATCATTGGAGGTTTTTAAGAAGAGACTGGACAGCCATTTGTCTGAAATGGCATAGGATCTCTTGCCTGAGTAGGGGCTGGACTAGCAGACCTCCAAGGTCCCTTCCAACTCTTGTTATTCGATATCTAGGCTAGGTCCATCAAATGGGAAGGAGGCTTTGTGTCCCCTTCAAAGTTGCTGCAGCCAGGACCAGAGGAGACCTCTGGCATCAGTCAAACCTCAGATCCATTGTGAACCACCACTCACATCCTGGGCCACCTGGAGCCTCAAGGAAGCTCACGCCTGTCAGGTTGACCAACCGTGGTGACCCTTTGTGGACAAGGGAGAGGCAACTGTCCTTGAGGGCTGTCTAGCTCCCCCAAAAGGTCCCCACCGAGACTTAGCAGAACCTGTCCATCATAGGTTGAAGAACCCGGAGCTTGGTCAAAGATAAGGAAATGCAGACAAAAAAGGAAGATCTCCCCTCCTTCCCTCCCTTCCCTCCATTTCCTTTCCTCCCTTTTGTTCTTTCTGTTCCATCCTTCCTCTTATCTATTCCTTCCTTTTTCCTTTCCTTTCTTCATCTCTGCTTGCTTGCTTCCTTCCTTCTTTCCCTTTTCCTTCCTTCCTTCCTTCCTTCTTTCCTTCCTTCCTTCCTTCCCTCCTCTTTCCTTTCATCTCTGCTTCCTTGCTTCCTTGCTTCCTTCCTTCCCTTTTCCTTCCTTCCTTCCTTGCCCCCTTCCTTTCCTTTCCTTTCCTTTCCTTTCCTTTCCTCACCTCTCCTTCCCTCCTCTTTCCTTTCCTTTCTTCATCTCTGCTTGCTTGCTTCTTTCCCTTTCCCTTCCTTCCTTCCTTTCCTCCTCTTTCCTTTCATCTCTGCTTCCTTGCTTCCTTCCTTCCCTTTTCCTTCCTTCCTTCCTTGCCCCTTTCCTTTCCTTTCATTTCTTTTCCTTCACCTCTCCTTTTCCCTCCTTCCTTTCCTTTCCTTTCTTCATCTCCTTGCCTCCTTCATTTCCTTCTTTCTACATTAACACCTTCATTCCTTCCCTCCTTTTTTCCTTTCTCTTTCTTTTCCTTTTATTCTCTCTTCTCTCCTTCCATCCATCCATCCACCCACCCAAAAACATCCGAATTGCTCTAGGTTTTAACGGTCTAGTTTTACAGCAAGCAAGATTTGTACAGAGCTGGACATCTTCTAATCCAGCAGTGAACTTTCGAGGTTGTCGTGTTTTACCTTCTGTTCCAAGATGATAACCTTCAGGAGACGTCCCTCAAGCATCCAAAAAGCAAGATTTGTGCCTGTCTCGGTGGCCTCTTATTATTTTTCTCCAAGGAGTGAAAAGTGGCAAGCAATGGTGTTACACACATGCTCCCAGGTTCGACTTACATGCATTCACACACAAACTCCCAGTTCAGGTCAACAGCCTCACTCAAATCACTTTCAACCCAACTGATTCTTTGGAAAACTCGGAGACCCGAAGGAGTTAAAGGAACAAGAAAACTTTGCTGGTGACAATGCACATTTGCTCTTTTTCACATGCACACACACACACACACACTTATCCACATCTTCCTCACCTCAGCTGTCAAGCACTAGTTGTCTAGGATTTTCCTCCAGTTGATTTTTTTATTATTATTTTGAGCTGTCCAAAGGTGCAAATGGCTGAAAGCACGGGCAAACACAAATGTTAACTCCAATAGGCAGGAATATTTGTAGCTCAGGGATGAACTGAAGGGTCCTTGGCAGTCTTTGAGATTGGGGGGGGGGGAGAGAATTCCATGTGAAAAGGGCTGTTCCTGGAGAATTTTCTGCAGAACCCCAAACTGAACTCCAGTGGAACCAGGAGTAGGGATAATATTCCTCCTATTTTTTCCTCCTATTTTTCTCTGTTTCTCCTCTGCACCTTCTCTATCCGTAGCGCACGTCCGATGCAAAGACCAGGAAATCCTGCAGATAGATACAAGGGGAAATGTTTACTCATCTCTCTAGCCCTGTCTCCATCCCTCCCTCTCTCCCTCTATTTTTCTCTTTCTCCCTCTCTCTTTCTTCTCTCTCTTTCTGTCTCTCTCCCTCCTTCTCTCTTTCTCTCTCCCTCTCTCTCTATCTCCCTCTCTTTCTCTCCCCTCATTCTTTCTATCTTTCTCTCCCCTCTCTTTCACTCTCTCTCTCTCTTTCTGTCTCTCTCCCTCCTTCTCTCTTTATCTCCCTCTTTCTCTCCCCCTCATTCTTTCTATCTTTCTCTCCCCTCTCTTTCACTCTGTCTCTGTCTCCCTCCTCTGTCTGTCTCTCTTTCCCCCTCCCTCCCATCTTTCTCTCCCTCCCTCTCTTTCTCTCTCCCTCTCTTTCTCTTGTTCTTTCTCTCTCTCTCCTCCTTCTCTTTCACTCTCTCTGTCTCTTTCCTCTCTGTCTCACTTTCTCTTTATGTCTTTCTGTCTCTTTCTCTCTCTCCCCCTCTCTTTATCTGTCTTTCTTTCTCTCCCTCATTCTTTCTATCTTTCTCTCCCCTCTCTTTCACTCTCTCTCTTTCTGTCTCTCTCCCTCCTTCTCTCTCTTTCTCTCTCCCCCCTCTCTCTCTTACTCCCTCTTTCTCTCCCCCCATTCTTTCTATCTTTCTCCCCCTCTCTTTCACTCTGTCTCTGTCTCTCTCCTCTGTCTGTCTCTCTTTCCCCCTCCCTCCCATCTTTCTCTCCCTCCCTCTCTTTCTCTCTCCCTCTCTTTCTCTTGTTCTTTCTCTCTCTCTCCTCCTTCTCTTTCACTCTCTCTGTCTCTTTCCTCTCTGTCTCTGTCTCACTTTCTCTTTATGTCTTTCTGTCTCTTTCTCTCTCTCCCCCTCTCTTTATCTGTCTTTCTTTCTCTCCCTCATTCTTTCTATCTTTCTCTCCCCTCTTTCACTCTCTGTGTCTCTCTCCTCTGTCTCTCTCTCCCTCCCTTCCTCCCATCTTTCTCTCTCCTTCTCCTCTCCCTCTCTTTCTCTTGTTCTTTCTCTTTCTCTCTCTCCTCCTTCTCTTTCACTCTTTCTGTCTCTCTCCTCTCTGTCTCTCTTTCTCTTTATGTCTTTCTGTCTCTTTCTCTCTCTCTCCCCCTCTCTTTATCTGTCTTTCTTTCCCACATTCTTTCTACCTTTCTGTCCCCTCTTTTCACTCTCTCAGTCTCTCTCCTCTGTCTCTCTCTCCCTCCCTCCCTCCCATTTTTCTCCCTCTCCCTCCCTCTTTCTTTCTCTCTCCTTCTCCTCTTTCTCTTGTTCTTTCTCTCTCTCTCCTCCTTCTCTTTCACTCTCTCTGTTTCTCTCCTCTCTGTAACTCTGTCCCTCTTTCTTTATGTCTTTCTGTCTCTTTCTCTCTCTCCCCCTCTCTCTTATCTGTCTTTCTTTCCCTCATTCTTTCTACCTTTCCCTTCCCTCTCTCTTCACTCTCTCAGTCTCTCTCCTCTGTCTCTGTTCTTCTCTCTTTCTATTTACTTTGTCTCTTTCTCTCTCTCTTTCTCTCTCCTTCCCTCCCTCCCCCCTCCCTCTTTGTGGTCGAATCAGAAAATTATAATCCTGTTGCTCCGAGGATGCAAATTTTGGTCTCCTTGGCTCAGTTTGCAATCTCTAGGCTTTGCTAGATTTCCGAATGTTCACAACAAAATTTATAGACAGATAAGACTGTCCTAGACTCATAAACATTCCTTAGCATCTGTTTGGAGGCCCCTGCGATAGGACAAAAGTCAGTCTCCCACCTGTCCCACTGAACTGTCCCACCAGTCACTCACCTGGTGAGCCTGAAGGATGGGGTTGGAGAGCTCCAGGTGATCCAGGAGGGGGAGGGGAAATCCTTCAGCCAGACGGGCTGGAAGAGAGAAGTCACAGCATCATGCAGGAAAGCTAAAGCATGGGATTATCTGTTATCATCACCCTTCATGGTCTTCTACTCCAACTCCCTCTTCTCAAGTGGGAGACCCTGGGGACCATTGTGGACAAATGGGTCTCCAATCTCTTCTTCAAAGCCTCCAGTAATGGAGCAGCCACAACGTCTGGAAGGAAGCCCTTCCAGTGAGAGATTGTTCTCACTGTCAGGAAATTCCTCCTTGATTCCAGATTGCTTCTCTGATGATCTTCCACCTGTTACTTCTTCTCCAGAATAACAGAGTTGGAAGGGACTTTGGAGGTCTTCTAGTCCAACCCCCTGCTCAGCCTGGAGACCTTATACCATTTCAAACAAATGGCTTTTCAATCTCTTTGTCAACTTGCAAAGCTTTCAAGTTGCCCTGAGCAGGAGGGAGGGAGAACTGAAGTGCATTCCATACATTCTTTCTGACCGCAATCAGAAGGAAGGTGTTAGGTTTCACATCCAGTCAAAGTGCTTAATTGGAGAATGTGATTTATGACATGGCCAGAGAGGAGGGGAGAGACAGGGTCATAGGGGAACGTAAATCTACGTGGGATCAGTCCTAACTGCATCCGAGTATTGCCGGAATGGTGCTCCTAATAAATGAATATATTTCCTTTGAGGTTTGGATCATGGCTCATGAATTAATTAGGGCATCTTTCAGAAACCTGAAAATCTCTTCTTGAAAACCTCCAATGTTGGAGCTCTCACAACTTCTGAAGGCAACTTCTTGTTCTCACTGTCAGGAAATTTCTCCCTAGTTTTACGTTGTTTCTGTCCTTGATTAATTTCCATCTATTGCTTCTTGTCCTGCCCTCAGGTGCTTTGGAATCCCTTCTTCTCTGTGGCAGCCCTTCAGTTACTGGAAGATGCTGTCATGTCTGCCCTAGTCCTTTTCTTCATTAGACTAGACATACCTAGTTCCTTTAATCATCTATTGTACGGTTTGGCCTCCAGACCCCATGAGAGTCTTTGAACTCTGAAATAATATTATTTGAAAGGTCTTTTGACTTTACAATGTCCTTACCATTCATCTGTGGAATTAGGATGCTGGCCGTAAGGAAGTTTATGAGGGATTCCAACACTTGTACCTGTGTGTTGGGAGAGAAATCCAGAATCAGAAAGCCAAATGAATTTGATTGCTTCTCTTCCTTCAATGGGAGATACTGAATCCATAGGGTCACCCCTGCCTTGGCTTCCAGACCCAAAGGCACCATCCTTCTGACCCAGTTTCCCACCCATTGCCTGGACCCACCAGAAGGACTGAGAGAACATTTCAGTCCATCATCACGTCTGTGGAGAAGGTCCTGTGGAGAAGGACCTAACCCAAGAGGAGAAGACAGGATGATCCCAATCTAAACTGGGTTTCTGGCTGGAACCTCAAGAAGACTGGGAAGGAAGGAGAGCATAACATTTCAGGCAACACCCCCCCCCCAATATCTTACCGAGAAGAACCCAACATCTGAGTGCTTTAAGGAGAACTTCAACCTACAGAAGGAACAGACAGAGTAATGTGTTGAAATCCATCACACAAGATCTAGCCTAAATGTCAGGCCTGCCCCAGCTCAGGTCCTTAGGAAAGAAAGACCCTCGACTCCATTTAGCTGAAGTGATAGATCTGTTGAGGGTAAAACTGCCCTCTGCAACGGACCAGACAGCGAATAGATACGTTGCTTAGCAAAACACACAGATACTCACAGACTCTGAACGGTTAAAGAAAAATAAACAGTCTTTACTTGTAGTAAAACAAAACAAACTTGGCTTCTCAAAACAAAGATAACACTTCTTCAAATAATCACGGTTCAACACAAAAATAGTTTGCCTACAATTCCAGTTCTCTTCAGTAACACAGACACAGTTCCTTTCAGCAGTTCAACCTTCTAATAGCAGGAGCAGAAGTGAATGAACTTCCTGCCTTCTTTTATGTCTGCTTAGCACAGCCAATTAGTCATCTTGTAGCAGTTAAAGTTACAGAACATAGTTTTCTATATATTACCTACCCAACCGTAGGATAAGCATCCAACAAGATCCGTGATGGCAAACCTATGGCACGCGTGCCACAGGTGGCACGTGTAGCCATATCAGTGGGCACGCGAGCTCAGCTGATTTTCGGGCCTTCTGGGCTCACCAGAAGTAGGGAAACAGGCTGTTTCCTATCTCCGGAGGGCCTCGGGGTGGTGGTGGGGAAGGACTGTTTTTTTCTCTCCCCAGGCTCCAGAGGCTTTCTAGGAGCCTGGGGAGGGCAAAAACAGGGGTGGGGAAGGCGCTTTTTTCTCTCTCACCTGGCTCCAGGGCCTCTCTAGGAGTCTGAGGAGGGCGAAAATGGCCTCTCCCATCCTCCCGGAGGGCCTCCAGAGGCCAAAAATGGCCTGTTTGACAACTTCCAGTCCTAGCGGAAGTTGGCAAATGGGCTGTTTCTGGCATTTGGAGGACCTCGGGGGGGGGAGGCCGTTTTTGCCCTCCCCAGACTCCTAGAGAGGCCCTGGAGCCAGGTGAGAGAGAAAAACGGGCCTAATTGGCCATCGCGTGCCAGGAACGGGGTAGGAGCGGGGGGGGGGGTGTGCGTGTGCGCATGTGTGGGGGCGGGGTGCACAGAATTATGGTTGTGGGCATGCGTGCGCGCGACCCCCCTGGCCTCCCTCCTGGCACGCGATAGCAAAAAGGTTAGCCATCACTGCGATAGATTATTTTACTAAGGTTAAGTGGTTGCAGCGAAAGAAAGGCTAAAGCCTTCTCTGTGGGGGCACCTGCCATCTGGAACGAGCTCCCCCCAGAGATACGGAAGATTCAAGACCTACGCATCTTCCGCCGTGCCCTAAAAACGTTTTCATTCCAACAGGCTGGTCTGGCCTAATTCTCCCTTTTAAATTGGCTTTTAAATTGGTTTTTTTAAAATCTCTTTTAGATAAATTTAGATGTTTTAATCTTTGAACCTAAACCTAAATGATTTAATCTGTTCTAATAGTTTTTAACTTTTATATGTCTTTGTATTTATTTATGGCTGTTCACCGCCCTGAGTCCCTCAGGAGTAGGGCGGTATACAGATATGAAAAATAATAATAATAATAATAATAACTATACTGATATTTTAATATGTAAATTTTAATCTGTTTTTAAATTATTGGGGTGTTTTAATCTGTCTGGGCCAAAATGATTTAATTTGATTTTATCTGGTTTTTTTTTTTTTTAATATAAACTTTATTGTTTAAAAGAAAGAACATTTAAAAAAAAACACGTACAAGTTTCTCACAATTGAGAGACAAATTTACATATACAGTACATAAACGTCACCTATTAACTAATTTCCATTATTCTATATAAATATATATATTATATGTACATATATATAAACGTACAATAAAGTATTCCATATTCTATACCTCTGACAGTGCTGTTTTTTGTTATATTGATTTCTTCTAAATTTCATCTCTAGCCATTTCCTTTCCTCTGGTTTATCCATTGGTACCATCTATTCCATGTTTCATAATATTTAGAGTCTTCCTTATCCTGTAAGGATTATCTGGTTTTTAAATTTTGTGTATTTATGTATTTTATTGCTTGGCTGTTCACCGCCCTGAGTCCTTCGGGAGTAGGGCGGTATACAAATCAAATAAACCTAAACTAAACTAACTAAACTAAATCTGAACATTCCCACGCAAAGGTTACACTGTTTCCCATTCCTTGGCCCTTCTCCCTTGACCGGTACATCAGTGTCCAATTGTACTCCTTGTCCATGCTCCTGGGCATGGCTTGGATGATTGGCGCCAAGCAATGCAGTTTCGCATTCTGTTCTCAGGCCAGAGGTCCTTGAAGGCTGGTATATTGATTCTGGATCGACACCTCCGATTTCCATCAAGGCTGTCACCCCATCCCCACCCCCGCCATTTTTCTTTACACTCCCATTCCCATCTCTGCCAATCTACATTTCATTCCCCCCTTCCTCCCCCCTTGCCTTTTATGACAGGATGCCAGCAAAAGATGGCAGATCTGACATTGAGCCAAGTTAGTGTAGGACAGTGTTTCTCAATCTTGGTGTAGGGGATGACCAGGCTGACCCCAGAGAGGTGCGGTCAAACATGTCATCGGTCTCAAGCCCTTCATGCCCACAAGAGATCTAAGTCCAGTGCTCCTTGAATTCCGTTGACCGCCCGTTTGCTTTGACCGTTTAGCAGTTCAGATTCTTGTAAAAAGCTTTAGCATACAATAAACCTATATATTTATTATATTTATTATATTTATCGCTGGCCCCCACGGAAAGGGCTCACAACTTGGGCGTCCTCCTGGATTCACGGCTGTCTTTAGAAGCGCATATGACAGCCGTGACCGGGAGGATTTTCCATCAGGTCCGCCTGATTCGCCAGTTGCGTCCCTTTCTGGATCGGGACTCCTTACGCACGGTCACTCATGCCTTCGTCACTTCCCGCCTGGACTATTGTAATGCTCTCTACATGGGGCTCCCCTTGAGGAGCACCCGGAGGCTCTAACTGGCGCAGAGTGCGGCCGCGCGGGTGGTTATGGGGGCGACGTGGAGTTTCCATGTAACACCTCTCCTGCGCGAGCTGCACTGGCTCCTGGTGGTCTTCCGGGTGCGCTTCAAGGTTTTGGTTACCACCTTTAGAGCGCTCCATGGCTTAGGGCCTGGTAATTTACGGGACCGCCTGCTGCCGCAAACGGCCTCCCACCGGCCGGTACGCTCCCATAGAGAGGGGCTCCTCCGGGTGCCATCGGCCAAACAATGTCGACTGGCGGCCCCCAGGGGGAGAGCCTTCTCTGTGGGGGCACCCGCTATCTGGAACGAGCTCCCCCCGGAGATACGGAGGATCCCGGATCTACGCACCTTCCACCGCGCTCTCAAGACCTTTTTATTTCACCAGGCTGTTCTGGCCTAACCTCTCCCATTCTCTTTTTAATGTAAATTTTAATGTAAATTTTAATTTGTTATTAACCTGGGGTTTTAAATTTGTCTTGGGCTAAATTGATTTAATTCAATTTTACTTCTGCTCTTAAATTTTTGTATTCTATGTGTTTTATCTTGTGCCTGTTCACCACCCTGAGTCCTTCGGGAGTAGGACGGTATATAAATCAAATAAAATGAAAATGAAAATGAAATGAAATATATTCATTTCCTGATCTGCCGCGCTTGACGTTAGTGGAATGACCCTCCCTGGATGAGAAGTCCTTTGCCAGGGTGCTGAAGCTCAACTTGGAGAGACCCTCGTAGTCAGGATAAGGAGGCAAGCATTACGTCATGACCCTTTTTAGGGACCCCTATGGATGTCACAAGAGTTTGCAACTCAATCTTATAAGCAGTTGCAGGTGGGCCTCGACTTAGAACCACAACTGAGTCCAAAACTTCCATTGTTAAGCAAGATGGTCATTGAGTGGCTTTTTGTCCCATTTTTATGACTTTTCTTGCCACAGTTGTTAAGTGACTTATTTACTCATTTATAAATAAATCACATTATTTATTTACAAATGAATTATTTATTTATAATGATTTAAAGGTAAAACTAAAGGTTCCCCTCGCAGATACGTGCTAGTCGTTCCCGACTCTAGGGGGCGGTGTTCATCTCTGTTTCAAAGCCAAAGAGCCAGCGCTGTCCGAAGACGTCTCCGTGGTCATGTGGCCGGCATGACTCAACGCCAAAGGCGCACGGAACGCTGTTCCCTTCCCACCAAAGGGGGCCCCTATTTTTCTACTTGCATTTTTAACGTGCTTTCGAACTGCTAAGTTGGCAGAAGCTGGGACAAGTCACGGGAGCTCACCCCGTTACGCAGCACTAGGGATTCGAACTGCTGAACTGCCGACCTTTCGATCAACAAGCTCAGCGTCTTAGCCACTGAGCCGCTGCGTCCCCTTGTAATGATTTGGCATATGGCAAAAATGTTAGAAAGCACATCACCATTGCATACTCAATGAGCAAACTATTCACCCCTATTTACAAAGTCAGATTTATATAAATACATGATGGAGATGTGTTCAGAAAGTCTCCGTTAAATGAGCCACTTCAATTGTTACATTAGTGACAGGGTTGTTAAGTGAATCTGGCTTCCCCATTGGTCACAAAAGGGGACAATGTGATCCTGGGACACTGTGACCATAAATATGAGCCAGTTGCTGAGCATCCGAATTTTGATCACTGCAAAATTGATGCTGCAGCGGTCGTAAGTGTGAAAAACAGCCCTAAGTCACTTTTTTCAGTGCCGTTGTAACTTCCAACAGTCACTAAACAAATTTTATAAGTCGAGGACTGCCTGCATTTCCATACTGAGTCAGCGTTAGGTCCTGCCCTGCTGTGACTCACCTGCCAAGCTTCAGGTTCCCAAAGATCCTGGTAGAATTGACAGCAACTTTGGCAGAAACTGGGCTGGTCTAAAATGAGAAAAAACGCAGATCTTTAGCATATGTTTCCATACTGATCAACTTAATGACTGTAATTAAGTCCAGAATTACGGTCGTTGAGTCGTGCCAATCATTAAGCAGATTGTCATATGATCCATTTTACATTTTTTTTTTTTTGTAATGATTGTTGTTACGTGATCCTGGCTACTTTCCTTAGTGACCAGAGGCAGGCCCGCCTGACCAATAACCAGCCAAGACCCAAAATCATCATCATCATCGTTTAATGACCCCATAGTCCCTTGCGGGGTGGAGTCAGGGCAACTGAGTGGAGCTAGAAGAGTGTTTTACTGGCCGGATGCCCTTCCTGTCTCCAGGGCGGAGTTTTGTTCGGCAGATATATTCTCACTGTGCCCAGAGAGAGAAATATCTGCCTCTACCTAGGATCGAACTCACAGCCTCCGGATTGTGAGGCGAGAGCTCCGCCTCTAGGCCACCGCACCACTCCATTCTTAATACAACCCTCTCCTGGATGCCATATCCCTCCTCGTTCCCCATTGGCTGAGGTACTATGAGGTTACACTCTTTCCACCCCTCCTGCATATTTCCTGCTACATAGTAAATCATACATCCCATGTACATTAAAATTAGAAGATTATTTATGCAAGGTGTGTCAGTTAATATTCGTCAGCTAATTAGACATGCTCACTTGCCTGTTTTAAGTTCTGGGCATTATTTATGGCTTCTTAGAACCATCGATTTTTTTCCTGTTTTTCAGTTTTAGCTTTGCCTTTCCTGTTTTCCAATGCAGTTACGCTTTCCAGTTATCCCATTCAGTTAATTTTCCCTGCTTAGCCGTTTCCTCTCATATTTTGCCCCATTTTGCCAACTTTCTTGCCACTGTTACTAAGCGAATCCCTGCAGTTGTCAGGACAATAACACGGTTGTTAAGTGAATCTGACTTCCCCGTTGACTTTTTTTTTTTTTAATTTGATTTATATGCCGCCCTTCTCCGGAGACTCAGGGCGGCTTACAATGCGCTAAGCAATAGCCTTCATTCTTTTGTATATTTATACAAAGTCAGCTTATTGCCCCCACAATCCGGGTCCTCATTTTACCTACCTTAGAAAGGATGGAAGGCTGAGTCAACCTTGAGCCTTGGCGAGATTCGAACCTGCAGTAATTGCAGGCAACTGGTGTTAATCACAGTGCTATCAGTCTGCTGAGCCACCAGCAGACTTGTTTGTCAGAAGGTTGCAAACATGATCCTGGGACACTGCAACTGTCATAAGTACAAGACAGTTGCCGAGTGTCTGGATTTTAGTCACATGACCAATGGGGACACTTCACACTGTGTGAAAAATGGTCATAAGTCCCTTTTCTCTGCGCTGTTATAACATCGAACAATCACTCAATAGTTGTAAATCGAGGATTATCTGTAAATAGACTTTGCAAAATATCTGGATTGTCCACCATGGACCATAACATGGAGAGTTTACTTACCACTCCGATCAGAAAGAGGGGCGCCAGGAAAGAATTTGGGAGAATCGCAAAGGCCTGGATGTCAACCGAAGGGGTCAGCGAGAGGGTTTCGGGGGTGATGCTCAGAGATGGGGCCGAAGAAGGGGAGACCTTCAGCTTCATCGGCATGTTGTGGTAGAGCTTCTTCAGCTGGGGAAGGTAAGGAGAAAGTCACATTTCCAGGGATGGTCCTCTTCTCTGCTTGAAGACCTGCTGTGATGACCCGGGACAAGGCACGGAGGCCACACAGCGAGCTGAGAGTTTAAACTCTCCTTTAATGCTCCGAAATTCCCCCCAAACGCTCCCACGTTCTTGGTAAGTCCCAGAGCAAAGCACGTGCGCACGCAAACACACACGTGGCAGCCTCTGGCTGTGCGCAGTCCAGCAAAGCAAAGGAACAGGGAAATTAGTCCACAAAACAAGGAACAACCAATGAGTCCACGATGTAAGGAAGAAGCAAGCAGTCCTGCAAACTCCAAATGTCTTCAACGGCACAAGCAAAACTCTACAAATTCAGCGTTTGTTCCTGACAAATGCCCCTCCCCACAGCATCTCCTTAAATCTCAGTCCCCAGATGTGCCTTGTGAATAGGAGTGAGGCGCTCTCCTCCCAAATCGTTGGATTGGCCTGCGCTGTTCCCGCCTTCTCTCCACTCTCCATACTCGGGGATCAGGAGAGGGCAGTCCTTGCTCATCACCTGAGCTCCGTTGCTCCTCAGGAACAAGGAAGGATCCATGCATCTTCTCTGTGCTAACAAGCCTGAAATGGTGGTTTGATGCTTCTTAAGATAACCAGGGGCAGGGGGGAGGGGGGAATCCTCGTGCAAAAGGACCCTTTGCTCCAGTGCACAATGGGGGTCGTAACAATTCTGAGGAAGAGGAGAAAGAGAGGAGGAGGAGGAAGAAGAAGAAGAAGAGGAGGAGGAGGAGGAGGAGAGGAGGAGGAGGAGAAGAAGAAGAGGAGGAAGAGGAGGAGGAGGAGGAGGAGGAGGAGAAGAAGAAAAAGAAGAAGAAGAAGAAGAAGAAGAAGAAGAAGAAGAAAGAAGAAGAAGAAGAAGAAGAAGAAGAAGAAGAAGAGAAGAAGAAGAAGAAGAAGAAGAGAGGAGGAGGAGGAGGAGGAGGAGGAGGAGGAGGGAGGAGGAGGAGGAGGAGGAGGAGGAGGAGGAGGAGGAGGAGGAGGAGATGGTGGTGGTGGAAGAGGAGGAGGAGGAGGAGGGGGAGGGGGAGGAGGAGGAGGAGGAGGAGAAGAGGAGGAGGAAGAAGATGAAGAAGAGGAGGAGGTGGTAGAGAAAGAGGCAACATCATCATAAAGGCTGAAGTGAAATGAACCCCAGGGCTTAAAAAAAGATCCCCCATCCGATTTTCCCTTCCGCTGCACTCGCAGCCTGATTCGGGGGTCTTTCTCTGCTTTGAGGATGTCATAATTTGGGACTTCTGCAATGCTCCCCTCCCCCTTCCTGCCTATCCTTAGCCGCTCCCCACGCAACATGCCCCCCACTTCCCTTTTCTTCGGAGCCTGGGGGTAGGGAGGGCGAGATGCTGACCTGCGGGATGAAGGGTTGGAAGGAGGAGGTGTTCAGCCGGATTTTGATCTCCTGAGGAACCTGCAGGTGGGAAAGACGGTTGGAGGTGAGCAGGTGGGAAAGCAGGAAGGGGAGCAGAGAAGGTCTCAACAACCTCTCCAAAAGGCTAAGAAAAGTTTAGCTCCTTTGACCATATCTGGCTCCTGCAGATATCAAATCGCAGGTAGTCCCCGACTTACAACGGTTCGTTTAGGGACCGTTCAAAGTTACAACGACACTGAGAAAAGATGATTTATGACCGTTTTTCATTCTTAAAATCTTTGCAGCATCCCCAGTGTCACGTGTTCAAAAGTCAGATTATTGGTAACTGATTCACGTTTATTTATTTTATTTATTTTTATTTTTATTTGATTTATATGCCGCCCTTCTCCGGAGACTCAGGGCGGCTTACAATGCGTTAAGCAATAGCCTTCATCCTTTTGTATATTTATACAAAGTCAGCTTATTGCCCCCACAAACCGGGTCCTCATTTCACCTACCTTAGAAAGGATGGAAGGCTGAGTCAACCTTGAGCCTGGTAAGATTCGAACCTGCAGAAATTGCAGGCAGCTGTGTTAATTACAGGGTGCATTAAACCACTGTACTACCAAGGCTCCTTTATGACGGTTGCAGCGTCCTGATCCCCTTTTGCGACCTTTTGACAAGCAAAGTCCTT
This sequence comes from Pantherophis guttatus, assembly GCF_029531705.1. The sequence continues at coordinate 1,288,380 of NW_026844040.1, read as the reverse complement.
GGGGAAGTTTAACGATCCTGTCACTAATTTAACAACTGAAGCAAGGAAGGTCGTAAAATGGAGCAAAATTCACTTAAAATGTCTCACTTAGCAACAGAAACGTTGGGCTCAGCTGTGGTTGTAAATCGAGGAGAATGAATATTGCCTGGGGTTTAAAGATGGGGGGTTGCAGGTGGCCTCACCATCTCATCCACGACCCAGAAGGTCAGGGATTCTGCTTTGTAGTAGACGTCGCCAGCTGTGTTGAAGAAGTAAGTGGAGATCCCAAACTGGACCATGCGGTCGTGATCCACCGGGAAAGAGAGAGGAGGCGGTGGGAAAGGAGCAGGAGAGCGATGGCCGGTGGAGAAGAATTCACCCTGGTGGCGGGACAGGAAAGAAGTTAGGAAGACACGAAAAGAGGGCAGGGACCGGGCTACATGAGTGGTGGAATCGATCTATTTCGACTCAGCCAATTGGGCACATTGCAAGATCCCGTCAACCAAAGAGAATCGGCTGGCGAGGAGCAGAAGGTGGGATTTTTCGGCAGTGTCCCCAGCTAATCCTCATGGGGATTAGGGTTAGAGAGCCAGCTTGGTCTGGTGATTAAGACACCCGACTAGAAACCAGGAGATGGTGAGACATAGACATGAAAGCTGGCTGGGTGACTTTGAGCCAAAGACCAGGAGACTATGAGTTCTAGTCCTGTCTAGGCATAAAAGCTAGCTGGGTGTCTTTGGACCAATCATAAGGAAATAATGAGTTCTAGTCCTGTCTTAAGCACGAAAGCTGGCTAAGTGATTTTGGGCCAATCACAAGGAGACTGTGAATTCTAGTCCTGCCAATGCAGAAAAGCTAGCTAGGTGACTTTGGGCCAATCACCAGGAGTTGGTGAGTTCTAGTCCCACCTTAAGCATGAAAATTGACTGGGTGATTTTGGTCCAATCACCAGGAGATGATAAATTCACAGTCTCCCGGTGATTGGCTCAAAGTCACCCAGCTGGATTTCCTGCCTAAAACAGCACTAGAATTCACCCTCTCCTGGCGATTGGCTCAAAGTCATCCAGATGGCTTCCATGCCTAACATGGGACTAGAACTCACAGCCTCCCAGTTTCTCGCTTGGTGCCTTAACCATGACATCCACCTGGCACTCGAAGAGGCGAAGTGCAGAAATCTCTTAATAGAAGCAGTGGGTGATCTGGGATCCATGATGTCCTCTCCACCCACCTCAAAGTCAGGAACTTGGTTTCTCCCCATTTTGAAGTGGGAAGCAAAGAAGAACTATAGGGGCAACTCCTAAAATGGCAGTATCCTGTTTTGGTTAAAAGAGGCTGAGAAGTGGGAGGGAAGGAGGGAAGAATGACAGGCAAACTCTGTCATCTGGGAGGCGTCCTTCTGCAGGCCCATCCTCCTCCAAGCTTTCTGCTGAAGCTTACCTTGAGGTCCAGGTCTACACAATCACTTGTCGCAACTGGTGGCCCAACCAGAGAATAATCAATGTTTGATGTGTGGTCGATATTGGCGGTAACTGGGGAGAAAGACAACGTAGGGATGACATCAAGGAACTTGGTCCCTTCTGTAGGATAGCCTCAAGGATGATGGAGAACCATACAATCTTAGAATCCTAAGGCTGGAAGGGACCTTGGAGGTCTTCAAGTCCAAACCCCTGTCCAGAGTAGGAGACCCTGTACCATTCCAGACAAATGGTTGGCCAATATCTTCTTGAAAACCTCCAGTGATGGAGCATCCACAACTTCTGGAGGCAAGTTGTTCCACTGGTTAATTGTTCTCACTGTCAGGAAGTTTCTCCTTAGTTCTAGGTTGCTTCTCTCCTTGATTAGTTTCCATCTCTTATTTCTTGTTGTGCCTTCAGGTGCTGTGGAGAGTAATTTGACCCCCTCTTCTCTGTTAGAGCTCCTCAATACTGGAAGATTACCATATCACGCATAGTCCTTCTCTTCATTAGACTAGACATATCTAGGTCCATCAATCGTTCATAGTATGTCCATGGGGAGTCTCAGTTATCCAGGTCATGGTTGTCCCAAAGGTGTTTTTTCAAGGCAACTGGACTTTCTAGTTTTTCTTCTTTGAAGACGTTTCGCTTCTCATCCAAGAAGCGAAAGCTGAAGAAGCTTCTTGGATGAGAAGCGAAACGTCTTTAAAGAAGAAAAACCAGAAAGCACAGTTGCCTCTTGAAAAAGCATCTTTGGGACATCCATAGTATGGTTTAGCCTTCAGACTCAGATGGCAGGACAAGAAGTAACAGACGGAAACTCATCAAGGAGAGAACCAATATAGAAATAAGGAGGAATTTCTTGACAGTGAAAACAATTAACCAGTGGAACTCCTTGCCTCCAGAACTTGTGGGTTCTCCATCACTGGAGGTTTCTAAGAAGAGATTGGACAGTCATTTGTTCGGGGTGGTATAGAACAGGAGATTAGACTAGAAGACCTCCAAGGTCCCTTCCAACTCTGTTTTTCTATAATAAGGGATCCAATAATAGGACAAAAGAGTGAGCAGAAGCTGTAGACCAGTTAGGCAGAAACACTGAGATGCAGACAAAGCTTGTTGGTTTCCTGATATGATGATCTTCTGAAGGAGAAAGCTTTTGAGGTCCATCAATGCTCCAAGGGTTTTGCTCTTACCTGGCAATGACTGAAGATGGGGCTGCAGTTTGGAGTTAATGGAAGTTCTCACTATCTCACATATCTGGAAAAAAAATGCACAAGGAGACAATCCTTAAGAGAGGAAAAGCAAAATAAAGCAACAACTAACCAGAAAAGATGGTAAATTAGGGCAGGATTGTCTGCAAGCCACCATTTCCTACCATGAAAGGTTGCTGGATGTGACACCTCCTAAATTTGTAGGCCAACCCAAGGAAGGTCTTTGTGTGCTACAACAGAGTTTGGCAAAGACACTCATAACCTCAAAAATAGTCCTCAAAGCTGGCCGCTCAAACAACTCTACTAGGATAAAGCTAGATAAAAACCCTCTGCAAAGATCACTTGAAAAATATGTGGCTTGTTTAGGCAATATAACCAAGGACCATGTGTAAAATGTGGCAACACATTTGGGTTGAGCAACTTGATTGCTCAATGTGAAAAGATCCCTGCAAAGGACTTTCAGCTGCTGATCACTCCCTGAAGAGCAGTTAAGATAAAATAAATAAACCCATTGAACGACAATGAAGAACGGTTGCAAGATTTGGGTATGTCTAATCTAGAGTAAAAACTAGGAGGGAGATTGGTAGCAGTCTTCCAGTATTTGAGGGGCTTCCACAAAGAAGAGGGGAATCTACCTATTCTCCAAAGCACCAGAAAGCAGGACAAGAGACAACGGATGGAAACTGATCAAGGAAAAATACTCCAAATGGGGTCTCAGTTGTATGGTACTATCATTTTTTGTGATCTTGATGCTATCCCTTTCTTGATAAGAGTCCAGATCTGTGTTGGCCTTTTTGGGCAGCTGCAGCACATTGCTGGCTCATGCTCCAGCAGTGGTCCATCAGGACATTTTATTCCCTCTCACAGGTGCTACTGTTCAGCCAGGTGCACCTTTGAATGGTGTTTTTGGGTGAACAGCTTCTAGTTTGGAAAGCTTAGGTCAGGGGTCTCCAAACTTGACAACTTTAAGGCTTGTGGGCTTCAATTCCCAGAACTCTGGGAGTTGAAGTCCACAAGTCTTAAAGTTGCCAAGTTTGGAGACCACTGGCTCAGATGCTTTCTCGTTCTTGCAAATGTCCTTTCTTAGAAGTCAAGCGTGGTGTCGGTGTGAAGGCCCAGCATCCAGAATCTTTACCTTGCTTTCCATGACTGTCTTGAAAGCTGATTCAACCTTGGTTTCGAAGAGGTTATACAGCCACCTGGAAAAGCAAAGGCCACAGCTGAGGTTCATGGTCCATAGCTTGGTGAATTCACCTTCAAAAGCCTCCTTGGCTTCTTCAAGAGTTTAGAAGAGAAGAGAATCCTGTTTCCTTCCTCATCCTTGATTGTTGTTTTAAACATCTGAAGGGGTTCTGTTCACACAGAAGACCCTATGGAGTTGAGGGGCAACTGAATATTTCTAGAACAATGGGATCACGAGAGACATCAATCCTGGACAACAAGACATTTGAAGGTTATGCATAATGTTGTGAGTCAAATGGACCTTTTTAAAAAAAGGTTCACTGTGATCTCCAAAAGGGAATATTTTCCATCCCTCTGTTGGCTTAATAGCTGACATTTACAATGTTTATAAGAGGTACCATCTGAATGACACAAGCTAGAAATAGTTGGAGTGTGGGGTCTTGGACTGCTGGTGAGATATTTTGATCTTTTTGTTTCCTTTTCGGCTTTTTGATCGGCTCTTTTAAACAGTATGTAAATGCTGCTAATCTCTATGTGCCTGTTGATGGCTGATTGGTCTGAGTGCCAGGCTTCCTGGAATTCAGCCATCAACAGGCACATAGAGGTAAACAACATCTACAGATCACTCAAAAGGGGCAATGAGGCAATGAGGGACAATGAGGAAAGGCATAAAGGAATCAAAAAGACCAAAAGATCTCCTCACCCAGAGAAGGAGAGAATAATGCCAAGATTAACACTAGACCAACTGTCCCTAATTAACACTAGCAAACAATCCCCCAATCAAGGAATGACTAACTCAGACAAACAAGGAATGACTAACTCAGACAAACAACAGCCTAATCAAGGAACCATCAAGAACACTCACATTAACAGGGGAAGCCATTTGTCTAAGAGAATAAACCCCATTCACATCTTCCATTGATGAAAAAACCCCACCAAACTCAGAGAGTTCAAACAACCCCACAGTCATCTTCCTCCTCCTCTTCCTCCTCCACTCCGCAAGCCCCACTCCCTTCTAGCACTGATGATGTTCCCTAGATAGGTAATGAAATGTTTGGAAGAAAACAGCCAAGCTCTGAGAACACCAAGGACCCCCCGTCCTGCTCCTGCTCCTCCTTGCCACACCTCACTCCCTTCCAGCACTGATAATGTTATCTAGTAGGGTAATGAAAGATCTTCAAGAAAACCACCAAGCTCAGAGAACACCAAGGACCCTGAGCTACAAATATTCTCTTCTAGTCTTAAATTTTGTCCCTCTTATCTTTGAGGAAAATTATGGGATGAAAGTAACTGTCTACCGAGGCAGGAGAGGGACACCCAAGAAAAGCAGCCTATTCCATGATAGCAGTTTTATGTTGGCTTGAGAACAGCTGCAGGGCACAGCTGTCAAGCAGGAAAAGATCATGTTAGGATATGGTGTAAGTCTAACAAGTTGTCCAGGCAATATATGTGTTCTATAACTTTAAATGTATTCTGTAACTTTAAATGTAAGGCTGAGTAATTGTACTGCTGAGTCATTGTAATGACTAATGACTGCTGACTGAATGCTGACTGCAATTATCATAATTGTACTGTTGAGTCATTGCACTGCTGACTTCACTTATCTTAAGTGGATAATTACTAGTGTAAACTGTATATAAGGAGAAAGCCGAGCTATATTCATTGTTGGACCTGCTCTCATCATTGCTTGACTTGCTGCTTGACTGGAACTGTTGATTGTAACTGTTACTGTCGTGTGTGAAGACGTGGATGGATATGCTACCATCGTTATTTGTTACCAGCGTTGAATTGCTGTTTGTATGGTAAGAAGGTATTCTGTAACTTCGGACTGATTTGAATGACTAAAGACTTGGATTGATTAAAAGACTATGCAACTGTTTTTTCACTACAAAGTAAAAGCTTTGTTAAACCAGTTTGTATGTATTGTATTCATTGCTCTCAGTACCGTTTCTCTGTGCATTTACTCTGCTGGTTGGTAACACAACAATATCCTTAACAGATCAGACTCGCCAGGTCCACATTGGAAAACTGGGTGGAGCCAACTGTTTTTTGTAGACCAATGATAGCAAGGAAGGGGCCATAAAACAGACTCATTTTGCATGCTCTAATGATGGTGTTGGACCAGGACTTCCCTTCTCAACCCTAGAAAATAATTAGCTGATTTTGAGTACGTTTTCGCTGCCGTCGCTCAGATTGTGCTTGTCGGAAAGATTTTGAAGGGGTTGGTGATACATTACCTTAAGTTCCTGAAGAAAAGGCAGACTGGAAATGTAGCACTACGAACAGATAAACCACGGATCCATCACTGGAGGTCTTCAACAAGAGATGACAGCCATTTGTCCAGAATGTTATAGGGCCGTGATGGAGAACCTATGGCAGGCTTGCCACAGCTCACATGCAGAGCCCTCCGAGGGCATGCAAGCCCTTGCCCAGCTCAGCTCCACTGCGCATGTGCGTGCCTCCCGTCAGCCAGCTGATTTTTGGGATGCACACAGGGTGGGGCGTATGCAGGAAACGGGCACACATGCATAGGGGGCTGGGGGGTGGGGGGGCAGCGCCCTCCCCTCCAGCCCATTTTTGGGCCCAGGTGGCTGCATGGAGGCCTACTAGGCACAAAACCTGGATAGCTCTGCAGACAAGGCACTGTAATTTAACTCCAGCTGTCTGCAATTAGTAAGTTCAAATCTTGCCAGGCTCAAGGTTGACTCAGCCTTCCATCCTTTCTAAGGTAGGTAAAATGAGGACTCAGCTTGTGGGGGCAATAAACTGACTTTGTATAAATATACAAAAGAATGAAGGCTATTGCTTAACGCATTGTAAGCCGCCCTGAGTCTTCGGAGAACGACGGCATATAAATCAAATTAAAAAAAAAAAAAACGGGAGTCGAGGGCAGGGGTGGGATTCAGCCGGTTTGGACCAGTTCATGTGAACCAGATGCTAATTTTACATCTGGTTCCCCGAACCTGTAGTTGCAAGGACCCCACCCACTCCACCCCACCCTGCCCCTCCCAGGAGTCTCCACGTGGCCAGTTTTGGATGCCAGGTAAGTGCAGGGCTCGTGCGGAGACTCTGGGAGGACAAAAACCAGGCCTCCCGGAAGTTCCTGAAGTCCAGAAACAGGCCCATTTCTGTTCTCAGGTGGGCCTCCTGAGCCCAGGGGAGGCTGTTTTCACCTTCCCGGAGGCTCAACGAAAGCCTCTGGAGCCTGGGGAAGGCAAAAACGCAGAGAACCGGTTGCTAAAATTTTTGAAACTCACCGCTCGAGCACGCATGCGCAGGGCAGTGAGGCAGGATGGGGGAGTCATGCGCGCATGCGCGGGGGTCATGTGGGAGGTCATGCACGCATGTGTGGGGGGCGTGCATTGCATTATGGGTGCCAGCACACACGCACACTGGTATGTGTGCGTGCACACACTTTTGGCACACGAAGAGAAAAAGGTTAGCCATCACTGGTAGAGGGTCTTCTGCTTGGGTGGGGAAGTTGGACTAGAAGACCTTCAGGTCCCGTCCAACTCTGTTATTCTGTTCTGTTATTCTTTCTATGGCCATGTACATCCTTCCCATCAAGTCCAAAAAAATCTGGAACGCTATAGGATCTTCTGCCATGAGCAGGGGGTTGGACTAGAAGACCTCCACTCCTTTTATTCTATGTTCTAAATAAATAATGTTTAAACCCTACTTCAGATCTTCCACTTCCTTGGGAAGAAGGATGATGCTATTGTGAGGGGTAGATATTCATATGAAGAACCCACTGTGAATATTAACAAAATCAACCTACTCCCATTTGCCAGAAATATCAATGTCGACATTGGAAATGTGGGTGTTGCAATCCAAGGTGGTAACCGTTGGTCTCCCGGTGGCATCGCTCCCCAGCTTCAAGCCCACAGAGATGGAGATGCCGTCAACCTTCAGTTCAAAGGAGCCATCATCCTTCCTGGCAGGAGACACAATGTAACAGAAGCATTCCCAAAAATCTCACTCTCTCGAGAGATGATGAAGCCACCAGGCTAAGTCTGGGCTGAAGCAGATATTCCTACAACTCAGTTCCTCCTTGTGTCGCCTCCTACTGCTCAAACTGATAGTACCACTTTTGACCACAGGGTGTGACCTTGGAGGGCTTCAACAGTCATATAAAGGCCAATATCTATTTATTTGTTAAATTGATATGCCACCCATCTCACTATCCAGAGTGACTATAGGAGGCTTACAATGGCAAAAAGCAAAAGTATAAAAGCATTAAAACTAACAGCAATTCAATAAAGGTAAAAAGCAAGGTGTGTTTTTTGTCTCTCACTCTACCAAACAACTCCTCTAACTCATTCAACTCACTCAACCAACCAACCAACCAAGTCATTCAACCAACTCTACTAACCAACTCACCCAACTCACTTAACCAACCAACAACCAACCAACCCATTCAACTCAACCAACCAACTCATCCAACTCACTTAACTAACCAACTAACCAACTCATCCAACCAACTAATCCACTTATGCAACTCAACCCACCAACCAACTCATTCAACCCACTCTACTAAACAACTCATCCAACTCACTTAACCAACCAACCAACTCATTCAACCCACTCTACTAAACAACTCATCCAACTCACTTAACCAACCAACTAACCAACTCATCCAATCAACTAACTAATCAACTTATGCAACTCACCCACCAACCAACTCATTCAACCCACTCTACTAAACAACTCATCCATCTCGCTTAACCAACCAATCAATCAACTCATTCAACTTACTCAACCAACCAACTCATCCAACTCACTCAACCAACCAACCATCTCATCCAACTCAACCAACTAACCTATTCGTTCAATTCATTCAACCAACCAAAGGCTTTTACCAATATTGAATGAGCCCTCTGGAGAACTGAAGAACTACATCTCAAGATTTCTTCTGGACTTGGTCCCACCTGGACAGGCAAGTCCTTGATCATGTGCTGACTTCATCCCATGCTATACATGAGGCTGATTTTCCAGATGTTGCAGAGGTTCAACTGGTAAATAATTAATTTGCCCAGTTGCCTGGAAGGGGCATTGGGGATCCCAAGCTCATAGAAGCAATGTGTGAGTCTTTCTGAACCAACAGAAAAAGTTTGTGTTCTACTTTCATTTACATAAAGGCAGATAAAATTGTTCTACAGTGTGTAGATTCCTGATACCGGACAATGGCTGCCTGAGCTAAACCACAGGGTTGTGAGGTCCATGTGATGTCCAAGAAGCCAGCCATGGCGGCTCCAGAATGAACTTTCTGTTTTGAGACGGAGTTGCAGTTATTTCTGCCATGAAACAAGAGGGATTAATGGCCTTCTAACACTTAGCCAATTTCAGAAGCAACTACGAAGATATGGAAAGGGAAGGACCAGTGAGACTCACAGCCAACGTTTCTTCAGCTCCCAATGGCCGGTCATTTCAGCCAAAGCATTGCTGATGGAGACCCTGAGGCCCTGGCCCGGCATGGGCTCAATTGTTGAGTGGAACAGCTCGAACCTACGAAAGTTCAGTCTGCAACAAGGATAGAGAAGAGAAAAAGCTTTTGAGTTTAGTGTCTGGGCTCAATTTTGCCCTCAGTATGTCCAAAACCAGGTCCATTAAAGATCCAGTTACAAGCAGACAATTTGCTAAATTTTGTTAGGTGTCAATCAGTGGTGAAATGTAAAATTTGTTACTACCGGTTCTGTGGGTGTGGCTTGGTGGTGGTGGGTAATATGACTGAGTGGGCGTGGCCAACTTTTTTTTTTTTAAAAAAATTAAAACCATTTTTTCTACAACCTCTTCGGCTGAAGAGGTTGTAAAAAAATGCTTTTAAAGCCTCTGACGATCCCAGCTGACTTGCCTGATTGGCAGAGGCTTTTTTTCCTTTTAAAAACATTTTTTCTATAACCTCTTCGGCCAAAGAGGTTGTAGAAAAAATGCTTTTAAAAGCCTCTGATGATCCCAGCTGAGCCATGCGATCATCAGAGGCTTTTTTTTTTACTTTTAAAAGCATTTTTTCAGCCAAAGAGGTTGTAGAAAAATGCTTTTAAAAATTAAAAAAAAGCCTCTGATGATTGCGCGGCTCAGCTGGGCATGGGGGGGGGGCAGGAATTTTTGCTACTGGTTCTCCGAATCCCCCACCTCCATTGCTACCGGATCGGGTGATCCAGTCTGAACCGGGAGCATTTCACCCCTGGTGTCGATGTCAGAATCTCTGTATGCATACAATTCGTTAGATTTATTCTTCAAAACAAAGTGCAAAACCATAAATTGGAGTAATCCATCAAGTTGACCAAGATCAAGAACTTCAAGTTGACCAAGATCAAGAACTTCAAGTTGACCAAGAGGTTTTATTTCTCAAGGAATCTTCTTCAAGGAAGCCCAAGCAGGACTCACTGTGGGGCTCTGGGCTGGGGGATTGCAAGTAGTCTTTGACTTATGACCGCAACTGACCTCAAAAATTCTGTTGTTAAGTGAGTTTGCCCCATTTTATGGCGTTTCTTGCTACAGTTGTTAAGTGAGTCATCGCAGTTGTTAAGTTAGTAACACAGATGTCCCAAAGGCGCTTTTTTCAGGAGGCAACTTTCTTGTTTTTTCTTTGAAGTAGTTTCACTTCCATTTCCAAGAAGCTTCTTCAGCTCTGACTGGATGGTGGCGGATGGAAGGATTTATATTCCTTGCAGACTGTTGGTCATTTGCCTCCTTTCAGAAGGTCGTTGAGGCCACTTGGAGGTTTCTCTGTATCCTCAGGATCACCTGAGTGGTGGAAATGGGTGTGGAGCCTTCTATAGCCTTCTCCAGACCCATTTGCATGAAAACATCTACATAAAACATCCTGCAGCCAAGAAGGCTCCACACCCATTTCCACCACTCAGGTGACCCTGAGGACACAGAGAAACCTCCAAGTGGCCTCAACGGCCTTCTAAAAGGATGCAAATGACCAACAGTCTGCAAGGAATATAAATCCTTCCATCCGCCACCATCCAGTCAGAGCTGAAGAAGCTGTTACCCCATTTGGAAGCTCTGAGAGATTCACCTGGACACCCCAAGTCTTAAAAGAGGAAGTCCAGAAAAGCAGCCTCACCTGTAGAACCTGTAGTTGACATTTCCAATAATTTTCACTCTGTAGGTGCCAGAGAATTCGGGCAGAATGATCGCAGGCAAGTCCTTCCGCAAGGTTGCGACTCCCTCTTGGCATGCTGAAACAAAGCGGACAACTTGTGGGCTGGCTTTTTTTTTTTTACTCCTTTATCACTTCCTCATTCTTTTTTTTTTAAAGATGAAGTGCAAAAAAAAAATTTGTCATATTTGTGAGGTCCTGGGTGCTCTCAGAACTTGGTGGTTTTCTTGCAGATGTTTTATGACCCAACTAGGGAGCACCATCAGTGCTAGAAGGGAGAATTTATCTGCCTTTCACCAGCACTGATGATGTTCTCTTGTTGGGTCATGAAATGCTTGCAAGAAAACAACCAAGCTCAGAGAGCACCAAGGACCCCACAGTCCTCCTCTTCCTCTTCCTCCTCCTCCTCTTCCTCCTCCTCCTCCTCCTCTCCACATCACCCCTCCCTTCCAACATTCATGATGTTCCCTAGTTGGGTCATGAAATATGTGCAAGAAAACAACCAAGCTCAGAGAGCACCAAGGGCCCTACAGTTCTCCTCCTCCTCCTCTTCCTCCTCCTCCTCCTCCTCCTCTCCACATCCCCACCTTGCTTCTATCATTGATGATGTTCCCTAGTTTTATTTATTTATTTATTTATTACTTCGATTTATATGCCGCCCTTCTCCGGAGACTCAGGGCGGCTTACAATGCATTAAGCAATAGCCTTCATACTTTTGTATATACCTGCTTAGTAGGGCTTTCGAGCCCCCCCCAAATGGTGTTCTTTTTTATACAAAGTCAGCTTATTGCCCCCACAATCCGGGTCCTCATTTTACCTACCTCGGAAGGATGGAAGGCTGAGTCCACCTTGAGCCTGGTGAGATTCGAACTTGCAGTAATTGCAGACAGCTAAGTGCTACTTTAACAGCACTTAGTCCACTGCACCACAAGGCTCTTCTTAAAGAAAAACCTTAAAGAAAAGCCTCTTCTTAAAGTTGGATCATGAAACGTCTGCAAGGAAACCACCCTAACCCTAACCCTATCTAAAAACTAAAACGGCAGGACTATCTCAAAAGATACAGGTTTTATCAAGAACAAACCGAAGTGTCTGATGGATGCCTTTCACTCCCCAAACCCCTTTCATGAAACCCTGGGTGGAGGTTAGGGGCTTCAGCCCCCAGATCCAGTCCAAGAAGGGATTGAGGAAAAACTGTTTTAGCCCCAGACAAACAAACCATGTTACTTTGCAGCTCAAGTATGCTTAGCTATGCCCAGTGCGTGCAATAACCCAACTAAGTCATTCTTCAAAGAATTGACGCCACAAACCCGCTGGAAATGTCAGGATTAGGCCAGGAACCCATTTTTTTTTTTAATTAGATTTATATGCCGCCCTTCTCCGGAGACTCAGAGAGGCTTACAATGCGTTAAGCAATAGCCTTCATACTTTTGTATATATTTATACAAAGTCAGCTTATTGCCCCCACAAACTGGGTCCTCATTTTACCCACCTTAGAAAGGATGGAAGGCTGAGTCAACCTTGAGCCTTGGAGAGATTCGAACTTGCAGTAATTGCAGGCAGCTGGTCTTAATAACAGGGTGCTTTAGTCTGCTGCGCTACCAGGGCTCCTATCTTCCTCCTCCCCCCTCCCCCTCCCCCCCCCCCCCTCCTCCTTCCTCCTCCCTCTTCTTTTCTCCTCCTCCTCCTCCTCCTCCTCCTTTTCTTCTTCTTCTTTTTTTTTTAATTTGATTTATATGCCGCCCTTCTCCAGAGACTCAGGGCAGCTTACAGTGCATTAAGCAATAGCCTTCATCCTTTTGTATATTTATACAAAGTCAGCTTATTGCCCCCACAAACTGGATCCTCAATTTACCTACCTTAGAAAGAATGGAAGGCTGAGTCAACCTTGAGCCTTGGCGAGATTCGAACTTACTAATTGCAGACAGCTGGAGTTAAATTACAATGCGTTAGTCTGCTGAGCTATCAAGGCTCTTTTTAATTATTCCGTAAAAACAAGCCACTTTTCCTCAGATTCCATGGGGATTTAGAACACAGAATAGCAGTTGGGAGGGACCTCAGAGGTCTACTAGTCCAACCCCCTGCCCGTGGCCAGAGATCCTACACCATTCCAGACAAATGGCAGCAACAGGAGGGTCACTTTTGGGTCACCCCCTCTGTTCTCCTTGCACCCCACTCACTGTCCGATGGTTGGCTGTGGGGCAGAGCGGGCTCCAGGGTGGAAATAACAGCTGGGTACCTACCATAATCCAATCCTTTCCTGGTGATTCTGCCTGCAAATCCTGGGTTTACGCCCTCCGACGAGGGCACTAAGCAGCCCAGCCAGAACACCAGAAGGCTGACCCTACGCATCTTCACCCCTCCAAACTCCTGGAGACCTTCTGCTCAGACCAGGGTGGGTGTCTGCAGACCCTGCCGCTGGGTGCATCTAGTGCAGAGAAAGAGGAAGCAAAAAATGAGCTTTGAGAAGAAACAGGAAGCTGCCCTCTCGTTCCGGAAAGAGGCTTTTCCCTGCCTGACCCGTTTGCAGCCTAGATTTGGAGTGGGATTTTTCCCCAGAGGCTCTTCAGATGGTGACAATGTCCAGTTGCTGCTTGGACGTTGCAGTCTTGTGACTCACCACAGAGATTATGGCTTTGATGCTCAGGTCACTTGGGTGACGTCGGTTGGATAGAAAGCAAACATCGGAGCATTGTTTAGAATAGAATAGAATAGAATAGAATAGAATAGAATAGAATAGAATAGAATAGAATTCTTTATTGGCCAAGTGTGATTGGACACACAAGGAATTTGTCTTGGTACATACGCTCTCAGTGTACATAAAAAGACAAGATACGTTCGTCAAGAATCATAAGGTACAACACTTAATGATAGTCATAGGGTACAAATAAGAATAGAATAGAATAGAATAGAATAGAATAGAATAGAATAGAATAGAATAGAATAGAATAGAATAGAATAGAATAGAATAGAGCTGGAAGGGACCTTGGAGGTCTTGTAGTCCAACCCCTTGTTTAGGCAGGAAACCCTACACCACTTCAGACAAATGGTTATCCAAAATCTTCTTAAAAGTGTTGGAGCATTCACAACTTCTGGAGGCAAGTTGTTCCACTGGTTAATTGTTCTCACTGTCAGGAAATTTCTCCTTAATTCCAGGTTGCTTCTCTCCTTGATTAGTTTCCATCCATGGCTTCTTGTTCTACGCTCAGGTGCTTTGGAGAATAGCTTGACTCCCTCTTCTTTGGGGCAACCCCTGAGATATTGGAAGACTGCTACCATGTCTCCCCTGGTCCTCTTTTCATTAAACTAGACATACTCAGTTCCTGCAACTGTTCTTCATGTGTTTTAGCCTCCAATCCTCTAATCCTCTTGGTTGCTCTTCTCTGCACTCTCTCTAGAGTCTCCACATCTTTTTTACATCGTGGCCACCAAAACTGGATGCAGGATTCCAAGTGTGGCCTTCCCAAGGCCTTGTAAAGTGGTACTAACACTTCATGTGATCTTGATCATTGTAAAGGGATCATTGTAAAAGATTGCCAGTAAAATATAGAATAACCAAGTTGGAAGGGACCTTGGAGGTCTTCTAATCCAACCCCTTGCTCGAGCAGGAGAACCTTACCATTTCAGCCAAAAGGCTCTCCATTCTTTTTCTTTAAAACTCCAGTGTTGAAGCATCCACAACGTCTGAAGGCAAACCCTTCCACTGGCTAATTCTTCACTGTTAAGAAATTCCTCTTTAGTTCCTAGCAATACTTCACGAGAGGCCTCCACCAATATCCAGAGTTTCATCAATACCAATTTTTCACGAGAGGACCGACATTGAAGATCTCCTTCCTGAAGATCCTGTCTGGATCCCATTAATTTCTTGCTTCTCTGGGACTTTTAAGTACAAAGATGGGAGCACCCATCCAATGAACCATTTTCGTGAAATGGCCTAGCTAGGGTCTCCTGCTTGGGCAGGGGGTTGGTCTAGAAGACCTCCCAGGTCCCTCCCAACACTTCTGTTCTTCTTTTTGGAGAGAGGCCGGGTGGTGTTGCACAAGACCGCCTGACCCAAAGCTTCTGAGAGGGAGAACATTGCAGAAGGATTATCCAAAGCTTAACTTTTCTGCAAGAGGGAATTGCAAAACCTGCTTCCAGCTGACTTGAAGAAAGGGGAAGAAAGTTCATCTCGGATCAAGACTTTGATGATCCTCCTTTTGAGAAAAGGAGGGGAGTCCGTGGGATGCAGAGGAGGGTCAGAGCTGACAGGCCAGCTCAGGGGTCGGCAACCTTAATCACTCAAAAAGCCATTTGGACTCGTTTCCCACAGAAAAGAAAACACCGGGAGCCACAAAAACCCCTTTGACATATAAAATGAAGATAGCACTGCATATATCACTTTTTACCTTTATGCTATGTATTAAAAAAAAGCTATCGTGTGCTGCATTTATGAAATCAATGACCTGCTACAGAGAAAGCACATTTTTATTTCTGCATGCAGTTGTAAAAACACTTTGAACTCCAAAAAAAAAAAAAGATGGGCCGAAAAGCTCAATAAATCATATGCTGGCAGGTGTCACACATTGGTGGTTGTGATGCATATTTTGAGCGACAGGGAGCCGCAGCAGAGGGGTGAAAGAGCCACATGCGGCTCCAGAGCGGTGGGTTGCAAACCCCTGGGCTAGCTAGAAGAAACAGGAAGTCCCAGAGAGCTTCTCCCTGGCAGGAAATGGTTGCTGGCCCAGATTGCAAAGGGGTTCCCCCTTTTTAAAGCTCTTTCACCCAGCTCAGCTCAGCCAAGGAAAAACAAGGCTTTCCTGCTCGTGTGTCTTTGTGTGTGTGTGTGTGTGTGTGTGTGTGTGTGTGAGAGAGAGAGAGAGAGAGAGGGAGAGAGAGCAGTTCTTACCAGCTTTTGATATGTACATCTGCTTGTGTTATCTTGCATAGAGTTTCTCCGCTTGCATTGGCAACCATCCGAAGGGTTGGGAGAAGAAGCTTTTGCAGAACAGGCTAAACTTAGTTAGAAGACTGAATCTGGGGAGTTAATCTGGGGAGTAGCTTGACCTGTTCTGGAAATCCAGGCTCTTTGGTTTACGTTTCACTGTTGTCTAGCAATCCAGCAAACGTGCAACTCAGGGTAAATTTGTTGTGTAAACACAGTTACTAAGTGATCCATCCATCCTTTCCTTTCCTTTCCTTTCCTTTCCTTTCCTTTCCTTTCCTTTCCTTTCCTTTCCTTTCCTTTCCTTTCCTTTCCTTCCAATCTTCCTCTCCCTCTCTCTTTCTTTCTCTTCCACACCCCTCCTTCCTTCTTTTCTTTTTTCTGTCTTTCTTTCTCTTTCTTTCTCTTCCCTCCTTCCTTCCTTTTTTCTCCCTCTCCCTCTCTCTCTTTTTTCTTTCTTTCTTCCTTCCTTCCTCTTTTCTTTCTTTCTCCCTTCCTTCCTTCCTTCCTTCCTTCCTTCTTCTTTCTTTCTTTCTTTCTTTCTTTCTTTCTTTCTTTCTTTCTTTCTTCTTTTCTTTCTTTCCATTTTTCTTCCAAAGCACCCCAAAACAGAGTAGCCCCTATAGGAGGGGCAAAACCCCCCAGCATTTTAGAGATGCAGAGCTTGGCCGTTCGTGAAAGCCATCACGGTTGGACAAAGACCTCACTCTGGCTCAAGAGAAGAGCTCGGTTTAAACTCTGGGGGAAAGGAAAAGGTTTCTCTCTCTTGAGAGAGCCAGCCAGCCTCCCTCCTTCCCTCTCGGCCTCACAGGGACAAAGGTGGCATCTCCTTCAGCAACCGTCTAAACGCTCTTTGTCAGCTGCATTCCTCCAGGGTTCTTGGCTCCTTCGGTTCCCCAAAGACCGGATGTCCAAAGAATGAGGACTGGCTTCCAGGATGACCCAACTCTTCTCCGCTCCGGCCCTCTGCCATGCCAGCTGGGTGCAATCACCAAACTGGAGGTGCAGCTCCCAGACCTGGCATCACTTCTCAGGAAAAACGCAGGGGGAGTGTGGAGGAAGGATCCAATTCCATAGGTCCATGAGGGCGAACCTATGGCATGCGTGCCAGAGGTGGCACGCAGCCCCCTCTCTGATGGCACGCGAGCCATCACCCCAGTTCAGCTCTGCCATGCATGTGCGTGCACCTCCCAGCAAGCCAGCAAGTCTTCGTATCTTTGCCGCGCATGCATGGGGTGTGTGTGAGGGGTGTGTGCATGGGGGGCCACATGCGCATGTGGGGGAGTGTAGGCGGGGGGGCCATGCACACATGTGCAGGGGTGGGGGTGCATGCAGGGATCCATGTGCACATGCGCAGGTGGTGATGGGCTTGTGGGGGGCCACATATGCAAGTGTGGGGACCGTGCACGCATTGCATTTTGGGGGTTCAGGCGTGCACTCGCGCACACTTTGGGCAGTCAGTTCGGAAAAGGTTAGCCATCACTGCCATAGGACCTCTAAGCGTGTTGGGCAAATCTCCTGTCGAACTCGAAATTGACGTACGTCTAGCCATTTTAATTAGCTTCATATTATACTCATTTATTCCTTTTCTTTCTCTCTATTTTGTAAGGTTTTTTTTCCCTCGGGCTCGCCACATTCTTAAGGTTGGGAGGAGGGAATAGATAGTGAGGATTGTTTTGGCTAGGTGACAATCTTTCCTCTGGGAACGGAGGCTGCCCCTGCCGAGAGCTGAAGGTGGAGGTTTTTTGTTTTTTTGCTTTAATTTATATGCCGCCCTTCTCCGGAGACTCAGGGCGGCTTACAAGGCGTTAAACAATAGCCTTCATCCTTTTGTATATTTATACAAAGTCAGCTTATTGCCCCCACAATCCGGGTCCTCAATTTACCTACCTTAGAAAGGATGGAAGGCTGAGTCAACCTTGAGCCTGGTGAGATTCGAACTTACAGTAATTGCAGACAGCTGGTGTTAATCACAATGCTATCAGTCTGCTGAGCCACCAGGCCCAGCAGAGTTTGATTGACATCGTTGGCAATGTGAATTTTGCTTTTACTGGGGAATGTGACTTTTGTGGGATGTTTCTAATTTTCAATATTGTAGGAAGTTGGAAGTCCTAGAAGAATGAAATATTTTAGGAAATATTAAAAAAGGCAGAATATTATATTTCTCTGGTTGAGAAATAGAGAAACATCTTTTAAAGACAAAGCAGCTTCCTGCCTCCCCCACACACACCTTTGTTAATGGGCCATTAAGGCCTCAGCCAAGCTCACTCATTCCCCCCACCTTTGTCAATGGACCATCATTTGCAACACAATAGGACCCATCTAGCATCAGAAACTCCCCACATGACACCTGGGAAGCTTTCATCAGCCAACAAGACTAGCTAAGACCCCCACCCCCTGGGAGTCTGACAACTAATCAGGATACTCTTCCTGTGCCCCAGAAAGTTCAGAGCTCAGAGAGGGCATAAAACTTGAGGACTCACTGCGTCTCGTCCCCTTTTCTGTTCAGGAACTCAAACCATGTAATCCTGTCCACCATTAAACCATCTTTCCAAGCAGTCTCCATGTTTCCAGTGTCTTTTTTCCCCACTTGGAGCTGAACCCAGATGGACATTTCTTCCAACAATATTATGGAGTGTAATTCCGGTTTGCATCAGATCCAAAATTACAACAGTCTTCGCCAATTCGATGCCTACCCAAATAAAAGAAATTTGTTTGGGAAGATGGACTTTGCGTGTTTCTTGTTTGAATGGGTTTCATCCCTTGGAAACCTGACATCTCCATCATTGCAGGTTTTCAAGGAAAAGGATTGGACCACCATTTGTCTGGGATGCTCTAAGGACTCCAGTCTTCGGCAAGAGGTTGGACTAGAGCAGAGGTCTCCAACCTTGGTAACTTTAAGACTTGTGGACTTCAACTCTTTGCTGGCTGAGGAATTCTGGGAGTTGAAATCCACAAGTTTTAAAGTTGCCAAAGTTGGAGACTCCTGGACTAGAAGACTCTGAGGTCCCTTCCAGTCCCATCATCCTATGACTCTATCATTTATTTATCATTTATTTATTAATTCAATTTGTATGCCGCCCCTCTCCACCCTTTCTATAACACTGTGGGTATGGCCAGGGGATAATTCCTTCAATGCAGCCTGTTGGTTGAAACATCTCCTCCCTCTAAAGCCCCTACCAAACCTCGTTTCTTTCATCTTTGGGAAAGAAGGTCTCAAAAAAGCCAAGATAGTAGTAACCCTTTGGAATGAGTTGCCCCCAGAAATTCGTAAAATCTCTGATCACCGTGTATTTCGCTGTGCCCTCAAAACCATGTTGTTCCGCCAGGCTGGGCTATCAATGTAAAGATTTTAATTGGTTTTAAATGGGATTTTAAATTTGGGGTTTTATAAATTGGGCCTATTATTTAATAATTTTAATAATTTTTAAATTTTGTTTGTCTTTGTGTTTTAATTAGGCTGTACACCGCCCTGAGTCCTTCAGGAGAAGGGCGGTATAGAAATAAAATTAATAAATAAACAAACAAAATAAACTTCCCCTTGTTCAAAGCACAAGACTTTGGGGGGGGAGGCAGGGGGGGTTGACTGCACAACTGTAGCAACCGGTTTCATTTTGGGGATACCGCTGCTGGGGTCTGCCTGCCAAAACCCCTAAAGTTTTGGTGAAACATAGAGACGAAGCTTTAACCGGGATATTAAATTCTGAAAGTAATTCACATGTTTGCCCCAACAGTGGAACCTGAATCTGCCGGAGAGCGACTGGAGGGGCTTGCAGCTAGGATTCTGGGGGTCATCTGAAGGATACCAGTTTGGGGAAGGCTGGGGTGAAACAGAAGAGAATATTTTTAAAAAAATTTGATTTATATGCCGCCCTTCTCCAGAGACTCAGGGCGGCTTACAGTGCGTTAAGCAATAGCCTTCATTGTTTTGTATATTTTATACAAAGTCAGCTTATTGCCCCCACAAACTGGGTCCTCATTTCACCTACCTTAGAAAGGATGGAAGGCTGAGTCGACCTTGAGCCTTGGCGACATTTGAACCTGCAGTAATTGCAGGCAGCTGTTCTTAATAACAGGGTGCTTTAGACCACTGTACTACCAAGGCTCTTAATTTGTAGCTCAGGATTGAACTGAGTGTCCTTGGTGGTCTCAGAGCATGGTTATTTTCTTGCAGACACTTCATTATCCAACTGGGGAACATCATCAGTGCTAGAAGGAAGTAGGGTTTGCAGAGGAGGAGTGGGAGGAGGAGTGTGGGGTCCCTGGTGCTCTCTGAGCTTGGTAGTTTTCTCGCAGATGTTTCATTACCCAACTAGGGAACATCATCACTGCTAGAAGGGAGTGGGGAGGAGGAGGAGGAGGAGGAGGTGGTGAAGGAAGAAGAGGACGATTAAGTGGTCTTTGGTGCTGAGCTGGGTTGTTTTCTTGCAGACATTACATTACCCAACTAGGGAACATCATCAGTGCTAGAAGGAAGTTGGGAGGGAGGAGGAGGAGGAGGAGGACGACGACTGTGGGGTCCTTGATCCTCTCTGAGCTTGGCTGTTTTCTTGCAGATGTTTTGTTGGAAGAAATCTCCTTCTAGGTTCTGCTCCAAGTGGGGAAACAGACACTGGAAACATGGAGACTGCTTGGAAAGATGGTTTAATGGTGGACAGGATCACATGGCTTGAGTTCCTGAACAGAAAAAGGGACAGATACAGTAAATCCTCGGGTTTTTATGCTCTCTCTGGCTTTGCATTTCTTGGGGCCCCAAAAGAGTATCCTGATTGGTTGCCAGACTCCCAGGGGGTGGGGGTCTTAGCTAGCCTTGCTGGCTGATGGTCACATGTGCTTCCCAGGTCACATGTGGTGAGTTTCTGCTGCTATTGTGTAGAGGGCTAATCCTATCTTTGTTGGATCTTGGGCAATTCCTACTATGGCTCTGCCTGAAGGAGGTAGATCTTTGTTATGTAGAATAGACTGGCCCAGGCCTTCATGGCCCATTGACCAAGGGTGGGGGCAGGAAGATGGGAGCTGCTTCAAAACATGCTTATCCCAGGGAAATATAATATTCTGCCTTTTTCATATTTCCTAAAATATTTCACTCTTCCAGGAAAGGGGTGGGTGCTAACTTCCTACAGTTTCATTACCCAACTAGGGAACATCCTTCGAGCTATCATGAAACATCTGCAGGAAAGCACCCCAGCTCAGAGACCCCCAAGGGCCCCTCAACCCACTCCACTTACGTGTTTCCTCCCCCTGCTCTTTTCCCACTCTGGACCACCAAAGCCTGGGTCTTCTCTTTTCTCCTTTTCCCTCCCCTTCCTCCCCCGAGGACCCAAACCATGATGGGGAAAAAGCTGCCCTTCATTTTCCATCCTGCTGACGAAGTCCGAGAACGTGCAGCACTTCCAGGACTGTCAGATTGAGCAAAAGCCATGAAGGACTATTGGACTCTGTGAATAGTAACTACAAAGTAAACAGTTGGGCCAGAATTAATGAGTCCCCAATGAATTAATTAAAAAAAAACTGATTGGGTGGGTTGCTTTGAAGTCGTGATTGCCCATCAGTCACAAAGGCACTTCTAGAGGTGGGGGCTGGAGAAACGGAGGCCCCTTCCCCAAAACCTCCACTGGCTCTCTTTTGTCAGGGAAGTTGGAAGGAGGCCCTTCATCCATTGTCTTCCCTCTCTCTCTGCCATCCTGCCCTTGAAGTCTCCATTCAAAGGCCAGTATAATTAATTTCGCTCATCCATCACCGAAACAAAAGAGCTGGGCCGTTAGCATCCATCAAGATTCCCATTATCTGCCCAAACCAGTGAGATGCGGACAGATCTGGCTGGCTGCAGAAGGGAGATATGGCACGGATGGAGAAGGAGGAGGCGGCCCACGTCTCTCTCGAGTAGACTTTGGGGAGAGAAACGGTGAGGTCTCATCGAGTCATTTCTCATATGCGGAGGTCTCCAATACCTGGCCTACCTGGAAGGAAATAGAAGGGAAGGGAAGGGAGTGGAGTGGAAGAGAACTCCCAGAATTCCCTAGCCAACACCCCAGAAGATAGGCTCAAGATCCAGATGGATCTCGACGGACTTGGACACTGGGCCCTATCCAACAAAATGAAGAGAGAAAAGTAAGGTTTTACACTTAGCCACAGGAACAGGTACAGACAAGGTCAAACTTGGCTAATGCCAGCATGTAAGGGGGATCTTGGAGTCCCAGTGGACAATTATTATTATTATTATTATTATTATTATTATTATTATTATTATTATATCATATTTCTATGCCGCCCACTCTCCGAGGACTCTGGGCGGCTTACACCAAAGACAGTATACTATAGCATATTGCTCCCAACAATCTGGGTCCTCATTTTACCCACCTCGGAAGAATGGAAGGCTGAGTCAACCTTGAGCCGGTGAGACTTGATCCGTTGATCTGCTGAACTAGCAGTCAGCTGAAGTAGCTACAGTACTGCACTCTAACCACTGCACCACCTCGGCTCAATCACTTAAATATCAGCCAGGCATGTGCCGCAGCAACCAAAAAAGCCGATGGATGGATGGATGGATGGATGGATGGATGGAAGGAAGGAAGGAAGGAAGGAAGGAAGGAAGGAATAGCCCTTAGACTTATATACCGCTTCACAGTGCTTTTTACAGCTCTCTCTAAGCGGTTTTACAGAGTCAGCCTCTTGCCCCCAACAATCTGGGTCCTCATTTTACCCACCTCGGAAGGACGGAAGGCTGAGTCAACCTTGAGCCTGGTGAGATTTGAACTGTCAAATTGCAGGCAGCCGGCAGGCAGCAGAAGTAGGCTGCAGTACTGCATTCTAATCACTGTGCCACTGTGGCTCTAGGAAGGAAGGAAGGAAGGAAGGAAGGAAGGAAGGAAGGAAGGAAGGAAGGAAGGAAGGAAGGAAGGAAGGAGGAAGGAAGGAAGGAAGGAAAGAGGAAGGAAGGAGAAGGAAGGAAGGAAGGAAGGAAGGAAGGAAGGAGGGAAGGAGGGAGGAAAGAAGGAAGGAAGGAAGGAAGGAAGGGTGGTAGTGCTGGTAGTGGTGGAGGAGGAGGAGCTCTGTTCTAAGCAGTGTTGCTCCACTTGTTAGATGCTCCATCAGTGGAGGTTTCTGGGAAGAGATTGGACAATGTCTGGAATTGTATACAGCAAAGTTCCCCAGTCTTTCTGGGGACCCGTGGGGGAAGGGAGGGGATGGTTCCACATTGAGGGCCCCTGACATAGAGTTTCCTGGCTGAGGAGGGGTTGGACTAGAAGACCTCTAGAGTTCCCTTCCAACCCTATTATTCTATCTTCTTCAGTCTTAAGAAGTCACTTCCCCATTCCTGACCTGAGAACGGAGCCCTGCAAGCCACAATGCTTAAGAACACACAGCAGAGACTAGAGATCCTACCAAAATCCAAGAAGAATAACTGCTGGACAAACACATCTGTGAACCAAGTAGAAATGATTTTTTTCTTTCTTTTTTGGTTAAAAAAAAAAACAATATAAAAAGAATGAGATTATAAACACATGTTCTTTTCTCATAGCGATTCCCACATCTCCCCCCCCCAAAAAACCCCTTTGCATTTCATTCTGCGTTTCTCCCAGGAGTGCAAAGGTTACTGAATTGATAAGATTCTCCCACTTGTTTCTATGCTTCACCCCTGTGAGGTAGGCCAGTCTGAACGTGACCTTAAGACACCTGGTGAGTTTCAGAGCGGTGCATTTTTCCCTCTGAATTCTAGCAATATTTCTGTAGGTGCCATCAGGACTTTATTTTAAAGCACTCTGGAAAACATCTATGGAGATTCTCCGTCATCCAGGCCAAGGTTGCCCCAAAGGTGCCTTTTCAAAAGGGCCTCCTTGATTTTGCCTTGAAGATGTTTCGCTTCTCAAGAATCAAAGAAGCTTCCTGGATGAGAAGCAAAACCAATGCAACTTTTTAAAAAAATGTTAAGAAACTTTGGACTCAAGTCTGCAAGAATGAACAGTGATCCAGCCTCGGTGTATGAGGAGGAGGAGGAGGAGGAGGAGGAGGAGGAGGAGGAGGAGGAGGAAAAGGAGAAGAAGAAGAAGAAAAGGAGAAGAGAAGGAGAAGAAAAGAAGGAGGAGGAGTAGGAGAAGAAGAGGAAGAAGAAGAAGAAAGAAGAAAAGGAGGAGGAGGAGGAGGAGGAGGAGAAAAGGAGAAGAAAAGAAGGAGAAGGAGAAGGAGAAGAAGAGGAAGAAGAAAAGAAGAAGAAAGAGGAGAAGGAGAAGAAAAGGAGAAGAAAAGAAGGAGAAGAAGAAGGAGTAGAAAAGAAGAAGGAGAAGGAGGAGGAGGAGGAGGAGGAGGAGGAGGAGAAGAAGAGGAGGAGAAGGAAGAAGAAGAAGAAGAAGAAGAAGAAGAAGAAGAAGAAGAAGAAGAAAGAAGAAGAAGAAGAAGAAGAAGAAGAAGAAGAAGAAGAAGAAGAAGAAGAAGAAGAAGAAGAAGAAGAAGAAGAAGAAGAGAAGTCGTCATCCATTAAACCATGTCTATGGGCCAGGAAGGAGAAGAAAGAGGAGGATTGTGGGGTCCTTGGTGCTCTCTGAGCTTGGTTGTTTCTTTGCTGATGTTTCATGACCCAACTAAGGAACATCATCAGTGCTAGAAAGGAGTTAGGTTTGCAGAGGGGAAGGAAGGAAGGAAGGAAGGAAGGAAGGAAGGAAGGAAGGAAGGAAGGAAGGAAGGGTGGAGGAGGAGGAGGAGGAGGAGGACTGTGAGGTCCTTGATCCTCTCTGAGCTGGGTTGTTTTCTTGCAGACGTTTGATTACCTGACAAGGTATCATCATCAATGCTAGATGGGAGTGAGGTTTGCTCTATTTATATACACTAGTGGCTTGCCCTGTCAGAGTGAAGAAACAGAATTGGGCTTTGGGCGAAAATCCAGCTGGGATACAAAAGCACCCAAACGACCAGGAATGTTTTCAGCACCAGATCGGTTGGCCAGGAGAAGACCTAGAGATAATCCAGAGCTCCAACACCTCAAGTCTCTGGTTTCACCGGACTTGAGCCGCTGCTTGGACTGTGGTTCTCCAAGTAGAGGATCCCCAGGCCCTTCTCCTGAGCCCCACCTCCTCGCAGGCCCTGCAGTTCCATGGACCACGTGCTACTGGAGTCCACGGCATCTTCAGATGAGTTCTGAGAATCGGCGTCTTCTGAAGAAAAACTCCCGTGTCTGGAGAGCTGGAAGTACTGGGCTCTCTCTCGCTTCTGGGGGCGTGGTGGACCTCTCACCAACAGAGGGGCAGAGGAGTGGCCGGTGGGTGGCAGAGTCTCCCCAGTTCCTGGCATTGGCTCTGCTTTGGGAGAAGAGGCAGAAGAACGACACAACGGAGAAGAATCCCAGGAGGTCCTCTGAGGTCTTCCAGAGGGCTCCTTGCCCAGAACCTGATGGTCAAACCCACCAAATTCCAAGATGGCCCCTGGAGAAGTTTCCTTGTTGCCTCTTACACCCATGTCTGAGCTGATGCACAAGGACTCCTTGTGAGAGGAAGGGTCAACACCATCAATTCTGTCAACGGTTTCTTTGGAGAACGGCTCCAGATTCTTGGTGGTCTCCAATACCTCACCACCATTGAGGACATCAACTGGGATTGACGAAGATGAGTTAGGAGCTGAAGGACCTCTCTCTTCCCCACAGCCTCCTGCAGTGATTCCCTTGGCCTCCTTGAAGTTGATCAGAAGGTCTTCCAGAATTCCCTTGGCTTCTTGGCTTCGTTCCAAGGCATCACTCCAGATCAAGCGACCCTTCTCACTGTGCATGCTGGAAGCTTGGAGCTTCATCTGCTGGAACTTCTCCTCTGAAAAGTCCTCGGACATTCGCCGGAGAGCATCTTTGGTGTCTTGCTGGACCTCCAGGGTGTTGGGTTCCTTCTCCCTGGCCTTCCACTGGGCCAGATGTTCCTTGCAGTCCAGGTGAAATGCCGTGACCTTGAAAAGACAAGAGATCAACATTCGTTACTGACTCCATCAAAGACTTCTTTCTTGGTTTCCACACTATGTCAACAATAAGAGTATTTTTCTTGACAGTTAAGGAGGAGAAGTTTCTTGACAGTTAAAATTAATCAGTGGAAGCCTTCAGAAGTTGTGGGTGGAGGTTTCAAGAAGAGATTGGACAGCCATTTGTCCAGAATGGTATTGAGTAAGGATGTCCAAGTTTGGAAATTTTTTGAACTGGAACTCCCAGAATTCCCCAGCCAGCCATGAATAGGGTAGGGTAGGGTAGGGTAGGGTAGGGTAGGACAGCAGAGGAGAGGAGAGGAGAGGAGAGGAGAGGGCTGGAAGGAACCTTGGAGATCTTCTAGTCCAATCCCCTGCTCAAACAGGAGACCCCATGCCATTTCACACAAATGGTTGTCCAATCTCTTCTTTTTTTTTTTTTTAAAAAAGTTTTAAAAAAAATTTTTCCCCCCCTTCCCCCCCCCACCCCCCCATACCCTCCCTAGCCCTCCCCTTTTCCCCCCCAGGACTTCCACAATATAAAATCGTAATCGAAAAATACATTTTATAAAACTTAAACCCCTCCACCCCCTATATACTATTTATACCTTCATAAAACTCTATTAATTTGTCCCTACATAATACATTCATTCAGCTAAAAGCTATCTGATATTTCTTAGTTTGATATTTATTCTGCACATAATCTATCCACTTTTTCCACTCCCATACATAAGTCTCTTGAGTTCGGTCTTTTAAATATGCTGAAATCTTCGCCATCTCCGCAAAACTAGCCATCTTCAAAGTCCATTCTTCAATAGTGGGCATAGCTTCATTTTTCCAATATTGACCTATCAGTAATCTCGCTGCTGTCACCATATACAATATCAACTTTGTTTCGCCCAATGTAAAACCCTCAACTATACCCAATAAAAACAATTGTGGAGAAAACTGAAGTTTTTTCTTCAAAACATTTTGCATAACCCACCAAATTTTTATCCAAAAAGCCTTCACTTTCTTACAAGTCCACCAAGTATGGTAATATGTGGCATCTAAGCAATCCCAATCTCTTCTTAAAAGTCTCCAGTGTTGGACGTCTATGGAGATTTTCAGTCATATAGGTCATGGTTGTCCCAAAAGTGCTTTTTCAAGAGGCAGCTGAAGAAACTTCTTAGATGAGAAGCAAAACATCTTCAAAGAAAAACCAAAAAGTCCAGCTGCCTCTTGAAAAAGCACCTTTGGGACTCCCAACAACTTCTGAAGATAAGGCGTTCCACTGATTAATTGTTCTCTCTGTCATGAAATTCCTCCTTAATTCCAGGTTGCTTCTCTCCTTGATGAGTTTCCACCCATTGCTTCTTGTCCTGCCTTCTGGTGCCTTGGCAAATAGCTTGACCCCCTCTTCTCTGTGGCAGCCGCTCAAGTGCTGGAAGAAAGAGCCTTCTCTTTCTTAGGCTAGACATGTCTAATTGTTTTAGCCGTTCATAACCATTCTTGACTGTTCTTCCACTGTATGAAGGCCGTTTCTGAGCTCACCTTGTCACAGAATCTGTAGAGGTCCAGGAAAGATTCCAGCTCTGCTCCTTTCATCTCCATGTCCATGTAGAACATGGTCAGCTTAGCTTGGAAAGCCCCCTTGGCTGCCTCAAAGGCGACCATCTCAGGAAACTTGAACCCTTGGATCTTGACGGCTTCCTTGGATAAAGAGAGGCCCCGGTTGTAGTGAACCTGTGGCAGAAAGAAGACAACTCATGGTTAGCCATCTACAACAGACATGATTAGGGAACTGGAGACCAAAACATATGAAGACAAGCTGTAGTAATTGGGTATGTCTAATCTAATGAAGAAAGGCTGAGAGCCAAAGAATGGAGGCCTTTGAACTCTGGGGCTGGAGAAGACTCCTGTGAGTCCCTTGGACTGCAAGGAGATCCAACTGGTCAGTCCTAGAGGAGATCATCCCTGACCGCTCTTTAGAAGGTCAGATCCTGAAGACGAAACTCAAATATTTTGGCCACTTAATGAGAAGGAAGGACTCCCTGGAGAAGAGCCGAATGTTGGGAACGATGGAGGGCAAAAGAAGAAGGGGACGGCAGAGAACGAGGTGGCTGGATGAAGTCACTGAAGCAGTCAGCCTGAGCTTAAATGGACTCCACAGGATGGTAGAGGACAGGAAGGCCTGGAGGAACATTGTCCATGGGGTTGCGATGGGTTGGACACGACTTCGCAACTAACAACAAAGTCTAATGAAGAGAAGGACTATGGGACAAATGATAGCAGCCTTCCAATATTTGAGGGGCTGCCCCAAAGAAGAGGGGGTCAACCTATTCTCCAAAGCACCAGAAGGCAGGAGAAGAAGCAACAGATGGAAACTCATCAAGGAGAGAAGCTAGCATATTGCATCCAGATTTGGTCATTACATTATAAAAAAGACGCTGAGACTCTAGAAAAAGTGCAGAGAAGAGCAACAAAGATGATGAGGGGACTGGAAGCTAAAACATACGATGAACGGTTGCAGGAACTGGGCCTGGCTGGTCTAGTGAAGAGAAGGACCAGGGGAGACAGGAGAGCATCTTCCAATATTTGAGAGGCTGCCACAGAGAAGGGGGGGAGTTAAGCTATTTTCCAAAGCACCCGAAGGCCAGACAGGGAATAATGGATGGAAACTGACCAAGGAGAGATTCAACTTAGAAATAAGGAGGAATTTCCTGACACTGAGAACAATCAACCCATGGAACAGAAGTTGCCTTCGGAAGTTGTGGGAGCTTCATCCCTGGAGGCTTTCAAGAAGAGACTGGACTGCCATTTGTCAGCAATTGTGTAGGATCTCCTGCTTGGGCAGGGGGTTGGACTAGATGACCTACAAAGTCCCTTCTAACTCTGTTAATCTATCTATATAAACAAAGGTCTCCTGGCTGATTTGTGGGTTGGTCTAGAAGACCTCCAAGCTCCCTTTTCTCTCTATTATTCTGTTAACTTCGTTTTGTTATACCCAGCGACCAAAAAGACCCATGACCCACAAACAAAACGCCCATATCTAGAGGATCCCAGGAGATCCTTGCAGGGGGAGCATTGATTTTAAGTGATGCTAAAGATGGTTCCCAGGAACTCCTGGAGAAATAATGCTGAGCTATTAATCTTTGGTTCAATGTTCAACCAGACTCTCCTAAATTAAGAAGTCTGACAGAAGAAGATATTTAACAGATGAACAGAGTTGGAAGGGACCTTGTAGGTCATCTAGTCCAACCCCCTGCCCAAGCAGGAGACCCTACACCATTTCTGACAAATGGCAGTCCAGTCTCTTCTTGAAAGCCTCCAGGGATGAAGCTCCCACAACTTCTGAAGGCAACTTCTGTTCCATGGGTTGATTGTTCTCAGTGTCAGGAAATTCCTCCTTATTTCCAGGTTGAATCTCTCCTTGGTCAGTTTTCATCCATTATTCTACATCTGGCCCTCAAAGGTGCTTTGGAGAATAGCTTGACCCCTTCCTCCTCTCTGTGGCAGCCTCTCAAATATTGGAAGATGCTCTCCTGTCTCCCCTGATCCTTCTCTTCACTAGACCAGCCAGGCCCAGTTATATGTAGCTCAGGGTTGGACTGTGGGGTCCTTGGCGGGGTTTTTTTACAGATGTTTCTGCAAAAACGGTTAAAACTCCCTTTTTAACTTACTATTTATATCTTTTATGTACCCTGAGAGCTTATGCACCGAAGACAAATTCCTTGTGTGTCCAATCACACTCGCCAATAAAGAATTCTATGTATCTATCCATCCGTCTGTCCATCCAACCATCCATTCATCCAATTTCTCTATCTCATCTATCAATCCCACCCACCCACCCATCCATCCATCCATCCATTTTTTTAAAAAAAATTTGATTTATATGCCGCCCTTCTCCGGAGACGCAGGGTGGCTTACAATGCGTTAAGCAATAGCCTTCATACTTTTGTATATTTATACAAAGTCAGCTTATTGCCCCCATAAACTGGGTCCTCATTTAACCTACCTTAGAAAGGATGGAAGGCTGAGTCAACCTTGAGCCTTGGCGAGATTCGAACCCTGCAGTAATTGCAGGCAGCTGTGTTAATAACAGGGTGCTTAGACCACTGTACTACCAAGGCTCTCATCTATCTATCTACCTACCTACCTACCTATCTATCCCTCCCTATCATTATCTATCCATCCATCCATCGATGTATGTATGTATCTTATCTTTTTCTTGAATGTCTCACTTAGCAAGATAAATTCTGGGCTCAATTGCAGTCGTAAGTCAAGGACTACCTTTATAAGAAGCTGAAGTTAGAAAAATTAAAAGATTTGTAGGCGTGTCAGCCAGATTTGACTTGGAACGAATCTACCTGTCAGGCAGAATTTAGATGAGGGAAGGAACAGAGTCTGCACCCAGTTAGTTCTGGCCAGCAGAACTGAAGCCCTGGAGGAAGAGATAAGAGACTCTGCAGAACAGACCATTTCTTCGAAGCAGGGGAAAAAAAAATATCCCCCAAATTAAAAAGTGACTTTTTAGCATATGCTATCATGTCAGCCAAAGAAAAGGGGGAAATTAAAGCCTCGGGCGAAATGGTTCAGAAGAACTCATTACGGAAATAAAAACGGAAACTGAAAAGTCCAGGTTAAAAAAATGAAGTTAAGATCCAGGGAGTCCTCAACTGCCTTTACTCACCTATGGAGGGTTGCAGTTACAACAACGGAAAAGTTAGAATATACATGTTGGATTTCAGCCGTGTCGGATTTGACCGGCCCTGCCTCCTTCTCTCCATCCTAACTTACCGTGGCTTCTTTGAAAAAGTCCTTAAACTGCCGGTAGGACTCTTCAGTCTTCTCCAGGCTGCCTTCTGCCAATCCCACCAGGCTCAGCTCTGGATCTCCTTCTTCATCAATCCACAAAGTGACCTGCAGGAAGAAGCAACAGAAAAAAAGGACTTGCTTCGAAGGTCAAGTTGAGCCAAGCACACAATGACCTAAGCCAGGTCACTTCACCTGAGGCTCCATTTCTAGGGAACGTGAAGCTCAGCTGGTCCATTCTTAAGTTTCTTGTCATTGGGGGCTTAGTTTGTCCTACCAAAAGGCCAGGAGACTAAACTATTGTTGTGGCCCATCAGCGGCCTGTGCAGCTAGTAGCTGATTCCGACAGCGAGGAGGCTGGTGTGGTGCTGCGCCAGCAGCCTGTGCAGCTGGCGCTCGAGTCGGACAGTGAGGAGGCTGGAGAAGATGCGGTGCCAGAGGCCGGGATTCAGCCAGGGCCTTCAGAACCTCCAGAAGCTCCCTTAAGTGAGGAGGACGAAGAGGAGGAGCCTCTTCTCAATGCACGGGCGCGCAGAGCAGCCAAAAGGCAGGAGTGGCTCCTCAGGAGGCCACTCCCTTAGCTTATTTAAGGAGGAACACTGACTGAGGCAATTTGCAGGGAACAACTTTAGTTCACTCTCTTTGGCGTTTTGATCTTAATTCTCTTTATTAGTTTCCTGCAAATTGCTTCTGGACTTTCTGCCAACCATAGTAAGATTACAATTATTTATTCTTTGGATTCTTGTAGGCTGTTAAGAAAGTTAATTAACAGCCTTTGTTTGAAAAAGACTGATTTAATTTAGTAAACTAAGGTTTATACAGACTTTGTGTGTTCTGCGTTCTTTGGGGTCCGTAGCTGGGGCAGAACAACTCTAGGAAGAACGACTGCAGGGTTTGGGTTTGGCTAGTCTAAAGAAAAGAAGAATTAGGGGTGACATGACAGCTGAATTCCAGTATTTGAGGGGCTGCCCCAAAGAAGACGGGGGTCAAATTATTCTCCAAAGCACCTTCAGTCAGGACAAGAAGCAATAGATGGAAACTAATGAAGGAGAGAAGCAACCTGGAATTGAGGAGAAACTTCCTAACAGGGAGGACAATTAACCAGTGGAACAGCTTGCCACCAGAAGTTGTGGGTGCTCCATCCCTGGAGGTTTTAAAGAGGAGATTGGACAACCATTTGTCTGAAATGGTAGAGGGTCTCCTGTGTGAAGTTTCCGAAAGATGCCCTAATTAATTCATGAGCCATGAGCCAAACTTCAAAAGAAATACAGTCATTTATTAGGAGCACCATTTCCGCAATATTCGGATGCAGTTAGAACTAATTCTACGTAGATTTACGTTCCCCTACGACCCTGTCTCTCCCCTCCTCCCTGGCCATGTCATAAATCACATTCTCCAATTAACCACTTTGGCGGGCTGTGAAACCCAACACCCTCCTTCTGACTGCGGTAAGAAAGCATGTATGGAATGTAGCTTCAGTTAGAGAAATCAATCAGCTTTATCAGTTCTCCGGCTTCCCCACGGACATGGCTGGTCAAAAGGTTGCAAAAGAGGAATCACGTGACCCCAGGAAGCTGCAGCTGTCATAAATACGAGCCAGTTGCCAGGCGTCTGAATTTTGATCAGGGGGATGACAGGGAAGTTGCGACCGTCGCAAGTGTGAAAAACAATCATGTCACTATTTTCAGTGCTGTTGTAACTTCAAATGGTCACTAAATGAGCTGTTGTTAAATTGAGGACTACCCTTATGGATGGAGGAAGATCTCTCCTTGATCAGTTTCCATCCATTGTTCCTTCTCTGGCCTTTGGGTGCTTTGGAAAACAGGTGGACCCCTCTTCTCTGGGGCAGCCCCTCAAATATTGGAAGGCTGCTCTCCTGTCTCCCCTGGTCCTTCTCTTCACTAGACTAGACACCCAGTTCCTGCAACCGTTCATTGTATGTTTCAGCCTCCAGTCCTCTCATCATCCTGGTTGCTCTTCTCTGCGCTCTTTCCAGAGTCTCAACATCTCTTTTATAATGTGGTGACTTACTCCTTGGCTTGATTTAGGATGTAGAATCACAGAGTTGGAAGAGACCTTGTAGGTCATCTAGACCAACCCCCTGCCCAAGCAGGAGACCCTGCACCATTTCTGACAGATGGCTGTCCAGTCTCTTCTTGAAATCCTACAGGGATGAAGCTCCCACAACTTCCGAAAGCAACTTCTGTTCCATGGGTTGATTGATCTCATTGTCAGAAAGTTCCTCCTCATTTCTAGGTTGAATCTCTCCTTCGTCAGTTTCCATCCATTATTCCTTGTCTGGCCTTCGGGCGCTTTGGAGAATAGCTTGAGCCCCTTCCTCCTCTCTGTGGCAGCCCTCCAAGTATTGGAAGATGCTCTCCTGTCTCCCCTGGTCCTTCTCTTCACTAGACTAGCCATGCCCAGTTCCTGCAACCGTTCCTCGTATGTTTTAGCCTCCAGTCCCCTCATCATCCTGGTTGCTCTTCTCTGCACTCTTTCTAGAGTCTCAGCATCCTTTTTATAGTGTGGGGACCAAAACTGGATGCAGGACTCTAGGTGTGGCCTTACTAAGGCTTTATAGAGTAGTAGTATTTCCCTTGATCTTGATTGAATCCCTCTGTTAATGCAATTTAGGATTGCATTGGCTTTTTTGGCTGCTGCTACACAAACAAAAAAGGATGAAAAGGCTGGAAGGATGAACACAACGGGGCCTAACTAGCATTGGACACAGTTCAGCTGCAGCCCTTCCCTTACCTGGTGAAATTCCTCCTCAAGTTCCCTGATCTTCTTGAGGAACTCCAAGTGTTCCAAGCAACCGTTGGATTTGGTCACCAACGTGTGGACGTCCTCCTCCACCAGGTTGTAGATGGCTAGGGCGCTCTCAAAACTGCGCCTGACAAACACACACACACAAACAAGGAGCATTTCTGGGTCACTCTTGGCCTTGTGGACATTTTTGCTTTTCAAGGTATGTTGGCAACATCTTGAGTTGGTTTTTTTCTCCCCATTTTTTCCTACGGCTTTGCTTAAGGCAGTGTTTCTCAACCTTGGTAGCTTGAAGATGGGTGGACTTCAACTCCCAGAATCCCCCAGCCAGCGCTGTTGGCTGGAGGATTCTGGGAGTTGAAGTCCACCCATCTTCAAGCTACCAAGATTGAGAAACACTGCCTTAAGGATTGTCCACCACGAATTCTTGAAGCATAAAAAAATCAGGCTGACAGGAAGTTTGCTAATGCCATTCCTACCCATCTTCTGCCCACTGGATGATGGGATATTTGCAGTGTGGTGGGCAAGTTAAGATGGGTAAGGGTAGTCCTCAATTTATGGCCGCCGTTGAGCCAAAATTGGCCACTCAAGGTCCCTTGAGTGAAATGGAGAAGGCCAGGAGCCTTGCTAGGGACCATTAAGGGTGTGGATTGATCTCCTCTTCCTCTCTCCCTCCTCCTCCTCTCTTCGCAAAACCTCCCTCCCTTCTAGCACGGATAATGTTACCTAGTTGGGTCCTGAAATGTCTGTAAGAAAACAACTAAGCTGAGAGAGCTCCAAGGACCCCACAGTTCTCCTCCTCCTCCTCCTCCTCCTCCTCTTCCTCCTCCTCCTCCTCCTCTCTACAAACCCCACTCCTAGCACTGATGTTGCTCAGTCATGAAATCTCTGCTAGAAAACAACGAAGCTCACAGACCAGCAAGGACCCCACAATCTTTCTCCTCCACCTCCTCCTCCTCTGCAAACACCGCTCCCTTCTAGCACTGATGATATTACCTAGTTGGCTCATGAAATGTTTGTGAGGAAACCACCAACCCTGTTCCTCCAAGACCCCACAGTCGTTGTTGTCATCCTCCTCCTCCTCCTCCTTGTCTTCCTCCTCCACCACCACCTCCTCCTCCTTTTCAGAACTGCCCCAAGGACTCGGCTTTCCTACCGGACGTCAGGAGTGAAGCCGAGTCGGGCCGCCTCTTTCCGCAGCCTGGCCAGGGTGGCCCCTCCTTCCCTCTGCAAGCTGACCAGGTGGGCATCGCGAAGAACCTCTTGCATGAGCTGCCGGTGCCTGCTGACTTGGCGCTCCACCGCCTGTGGGACAAGCCAACCGGTTAGCCAAGTCCATGGAGGACAGGACGGTTATCTTTCAATCGCTTTGGTCCAGGCAGTCCTTGATTTATGACCGCAATGGACCTCGCCCATTACGGTCATAAATTGTGGTGGCCGTTAAGCAATTCACTCATGTGACTGCCTCGCTAAATGAGCCCCATCCCTGCTCTCCCTGTTGCAGTCATTAAGTGACTGCATGGGTTGTTAAGTGGAGCATGGGGTGCCTAAGGGGGGGGGAGGAAGGACCCCCTGGGAGGGCTATTGCAAGTCCCTTCCCAGCTCACACATAGCCTGTCTGGTCCTCCCCCATCTTCTGAGGCACCCTGGCTCCACTCTCTGCCCAGCTGTCCTTGGGACTGCTTCCCACTTCACTGGGTCCCACATGCCTCCTCTCCAGCAGAAAATAGTATTTGTAGCTCAGGGGGTGAACCGTGGGGTCCTTGGTGCTCCCTGAGCTTGGGGTTTTTCTAGCAGACGTTTCATGACCCAACTAGGGAATAGCATCAGTGCTAGAAGGGAGAGGGGATTGTAGTGGGGGAGAAGAAGGAGGAGGAAGTGGAGGATGGGGTTCTTGGTCTCTCTGAGCTTGATTGTTTTCTTGCAGGGGTTTCATGACCCAACTAGGGAACAGCATCTGGGTAATGAAACATCTGTAAGAAAACCACCAAGCTTAAGAGAGCACCAAGGACCCCACAGTAGTCGTCGTCTTCTTCTTCTTCTTCTTCTTCTTCCTCCTCTTCTCCTCCTCCTCTTCTTCTTCCTCCTCTTCTTCATCTTCTTCCTCCTCTCCCCCTCCTCCTCCTCCTCTTCTTCTTCCTCTTCTCCTCCTCCTCCTCCTCTTCTTCCTCCTCTTCTTCTTCCTCTTCTTCCTCTTCTTCCTCCTCTTCTCCTCTTCTTCTTCCTCCTCCTCCTCTTCTTCATCTTCTCCTCCTCCTCCTCCTCCTCCTCCTCCTCCTCCTCCTCCTCCTCCTTCTCATTCTCCTCCTCCTCCTCTTCTGAATCCCACCCCTTTCTAGCACTGATGATGTTCCCTAGTTGGATCATGAAATGTCTCCAAGAAAAGCACAAAGCTCAGAGAGGATCCCAAGGACCCCCACAGAGACGAATTCCGCCAGGAAAAACAGCAAGCCACAAAGCCTGGCCAAAACCTGGCCTCAAACCGCAACCTCCGGTAGACCCCATCCCATGTCCTTACCTGCAAGGTCTCCAGACCCTCTTCCTTCTCCAGCTCCTGGGTGGTGGACCGTAACAACTCGGAGGCCTTTTTGAGACCGCCGACAAAATGATGGACTTTCTAGGAGAAGGAATCACCAAAAGACATTTTATCACAATGAAGGTTGCAGGTCTACAGATCGGTTGGCTGGTTGCAAGGCGGCATCAATACGGAGGACAGTCAGGGTGACGCAACTGTGTGGTCCCAATTAAAGATGGGTAGAAGGCAGGAGGCCTCTGGGCCATAGACTCTCATGCTCAGAGATGCCAATCTCCAAGCAACTCTTTGCATGTCCTCCTGACACACACTTGCGTCCACCTACACCTGATTTTTTCCACCTGCTATAAGCTCTTCCCCACCAAAGACCTTCAAGCTCCTTCACAGAGCATTCCCCACTGGAGATTGCTTTGGTCTAGTGCAGAGGTCTTCAAACTTGGCAGCTTTAAGACTTGTGGACTTCAACTCCCAGAATTCTCCAGCCAGCTTAGCTGGCTGGAGAATTCTAGAAGTTGAAGTCCACAAGTCTTAAAGCTGCCAAGTTTGAAGACCTCTGGTCTAGTGGTTAAGGCAGGAGGCTAGAAAGTGGGATATGGTGAGTTCTAGTTCTGTCTTAGGTATGAAAACCAGGCTTTGACCCAGTTCCCAGGACATGGTGAGTTGTAGTCCTGACTTAGCCATGAAAACTGACCGGGTGACTTGGAGTTCATTGCAAGGAGACTGTGAGTTCTAGTCCTGCCTTAGGCATGAAAGCCAGCTGAATGACTTTGGGCGAAGCACCAGGAGCACCTTACCAGCTGAATGACAACTGAATCACCAGGAGACTGTGAGTTCTAGTCCTGCCTTAGGCATGAAAGCCGGCTGGGTGACTTTGGGCCAAGCACCAGGAGATGGTGAGTTCTAGTTCCACCTTATGCATCCAAGCCAGCTTTGTGTGAGTCACCAGGAGACTGTGAGTTCTAGTCCTGCCTTAGGTGTGAAAGCAGCTAGGTGACTTTGGGCCGATCACCAGGAGATGACAAGTGTCACTGAGACATGATTGGCTCAGTGACTTCGAGGCAATCACCAGGAGATATCAAGTTTGAGTCCCGCCTTAGGCACGAAAGCTGGCTGGGTGACTGTGGGCCAATCACCAGGAGACAGTGAGTTCTAGTCCCGTTTTAGGCATAAAAGCCAACTGGGTGATTTTGGGAATCACCAGGAAAAGCCAGCTGGGTGACTTGCCAATCCCCAGGAGAGAGCGAGTTCTAGTCCTGCCTTAGACATGAAGGACACTGGATTACTTCGGAGCAGTCACTTTCTCTCTGCCCAGCCTACCTCACAAGGTGGTTGTTGTGGGGAAAATAAGAGGAAGGAAGATATGTTGGATAAATCATCTCCTCTTTTAAATTTAAATTTTAAACATAAATTTTAATCTGTTTAATTATGGGATATTTTAAAATTCAGCCTAAATTATTTAATTCGTTTTAATTTATTTTAAATTTTGTATTTCTGTGTTTTATCTTCTGGCTGTTCACCGCCCCGAGTCCTTCGGGAGAAGGGCGGTATAGAAATTTAATAAAATAAAATAAAATAAAATAAATATTTGCCACCTTGAATTATTTGTAAAAATCATAAAGGCAGGATACAAACAAACTGAGAAATAAATTGTGCCTGAAGGCAAGGAGATCTCCTACCACGTCTGAGCCATGGGACCAGGTGGCTGTGGAATTTTGGGGCCAAAAGCCACGGAAGGGACTAGAGTCTTTTTTTTTCTTAAGTGAGAAGCTCCATGTCAAATCACACAAGGCAATTGAACAGCAGTATCTTCAGGTCAAAAAAGTCAAGATGGCGGCCATGAAGGCGAGATGAAAACTCCACCTGATTTTAATCCGCGTGGCACATCTTGAAAATGAAAACCAAGGTGGAACCTCAATGACACGCATAACAGTTGCCATCTTGACTTTTTGGACCACCCCGCGTGGACAACCCTTGCCGTCGAGACCCAAGGAGCAAGTCTGCCCCCCGAGACCCCTCCCCAAATGGATAAAGGGCGGGGAAAAAGGATACCTGGAAGAACTGCACCCATTCCCCGTGGTTGTAGGGGAAGTGACCATCAAATGCCTGCGTCAGCTGGCTAATGTCCACGTGGCGGATCAAAGCTTTTGGAGATGTCACGGTCTCCACCTGCGGGCAATGAAAAATATGAAAAATGGCCATTAGTGCAGTTGTAACTTCGGGCGGTCACTAAATGAAAAGAAGGACCAGGGATGACATGAGAGCAGTCTTCCAATATCTCAGGGGCTGCCCCAAAGAAGAGGGAGTCAAGCTCTTCTCCAAAACACCTGAAGGCAGGACAAGAAGCAACAGATGGAAACTCGGATGGAGCTGCATCTCCATGGAGGGAAGGATGCCGTGGAGTACCCCAGGGCTCTGTTTTAGGCCCAGTGCTCTTCAACATCTTCATCAATGACTTGGACGAGGGGATAGATGGGGAACTCATCAAATTTGCAGATGACACCAAGCTGGCAGGAATAGCCAACGCTCTGGAAGATAGGCTCAAGATACAGAAGGATCTGGACAGACTTGAACATTGGGCGCTCTCTAACAAAATGAAATTCGACAGTGAAAAAAGCAAAGTTCTACATTTAGGGAAGAAAAACCAAATGCACAGGTACTGTATATGTGGTACCTAGCTCAATAGTAGTAACTGTGAGAGGGATCTTGGAGTCCTAGTGGACAACCATTTAGATATGAGCCAGCCGTGTGCAGCAGCTGCCAAAAAAGCCAACACAGTTCTAGGCTGCATCAACAATCAAGTGTTAATACCACTTTATAAGGCCTTGGTAAGGCCACACTTGGAATTCTGCATCCAGTTTTGGTCACCACGATGTAAAAAAGATGTTGAGACTCTAGAAAGAGTGCAGAGAAGAGCAACCAAGAGGATGAGGGGACTGGAGCATAAAACATATGAAGAACGGTTGCAGGAATTGGATAGGTGTAGTTTGGTGAAAAGAAGGACTAGGGGAGACATGTTAGCAGTCTTCCATTATCTCAGGGGCTGCCCCAAAGAAGAGGGAGTCAAGCTATTCTCCAAAGCACCTGAGCGTAGAACAAGAAGCCATGGGTGGAAACTAATCAAGGAGAGAAGCAACCTGGAATTAAGGAGAAATTTCCTGACAGTGAGGACAATTAACCAGTGGAACAACTTGCCTCCAGAAGTTGTGAACGCTCCAATACTGGATGTTTTTAAGAAGAGAGTGGATAACCATTTGTCTGAACTGGTATACGGTTTGCTGCCTAAGCAGGGGGTTGGACTGGACGATCTCCAAGGTCCCTTCCAACTCTGTTATTCTGTTCTGTTCTAGAGTGTCCTACCCTACTCTACCCTATCCCTATTCCCTATTCTATTCTATTCTGTTCTGTTCTGTCCTGTCCTGTCCTGTTCTATCCTATATCTTATATCCTATCCTATCCTATCCTATCCTATCCTATCCTATCCTATCCTATCTTATATCTTATATCCTATATCTTATATCCTATCCTATCTTATATCTTATAACCTATATCCTATATCTTATATCCTATATCTTATATCTTATATCCTATCCTATATTATATCTTATATCCTATATCCTATATTTTATATCCTATATCTTATATCTTATATCCTATATCTTATATCTTATATCTTATATCCTATATCTTATATCCTATATCCTATATCCTATATCTTATCCTATCCTATATCTTATATCTTAATATCTTATATCTTATATCCTATATCCTATTCTTATCCTATCCTATATCTTATATCTTATATCTTATATCTTATATCTTACATCCTATATCCTATATCTTATATCCTATCCTATATCTTATATCTTATATCCTATCCTATATTATATCTTATATCTTATATCCTATATCCTATATCTTATATTTTATATCCTATATCTTATATCCTATATCTTATATCTTATATCCTATATCCTATATCTTATATCCTATATCCTATATCCTATCCCATCCCATTCCATTCGAATGGTTGTACCTTGAGGTCTACCTGAAATTTATTCATCTTGCAGAATTGGGTCTTGGCTGACAACTCAGACAAATCTTCCAAAGCAGAGCCAATTTACACCTGTTTTCTGAATCCCCTGCATTTCAGGCAAACTGATCCCTTGCACCCCTCCTTTTTCTGAACTGGGCAGGGTGGTGGTGGGTGGGCTTCTGGCTCCTTTTCCCACTTGTCATTCCTCAGGCAGCCCAGAAGGAGCTCCCACCCACCCCATCCCGGGCAAGGGAACCTGTTAATCACGCAGGGCAGCTGCAGTTGATCAAAGCCATTAATATTTCACATTGCATTAATTAAAGCTATCGGCATTAATGAAGGAACAGACCCCTTTCAAGGCTGAATTATTATTTTAATCTCCACGCGCCGAGCTCTGTGATTTGAAGAGGCTGACGTAGCCAGCAGGAGCCAGAAGTCCATTAAGGCTGCTCCAAACCAACAGGGTTGGCGTTAATTAATGGCTGGGGAGAGAATAGAGGCAGGCAGGATCGGAATTCGGTTCCCACCCCGACGTTCCGCTTCCGAGGGAGAATAACAGATTAACTCTCGTTATTCCGTAAGAAAGAATTTTCATGCCAGAATTTTGTCCCACTCAGGCTGTGTAATTGGGGAGGAAGAGTCAAGTTGGGGTGGAGAAGATTTGGGGTACGCTGCCTTTCAAGGATTCTTAATAACAGGATACCAGGACTGGAAGGGACCTTGGAGGTCTTCTAGTCCAGCCTCCTGGTCAGGCAGTAAACCCTATACCATTTCCGACAAATGGCTGTCCAGTCTCTTTTTAAAAATCTCCAGTGTTGGACCATTTACAGCTTCTGAAGGCAAGCTTCCTTCCTTCCTTCCTTTCCTTCCTCCCTCCCTCCCTCCCTCCCTTTGTCCTTCCTTCCTTCCTTCCACCCACCCACCTGTCTCTCTGCCTATCGTGTATATCATCTCTCTCAGAATCCTAGGGCTGGATGGGACCTTGGAGGTCATCTATTCCAACCCCATGCTCAAGCAGGAAACCCTCTACCGTTCAAGACAAATGGCTGTCCAATCTCTTGTTAAAATCCCCCAGCGATGAAACATCCACAACTTCTGGTGGCAAGCTGTTCCACGGGTCAATTGTCCTCACTTAAGAGGAAATGTCTCTTCTCTTAATTCCTGGTTGCTTCTTTCCTTGATTAGTTTCCATCCGTTGCTTCTGGTCCTGCCTGAAGGTGCTTTGCAGAATAGGTCAACCCCCAATTCTTTAAAAACCTTCAGCACCCACAACTTGTCTTGTTCTTGGGAATTCTGGGAGTTGAAAGTCCAGACCTCTACAAGGGGTTTGAAAATAATTGAGTTTATGCTGTTACCTAACTTGGCCCGAAAAACAAGGCACCAAATTCTACCTTTTAATGGGAAAGAGTAATCCGTTTAATTATATTTGATTGGGAAGGGCTATTATCCATTATATGTTAATGAAAATTGAATAAAAAAAGAGAATGCCATTTGACTCCTTAGCCTGTTGGCCAGAGGCCACCAGTGGTCCTGCCGCAGGGGGGAAAAAAACAGTTCAGCCTTAATCTAATGATTTGATTACCTCCAACCTGGTTAGAAATGAGACTGTCACCGTTTTTGAAAAATGGCTTAATTGTTGCTTGTTCAGGTAGAACCTCACGCTCCTCTGACTCCATCCATCATTCTGAACACGGTTTTGAGCGAAAGACAACTTGGTTTCCCATTAATGGCTGCTGTCCTAGGAAATGTACCGCAGTCCTCGAGTTACGACCGTCATGGAGCCTGCCCATGACGGTCGTAAATCCCAACCGTTGTAAAATAGGTCGGTCACGCGACCGACACGGTTTTTTACATTGTGTCTTGCTGCGGTTGTTTAGCAAATGTGGCGGTCGTAAGTGCAAACACTGCGGCCGTTAAGAGGACCCTGCAGTCGTTAAGCAAAGCCATTGGTCGCTCAGGTGCAGTTTTGCCGAAAACCAGCCAAACTTGTCGTACAATGCAGTCATGTGACCGTGGGCAGCTGCAAACGGCTGTATATGTGTGTATAATTATTTGGTAAAAATAAATTTAATAAGCAACAATAACAAGCTTTGCTGAGTGTGGTCACATCATTGTGTCTTGTGGGTCGACCTTCGGAACTTTGGGTCCAGGTAAGTCCCCTTTTTCGGGTCGGTCGTAACTTCAAAAGGTTGCTTAGCAACCAGTCGTAAACCAAGGACCACTTAGGGAAGCTCAGTACCTGTCCATCTGCCAATCTTAGGACAGAGGACTTAATAAGAGCCTTGGTAGTACAGTGGTTTAATGCACCCTGTTATTAACACAGCTGCCTGCAATTTCTGCTGGTTCGAATCTCACCAGGCTCAAGGTTGACTCAGCCTTCCATCCTTTCTAGGGTAGGTAAATTGAGGACCCAGATTGTGGGGGCAATAAGCTGACTTTGTATAAATATACAAAAGTATGAAGGTTATTGCTTAATGCATTGTAAGCCGCCCTGAGTCTCCGGAGAAGGGCGACATATAAATCAAATTAAAATAAATAAATAAATAAAAATAATAAAAAAATAAAGAGTAGGGGTCTCCAACCTTGGCTCTTGGAGATGGGTGGACTTCAACTCCCCAGCCAATGAGACCCAGGCCCAGAAGCGGATGGGCAGAACTTACCTGTAAGCCGAGGAACTTCTCCACCTGAGCGGTGGCCTCCTTCTCTGCCACCAGCAGGAGAACCTGGATGGATCCAGGAAAGGATTTCTGCAAGGAAGTAGAGACACCAGTGACTTCCCGTGGCTTCCCTCCGTGGCTTCCTCTGCTCGCTGTGTGTGTGCGTGCGTGTGTTTTTGTGTGTGTGCAGCCCCTTCCAACCTGAAGCTCTTCTCTTCTCTCCCCCACTCCTCAAATGGTCCCACAGCATCTTCATCTTGGGGGACACGTTGAAGGTGGGAAGGGAAGGGAAGTGGGGGAACATTTCGGTTGCTTCCTGCTTCTTTTGAGGAGTTGCGGTTTACACTAAACTTGGTTTGGGTTCGGCTTTGATGGTTTGTTCTTTTGAACCGGGATCTCTCTGGATTCAAACCAAAAAAAGGCCAAGAGCATCTGCTACGTCTTAACATTTTAAATCGTTTTTTAATTGGGTTACTGATTTTAATTTGGTATTGTATTGTGATTTGTATTGAAATTGTCATTTTGTAAGCCGCCTTAAGTCCCTAGGGAGAAAGGCGGCATATAAATCGCAATAAATAAATAAATAAATAAATAAATAAATAAATAAACAAACAAACAAACAAACAAACAAACAAACATTAAAAATGTAAATCTAGAGTATAGGCAGTCCTTACTTTATGACCGTTTTTTAGTGACCACTCAAAGTTACAACAGCACTGAAAAAGGGGACTCCTATTTATGACGCTTGGCAACTGACTCATATTTATGACGGTTGCAGCGTCTGGGGGCGGGGGGTCACGTGATCCCCTCTTGCAACCTCCTGACAAGCAAAATCGACGGGAAAAGCCAGATTCACTTAACAACCATGTTACTAACCTAACAACCTGGATAGCCTGGTTAGCTCAGCAGACTAAAGCACTGTTATTAACATCAGCTGCCTGCAATTACTGCAGGTTCGAATCTCGCCAGGCTCAAGGTTGACTTAGCCTTCCATCCTTTCTAAGGTAGGTAAATTGAGGACCCAGTTTGTGGGGGCAATAAGCTGACTTTGTATAAATATACAAAAGTATGAAGGCTATTGCTTAACGCATTGTAAGCCACCCTGAGTCTCCGGAGAAGGGCGGCATATAAATCAAATTAAAAAAAAAAAAAACCGCCACAATTCACTTAACCAAGGTGGCAAGAAAAAGTTGTAAAATGGGACAAAACTCACTTCACATGCTTAGGAAGAGAAGTTTTGAGCTCAACGGTGATCCTAAGTCGAGGACTATTTCGGTTAGTTAATGGTTTGAGATATTCTGAGAAAGGTTTAAGGGTTCAGGAAATTGTGTGAACAGAACTTCTGGCCACTTTAAGATGGTTGGAGTTTAAGCCTCAGAATGGCCGGAAGTCCATCCATCTGAAAGTCATCCAGGATGAAAAATCTCCTGCTGTAGAGCAGTGGTGGGATGCTCCCGGTTCGTACCAGTTCGCAAGAACTGGTAGTAAACATTTGTAGTAGTTCGGAGAACCGGTAATAACATTGGCTGGCCATGCCCCCGAACCGGTCCCCAGCCTGATCGCCATTCGCTTACCCTGCCCACCTCATCAGAGACTTTTTTTAAAAAAAAACTTTTAAAAGCATTTTTTCTACAACCTCTTCGGCCGAAAAAATGCTTTTAAAAGTAAAAAAAAAAAAACCTCTGATGATCGTGCGACTCAGCCGGGATGTCAAAGGCTTTTAAAAGCATTTTTTCTACAACCTCTTCAGTCGAA
Organism: Pantherophis guttatus; assembly: GCF_029531705.1. Next base: position 1,244,051 of record NW_026844040.1, on the reverse strand, counting down.
GAGGTTGTAGGAAAAAAAAATGCCTTTAAAAGCCTCTGGCGATCCCAGCTGAGTTGCCTGATCGTCAGAGGCTTTTAAAAGCATTTTTTTCTGCAACCTCGTAAGGTTGTAGAAAAAATGCTTTTAAAAGTAAAAAAAAAAAAATTGGCCACGCCCACCCAGTCACATTACCCCCCACCAAGCCACACCTACAAAATAAGCCACGCCCACAGAACCGGTAGTAAAAAAATTTGGAACCCACCCCTGGGTGCTTGGGTGGGGGGTTGGACTAGATGACCTGCATTCCTACAAGGTCCCTTCCAATTCTGTTATTCTGTTATACAGAAGCTGTGAGAGCTTCATCCCTGGAGACTTTCAAGAAGAGACTGGGCTGCCACCTGTCAGAAATGGTGTAGGGTCTCCTGCTTGGGTGGGGGGTTGGACTAGATGACCTATAAGGTCCCTTCCTTCCAACTCTGTTAATCTGTTTGTTTGTAAGGGGATAGAATCTGAATGGAAAAAAATACCATCCTACTTGGATGTTTTTTTTCCTGGGGAAAGAACGTAGCTGTGCCCCTCTTTTACCAACTACAGGTAATCCTCAAGTTACGACCACAACTGCAGCCGACCGCAACCGTCATAAATACAAACCAGTGGCCAAGCGTCTCAATTTTTGATCACACGACCATGGGGATGCTGCAAAGGTCACAAGTGTGAAACACGGCCATAAGTCGCTTCGCTCAGTGCTGTTGTAACTTCGAATGGTCCCTAAACGAACGGTCGTAAGTCCAGGACTGGCTGCATCAAGAAGGAATCTTGGAATCAACTTCCCGAGGTGAGAAAATCCTCTCTCCCTAACTGGTCTTAAGCAGTACGGATCTCTGCTATGGATCCTGCCCAGTGGTGAAATCCAAATCTTTTTACTACTGGCTCTGTGGGCGTGGCTTGGTGGGCGTGGCAGGGGAAGGATTCTGCAAAATCCCCATTCCCTTCCCACTCCTGGGGAAGGATATTGCAAAATCTCCATTCCCACCCACTCTGGGGCCAGCCAGAGGTGGTATTTGCCGGTTCTCTGAACTACTCAAAGTTTCTGCTACCAGTTCTCCAGAACCTGTCAGAACCTGCTGGATTTCACCCCTGATCCTGCCCACCCATAATTACCTGGAGGGATCCCAGGGCTGTGGGGAGCGTGGGAGAGGGAGCTTCTTTTCTGGCATCAATGAGGATGACCACCGCCTGGTCGTGGGAACGCTTCCTGCATGGGGGAATAAAACAAAGTGACGTAGACTCTCGAGCGGAGACAGACTTCATGGCCATCTCTGTTTCCCTTCTCATCCAAGAAGCTTTTTCAAGGCATACAAACCCTTCCCTTCCCCTCCATCCAGTCAGAGCTGAAGAAGCTTCTGGGATGAGAAGCGAAAGGTCTTCAAAAGAAGAAAAAAACAAGAAAGTCCAGTTGCCTCCTGAAAAAGCACCTTAGGGACAATCATGGCCTGGATGACTGAGAATCTCTACAGACGTTTAGCTACATAATTTGGGATGAACACACTCTGAATGGTGTGGGAGTAGGAATGGATTGTTCTGTCCCCGTCTCACACACGCACACAAACAGACAGCCGGGGGTTAAATAAACTGGCAGACAACCAATTCTTCCGATAAGAAGCTTGGCAGCAACCTAGTAGCTGCTTGCTAGGAACTTTACTCATAAAACAAAATACACACAGTCAAGAATTGTCCAGTTCGTAAAATAAATCCAAGGCTGATAATGTTGTTTCCAAAGATGCAATGTGACTCGATAGTAGTTAGTTTTGTCCGTCACAGAGTCTGAATGGCTACCTCACCCCGTTTTATACCCTGTGGGGTGTGGTCCAGTGACTCAGCCTAATCTCTGGCACGCCTTTTCTTCTGTTGCGCGCGCTTATCTCTGCAACGCTGCCGAGGATCCAGCCAAGACTCATCTCCCTCATTACTGTCCACCTGTGGTTGCGTGGATGTGCTTGGCCCCGGCCCTATCTCTTGCCCTCCGGCGGACACCGAAGGCATTGCCAGAGAGGAAGGTCCTGGAGAGGGAGGCCTTACCAACTCCTCTCCTTCACTCTCTGAGTCCTCTCCTGCCGATGACACAGGCTCAGGTAACGGAGCCACAACATGGATTTCCAGAGGGGAAATTGCAGACTACAGGAATCATTTGCACCACTCAGGTGACCCTGAAGACACAGGTAAACCTCCAAGTGGCCTCAACGACCCTCCAAAAGGATGCAAACGACCAGCTGTCTGCAAGGAATATAAATCCTTCCATTCCCCACCATCCAGTCAGAGCTGAAGAAGCTTCATGGATGAGAAGCAAAACGTCTTCAAAAGAAAAACAAGAACGGGGTCTTCTAGGATGGTTTCCCATCTTCCCACTCTAACCAACAACCTAAGATTTCCTCGTGGTCTCCCATCCTTTTACAGACCAGGAACAAGATTTAGGGTTTTTTTTTAAAGCTAGGCAAAATTGAGCCGATGCTGCCCCCTGCTGTCCAGGAGGTGAACTAAGAGGCTGGTGAACTGGAAGGGAATTTCTGGAGGAGGCAGCAAAAGGGGTGGGGGGGAATTTAGAACTTGGGGAGATGTCTATGGAGTTTCTCCCTCTTCCAGGTCAGGGTTGTCCCAAAGGTGCTTTTTCAAGAGGCAACTGGACTTTCTTGTTTTTTCTTTGAAGACATTTCGCTTCCTATCCAAGAAGCTTTTTCAGTTCTGATTGAACGGTAGAGGATGGAAGGATTTATATTCCTTGCAGACTGTTGGTCGTTCTTTTAGAGAGTTGTTGAGGCCACCTGGAGGTTTATCTGTGTCCTCAGTGTTGAGGGTAAACTGCCCTCTGCAGAGTAGAGCGACGGACCAGACAGCTTTGCAACACAGATACTCTCAGACTCTGAACGTTGTTAGAAAAATAAATAGTCTTTACTTGTTGTAAAACAAACAAACTTGGCTTCTCATAAACAAAGATAACACTTTCAATACAAAACAATCTGTACATTGGGGAAACAAAACAACCACTTCACAAACGCATGGTACAACATAGGAGAACAAACCCATCAGGACAAGATCCAGCAGTCCATTGCCCACCTGTCTTGCCTCCCTCCCATCGTCTCGGCCTCCTTTCCTCTCGACTGGCTTACCTGGCCATGGAGCAAAGGCAGAGTAGAAGCCGTGCCACCTCTTTGGCGGAGAACCCAGGGTCCTGCCAGCCTCCTCCGTTTTGGGGGATTTCAACCAGGGGCCTCCCGAGCTTGTCCACGCTGCCTGAAATTCCAGAAGAAGGCACGACAAACCACGCATGAGTCCAGGGGTCTCCAAACGTGGCCACTTTTAAGAGTTCGTGGACTTCAACTCCCAGAATACCCCAACCACCATTGCGAGTTGAAGTCCACAATTTTAAAGTGGCCACGTTTGGAGACCTTTGCATCAGTTTAAAAAAAAAAAAAGTTAACACCCTACAGAGCCTCCCAGTTTACCAACTGTTGTAAATTTACTCCACTTTGGAAGGGGCAATGTAGCAGGGATGAGATTGAAAGGGTGCATGGTTTGGAAAAATCCTCAGGGAAAATGCTCTCTTGAATTAGAACAATTAATCAGTGGAACTCCTTGCCTCCAGAAGTTGTGGGTGCTTCATCGCTGGACGTTTTTAAGAAGAGACTGGACAGTCACTTGTCTGAAATGGGATAGGGTCTCCTGCTTGAGCAAGGGGTTGGACTAGAAGACCTCCAAGGTCCCATCCAGCCCCTAGGATTTTATGATTCTGAAGAGCACGATCACTGAACTGGTTGTTAAACCGGAAGGATCCCACCACTGAAGCTAAGGATCTACTCCACCCAAATCTTTCACGGATCAACTCTCTGGCCACCAACCCAACTGGACCAGCCGGGAGATTTGGGCAGGGAAACATCTCTCACTCAGATCATCCTGGAGTGTTTTCTACTCAGGGTACCTGGCAGACGGGCAATCCCCGAAGACAAAAGCTCAGAGTTGAGCAGATCCCATGGGACCGACGCGGAGGGACTCGATCCCAGGACAAGCGACTCGCTGATCTGGGTTTCAGTCCTGGAGGGGGTGACACCAACAGCGTCCAGATTCAGGGATCTTGAGAGTTCCCCAAATGCGACTTCAGTCTGACTGGAACCTGGGAGAGAAGGGGACAGAAATGGACATTATATATTCATTTATTTGCTTATTCATTCATTTATTCATTTGTATATTTGCATATTCATTCATTCATTCATATGTGACCCATCTCACGGACAAGCAACTCTGGACAGCTGACAAAGCTCATAAAAACAGAGGGACACAATATTAATACCTTTTATGTTTAAACTAGCTGGACGCCCGTGCTTTGCTACAAAACTATGTGCTCAGGCTTGATAAATTGACTTACAGCCTGAAACTTAATGTAGAATGTGTAACTCCATAGCATCAGAGTGTGTTTATATAATGCAACTGGCAGTTGGAACAGTGGTGGAGGGGGAGTAGAATGTCCCAGCCCGCAGCATCCATTGGTATTCATCTGGCTAGCATCCTGTCAGTGTGTGAGAGAGTTGAGGGGTGTTTGGAAACCCAAACAGTATTTGCTGTGTGAGCAAGAAGGAGACAGGAAGGAGGGTAGGCGTGGCTTAGCTCAAGTGTTCTGTATTAAAGCTGCTTCCTGCTGTGAAAGTGAAACTGAAAGTGAAACTCCTCTCCTCTGCTTGTGTTTTGCATTTGGAACAGATTTCTTTTGAGGTGGGGAAGGGGAATAGATCTCCTTAGCATCAGAGGGCTGTTTGAAAAGTGAAACAGTATTTGCTGTGTGAACAAGAAGGAGACAGGAAGAAGCCTGGCTGTGGCTTAGCTCAAGTGTTCTGTATTAAAGCTGCTTCCTGCTGTGAAAGTAAAACTGAAAGCAAAACTCTTCTCTTCTGCTTGTGATTTGCATTTTGAACAGGTTTTCAGGTGGGGAGGGGGAGTGCAACTCCTTAGCATCAGAGCGTGTTAACAATAATATAGGAAATACTAATGCTCTGATGGTCATTCAATCCTTTCTTAGTGAGTACCTAGAAGCCAAGAGGAAGATATGTGGCAAATTTCAAGTTTGTAGGCTTTACAGTTCTGGAGATTTCGTGATTAATGCATGAGTGGTTTTCACTTTGATAGGTAGGTAGATAGATAGATAGATAGATAGATAGATAGATAGATAGATAGATAGATAGATAGATAGATAGAGTGTTTTTCAGCCTTGGGAACTTGAAGAGGGGTGAACTTCAACTCCCACAATTCCACCCATCTTCAAGTTCCCAAGCCTGAGAAACCAATCTGGCTGGAGAATTCTGGGAGTTGAAGTCCACCTATCTTCAACTTGCTAGGTGTGGCAAACATTGTCTTAGAAAATGCTAGGGAGAATTGGGGTGGGCTGAAACAATGCTTCTTTGGGGGGGAGGCACCAGGTAACACCCCCTCCCCTTCCTGGGGGCCTCCTTGCCCCCAACCCTCAGGACGTTTTGCAAGGCCTCCTATGGTGAAGATGTTAATATTGGCTGTTAGGCGGTTTGAGTTCATTGGTGCCCGTGGCTGCTACTCATCGATTTTATAGTTTTAGGTTCTTCTTATTGGCCATTTAAGTTGTATTTGTTGAGGCTGTAAGACCGGATGGTATAAAGTTCAATGCAATAAACAAAATTATTTGACTAACTGATGCTTTGTTTAATTTAATTTAATTTATTTATTAAATGCTGCCCGTCTCACTATTAGGAACTCTGGGCACCTTGCCATGTTCCAAGGTCCTTGATTTATAACATTTCATTTAGTGTTACGACAACATCGAAAAAATTGGATCATTTTTCACACAACTGTTGCAACATCTCCACTGTCACATGATCAAACTTCAGAGACTTGGCGACTGACTTGTATTTATGACGAGTCGCATCGCCATGTCCCGCCGTGTCATGTGATCCCATTATTAGTGAGCCTGAGTGGCGTAGGAGGCTAATGCCTCCTACTAAGGCAGCATTTAACATCCAGCTGTCTGCAATTACTGCGAGTTCAATTCTCCCCAGGCTCAAGGTTGACTCAGCCTTCCATCCTTTCTAAGGTGGGTAAAATGAGGACCCGGTTTGTGGGGGCAATAAGCTGACTTTGTATAAAAATATACAAAAGTATGAAGGCTATTGCTTAACGCACTGTAAGCCGCCCTGAGTCTCCGGAGAAGGGTGGCATATAAAAATAAAAATAAAAATAAAAAAATAAATAAATAAATAAATAAATAAATAACTAAATAAATAAATAATTATGCGACCTTCTGACAATGAGGAAGCCAGATTCACTTAACTGAACCTACCGCAGGGATTTACTTAATAAACTGTAGTAAGAAAAGGTCATGAAACGAGGCAAAACTCACTTAACGACCGTCTCACTTAACAATGGGAATTTGAAGCTCAATTGCAGCCTTAAGTCAAGGACTGCTTATAAACCAAATTTGATTCCTGACATCTTACCCTTTCCAGCTGCTGGCTTTGCTCTGGCCGCTTTTGGAGAAGAGACCATCAAGGCTTTCTTCCGAGGCCCTTCGGGCCCCTTGCCAGCTTTTTCGGGGGGCCCGGGGCCCTCCCCAGAAGAGGCCGAAGGACGGTGGCCTTTCAGGAAGGAGAATTTACTGCTGACCGCCAGACCTTCGGCTGGAGACTTTGCGAGTTTCGTGACCCCCGACTTGGGACTTTCCTCAGTTTTCCTTTCCTTGTTGGGGTGTTCCGAGAGGTTCGGAGAGATCATCTGGCCTGACCCTTCATCCGGCTGGGCCTCTGTGTCCTCTGAAGAGGACGCTGCTTGGGTCAAATCCATTTCCTCCAATATGGCCGCCATCAGCCCCGAATTGAAACTGATGGGATTCTGGAGAGCCGCCATATAGGAGTCTCGGTAACGGCACCGTGGCTCATGGATCTTGGAGTCCGGACTTAGTTTCCTTCTCAGACAGGGGGTACAGGGACCTTCCTCCAAATCTTGCTCCTTCCCACAATTCCAGGCCTCCCCCTGAGATCCGGCCTCCCCATTGGGCCGAAGAAGCACCTTCTCAGCCGCGGGAAATGCTTCCGGTTGAAGGTGATGAGGGGCCACCTCTGGAGAAGACATCTCAACTTTGGGAGATTCTTCTGAAAACTCCACCAGGTTGACATATTCGCCTTCCAGGTTCTCGCTAATGATGTCGCAGAGGCTGGGCACCACAAAGAGGTTGGACTTCTTCCAGGAGCCTTGGTCCACCTTGATGAGTCCTGGATACTTCCCTTGAGGTGGTTTGGAGACCTGGTCTCCACCGCTGGGGTGGCTTGGAGGCTCAGCATTCAACCTGCAGTGGGTCTCAGGGTGGACCGAGTCCTTCTCCATAAGTTCTGCTTTGGGGAGCTGGACGAACTCCGGGGTAGCTATTTTACTCCAGAGGACGGGGACAATCCCGTTGCCGGTGGCCACCAGGCAGGTGTGCAGGGTTGGCCGTTCCAGATCTCGGTTGATGTCCTCCAACCAAGCTTCGGTGAAGAGCCAAGAGCAAGAGGCATCAGGGATGGAGATCTTCTCAGCGGTGGTCAAGTCCCTGGAGAGACACTTCACCACCAGGCAGGCTGACTGCTCCCCGCAAGGCTCGGCTTGGAGGTAAAAGTCTCCCGGACGGAGCAGTAGGGGGTTCAAGGGGCTGAGATGGACGGTCACCTTCTCGTGGAGACACAAGGGCCAGCCTTCGTGCAGGAAGACACAGCCAGAGTAGGGAGCCTGGGGGGGGGAGAGGGGGAGGCAGAGAAGGAAAAAGAGAAACCATGGAGTGAAACCATTAAAATCTCCGAAACTTTAACTGTTTTTAGCTGTTTTATACTGATGGTGCACTGATGAAGTTACCTAGTGTGGCAGTGAGATGTCTGTAAGCATATAACCAAGTTCAGAGACCACCAAGGACCCCATAGTTCTCCTCCTCCTCCTCCTCCTCCTTCTCTCCGCAAACCTCACTCCTTTCTAGCACTGATGACATTACATAGTTGGGTCATGAAATGTCTTTTTAAAAAACAAGCCAACTAAGAGAACACCAGAGACCCCACAGCCATCCTCCCCCACCGTTCTGCAAACCTGACTCCCTTCCAGCACTGATGGGGAATTCTGGGAGTTGAAGTCCACCCATCTTCAAGTTGCCAAAGTGAAGAAATACTATCCCCTAAGACTAGAAGGCCCTGCCATGAAGTCACCAAGAGTTGTGAAACTTATTATTATTTTTTTGCAATAGTTGTCTGCAGGTGGGAGACTCCACGCTCTGATTTCATTGTACAACTGCAGCCGCTGGGTGAGATCATCCGTGGTTTCGGGGTGAAGTTCCACCAGTACGCTGACGACACCCAGCTGTACTCACCCACCCCGGATCACCCCAACGATGCCCTTGAAGTGATGTCCCGGTGCCTGGAGGCTGTACGGATCTGGATGGGGAGAAACAAACTAAGGCTCAACCCATCCAAGACCGAGTGGCTGTGGTTTCCGACGTCCCGATGTAGTCAGTTGGTGCCATCGCTGACTATTGGGGGCGAGTCACTGGCCCCCACGGAGAGGGCTCGCAACTTGGGCGCCCTCCTGGATTCACGGCTGTCTTTAGAAGAGCACTTGACGGCCGTGACTGGGAGGATTTTTTATCAGGTTCGCCTGATTCGCCAGTTGCGTCCCTTTCTGGATCGGGACTCGTTAAATACGGTCACTCATGCTCTCGTTACTTCACGCCTGGACTACTGCAATGCTCTCTACATGGGGCTCCCCTTGAGGAGCACCCGGAGGCTCCAGCTGGTGCAGAGTGCGGCCGCGCGGGTGGTGATGGGAGCGACATGGCGCTCCCATGTAACACCTCTTCTGCATGAGCTGCACTGGCTCCCGGTGGTCTTCCGAGTGCGCTTCAAGGTTCTGGTTACCACCTTTAGAGCGCTCCATGGCTTAGGACTGGGGTATCTACGAGACCGCCTTCTGCCATCAGTAGCCTCTCACCGCCCAGTACGCTCCCATAGAGAGGGGCTTCTCAGGGTGCCGTCAGCCAAGCAGTGTCGACTGGCGGCCCCCAGGGGGAGAGCCTTCTCTGTGGGGGCACCTACGATCTGGAACGAGCTCCCCCCGGAGATACGGAGGATCCAGGATCTGCGCACGTTTCGTCCTGCTCTCAAAAGTTTTTTATTTCAGCAGGCTGGCCTGGCCTAACTCTCCTCTTTTAAATTTTTAATTCGTTTAATTTTATAAATTGGGTGTTTTAATCTGTGTTTCGGCCAAAATATTTAATAATTTTAAGGGACTTTTAATGTTTGTATTATCTGTATTTTATCTTGGCTGTTCACCGCCCTGAGTCCTCCGGGAGTAGGGCGGTATAGAAATTTGATGAATAAATAAATAAATAAACAATCCCACCATTTGCATGAAGTCACCATGCTGAGCGTGCCTTTGCTGGGGCTTGCTCTGGACACCTGTGGACGCTGCACTGAAGCCCAACATCCCAGAGTTACCAATTACATGGAGAGGGAGAGAGAGAAAGAGAGAGAGAAAGAGAAAGAGAACAAGAGAGAAAGAATGAAAGACAGAATGAAAGAGAGAGAGGGAGGGAGGGAGGGAGAGAATGAGAGAGAGAGAAAGAATGAGAGAGAAAGAATGAAAGAGAGAAAGAATGAGAGAGAGAATGAGAGAGAGAGAAAGAATGAGAGATAGAAAGAGAGAGAGGGAGGGAGAGAATGAGAGAGAGACACAGAGAGAGAGAGAATGGGAGAGAGAGAATGAGAGAGAGAGTGAGACAGAGAAAGAGAAAGAATGAGAGAGAGAGAATGAGAGAAATGAGAGAGAATGAAAAAGAATTATTTAAAAAAAGAATGAGAGAGAGAGAAAAAGAGAAAGAAAGAGAAAGAATGAAAGAGAAAAAATGAGAGAGAGAGAATGAGAGAGAAAGAGAATGAGAGAGAAAGAGAGAGAGAGAGACACACACACACGCAAACACAGAGGGAGGGAGGCAGGGAGGGAGGGAGAGAATGGGAGGGAGGGAAAGAGAATGAGAGAGAGGAAAAAAAAGAGAGACACACACACACACACACACCAGAGCTGGGGATTTTCCTGCTGTACTTACGCAGGCAGCTTGTCGGATGTGCTCCAAGAGGCGCTTCAGAGGGATGAGGAAGTCCAGGAGGCAGCAGAGCCCATCCCCATGGTACTTGGACTCCAGGACCCGGAAGAGCTGGCTCAGCACCGTGGGAGCCGTGACCTCGAAGGGAGGGAAGAGCCCTGACAAAGTGTTCTGCACAGCGGCATCCAGAGATTGGGGGTCCTGCCATGGGAAAGGAAGGAAGGGAGGCAGAAGGAAAAGGAGAAAGGGAAGGAAGGAAGGAAGGAAGGAAGGAAGGAAGGAAGGAAGGAAGGAAGGGAGCAACAGATATTTTATTATTTAGTAAATTTATCTGTCAGCCTTCTCACTGTCAAGCAATTCTGGATGACTTACAGTGTCATAAAACAATCAAAGCACCAGTAGAAGAGAATATTTGTAGTCCATGGTTGAATTGTTTCTTGCAAGGTGTTTTGTGACCCAACTAGGGAACATCATCAGTCCTAGAAGGGAGATAGAACAAGACCAAACCCCACTCCCTTCTAGCGCTGATGATGTTCCCTAGTTGGGTCATGAAACATCTGCAAAAAAACCCACCAAGCTCAGAGAGCACCAAGAATCCTCCTCCTCCTCCTCTCCACACACCCCACTGCCTTCTACAACTGATGATGTTATTTGTTGGGTCATGAAATGTCTGCAAGTAAACCATCAAGCTCGGAGAGCACCGAGGACCCCACAACCCTCTTCCTCCTCCTCTCTGCAAACCTCACTCCCTTCCTGCACCGATCATGCCACCTATTTGGGTCATGAAACGTCTGTAGAAAAGCAACCAAGTTCACCAAGGACCCCACAATAATTAAAGCGTGATAACCACAAAGCATTAAAATCAGAACACTGGAATGGGGACGAATTGCAAACATTGGTAAGGTTGGAAAAAAAAAACTCGATGGAGCAAATCTGAACCCAGGGCAACCCATAAGATGGGCCACATCCACAAGTACCTGGATCACACCATTTTTTAGACCCAGGCTAGGAGTCCATCCATTCTTTGGGTTGGCCCGGTAAAATTAAATTGGTATTAATTTGCTGCTCAACGTTTACATGTTTTCATTGGTTTCTGTCATTACGGTATTTCTAACATGGTACGATGTCCAGAGTTGCTAATAATGAAATGGGCGGCATGTACATTTAATCAATAAATTACATTAAATCAAACAAAACCATCAGTTAGTCCAATAATTGCAATTTCTGTTGTGTTGGTGTTTTTGGCCCTATCTTTGCCTGAACTGGGGTTGCATCAATGACACCATTGTGGGTGTTTGTGCCAGCTAAAGTTTTAACGTAATTTTGTTTATTGCATTGAACTTTATACCATCCACTTTAACAGCCTCAAAAATACAACTTAAACGGCCGATACGAAGAACCTAAAACTATAAAATCGATGAGCAACAGCCAATGAACTCAAACCGCCTAACAGCCAATATTAAGATCTCCACCATAGGAGACCTTGCAAAATGTTCTAAGGGTTGGGGGGCAAAGGAGGCCCCAAGAAAGGGGGGTGCTACTTAGTGCCCCTCCCCAAAAGGAAGCATTGTCTCTAGCCCCAATCCCAATTCTCCCTAGCATTTTCTAAGACAATGTTTGCCACACCTAGAAACTTGAAGAGGGGTGGACTTCAACTCCCAGAATTCCCCAGCCTGGCCAATGTTTGTCAGCCTTGGGAACTTGAAGATGGGGGGAATTCTGGGAGTTGAAGTCCACCATTTTCAGGTTGCCAAAACTGAGAAATATTGGTCTGGCTGGGGAATTCTGGGAATTGAAGTCCACCCATCTTAGGTTGTTCAACTTGCGAACTACTGCGGTATACTCAGGCTGTCCCTCCCCCCCCCCCAAACGGGTGAAATCCAGGAGGTTCTGGAGAACCGGTAGCGGAAATTTTGAGCAATTTGGAGAACTGGCAAATGCCACCTCTGGCTGGCTCCAGAGTGGGGAGGGAATGGGGATTTTGCAGTATCCTTTTGCCGGAGTGGGGTGGGAATGGAGATTTTGCAGTATCCTTCCCCTGCCACGCCCACCAAGCCACACCATGCCCACCAAGCCATGCCCACAGAACCCGTAGTAAAAAATTTTGAATTTTACCACTGCCCTACATCAGTATGGTCACTGCACTTTTGGGGAGAAGAATAGCGGGCTTCTGTCAACACAGATTCCGGATCCAGCCTCTTGGATGCACCAAGCTCTAATTCTAGGATGGGAGGCCACCAGGCGATCCTTCTGGCTTCTCAAGTAGACCTTTCTCTTGGGTCTACTGCTGCAATTCCTTGAAGGGTGTGTGTGTGTGTGTCAAATCTTAGTCTTTTGCAACTCTCTGCTGCCCCCCCCCAATTAGCCATCTGGAGGTTGGTACCCCTGATCGGGTGGCTCTCAGCCTCCCCAACTGATTGATTTATAACAACAGAATAACAGAGTTGGAAGGGACATTGGAGGTCTTCTAGTCCAACCCCCTGCTCGAGCAGGAGACCCTAGACCATTGTGGACAAACGGCTGTCCAAACCTTTCTTGAAAACCTCAAGGGATGGAGCACCCATAATTTCTGGAGGCCAGCAGTTCCACTTGTTAATTGTCCTCAGTGTCAGGAAATTTCTCCGTTGTTTCTTGTCCTGCCTTCAGGGGCTTTGGAGAATAGGTTGAAACCCACCCCCCTCTTCTTTGGGGCAGCCCCTCCGATATTGAAAAACTGTTATCATGTCCTGGTCCTTCTTTTCCTTAAACTAGACATACCCTCAACCGGTTCTTGGTACGTTTTCGCCTCCACTCCCCTAATCCTCTTGGTTGCTCTTCTCTGCACTTTTTCCAGTGTCTCAACCTCTTTTTTTAATATCGTGGCAACCAAAAATGGATGCAGAATTCCAAATGTGGCCTTCCCGAGGCTTTATAAAGCGGTGCTAACACTTCACACATGATCTTGAATCCTTGGGGTGGGGGGGGCATTGTTGGGAGATCCCCCCCCCTTCTCACGTTATGTCCCAAATGGAGACTTTGTGGCTCAGCAGACTTCATGGGAAGGAAGGAGAGCTTGTCCAACCAGTTTTTCCATCCACCGCCCCCCCTTCCTTTGGTCTGCATGGCTGCAGCTGAAACCCACCCACCGTTTGATAACCGGATGGGACTTTCTTCCCAGGGAAAAAGTCAGGAGGGCCCTATTGGGGAGGGGGGGCATTTATTTATTGGCTTCTTTAACTGCCCGCCTCCCAATGGGGGAGGGGGGGCTCTGGGCAGTGTACAATTTAATCAATATACTACAACATTAATAAGTGAGTAATTTAAGGTTGGAGGAAAAGTGGGGGGGAGGACAAAGGGGGGGGGAGGAAATGAGCCTGGATAGCTCAACAGACTAAAAGCCTGTTATTAACATTCAGCTGCCTGCAATTACTGCAGGTTCGAATCTCGCCAAGGCTCAAGGTTGACTCAGCCTTTCCATCCTTTCTAAGGTAGGTGAAATGAGGACCCAGTTTGTGGGGGCAATAAACTGACTTTGTATAAATATACAAAAGGATGAAGGCTATTGCTTAACGCATTGAAGGCCCTGAGTCTCTGGAGAAGGGCGGCATATAAATCTAATTAAAATAAATAATTTTTTTAAAAAAAGGAAGACTAAATAATGCTCCAACACTGGAGGTTTTTAAGAAGATGTTGGCTAACCATTTGTCTGAAGTGGTGTAGGGTTTCCTGGTGGGCAGGGGGTTGGACTAGAAGACCTCCAAGGTCCCTTCCAACTCTGTAATTCTATTCTATTCTATAATGGTTAAATTAGATGGAGAAATATAGAAATAAACGGGAAGAAATAAAAATCGTGGAAAGGAAATTAGGTACAGGTTCATGTCAAATGTAAATAAAATAATTAGAATAATATAATATATTATAATGATATATATATATATGATATATTAGAAATATATGTATAAAAGGTATATTAAGATAAGAGAAAACGTATAAATATGGATTACTGACGCAAAACTGTTGAAAAGAAGATGTAAATATCTGATTTTGTTTATTTTTTAAAAAAACTGTTTAATAAAATATATTTAAAAAAAATAAGTGAGTAATTTAAGATCAGCATTTTAAAAGGTAAATTAACATGACAGGTAGTCCTCTAGATACAACAGTTCATTTAATGACCATTCAAAGTCGCAGTGGCACGGGAAAAAAGGAATTTGTTATGACCGTTTTTCCACACTTACGACCATTGTAGCATCCCCGTGGTCATGCGATCAAAATTCAGATACTCGACCGCTGACTCACACTTATGACCGTCGCAATGTGCCGGGGTCACGCGATTCCCCTTTGGCGACCTTCTGACAAGCAAAGTCCATGGAAGAAGTGAGGTTCACTTAAGAACCGTGTTATTAATTAAACAACTTCAGCGATTCACTTATCAACGGTGGCACGATAGGTCATAAAATGAGGCACAACTCACTTCAATGTCTCACTGGACAAGAGAAATTTGGGACTCAATTAGGGTCGTAAGCCGAGGACTACCTGCACAGAATTGCAGAAGGTGTGGGGACCCCCCCCCTCTTCAACTTCAACTCCCAGAATTCCCAGCCAGACTCATGTTTCTCAATCTTGGCCACAGGAAATGGATGGACTTCAACTCCCAGAATTCCCCAGTTAGTTGCAACGATTTATTTAACAACTTGAGACAAGGAAGGAAGGTTGAAAAATGGGGCAAAAACTCACTTAACAAGTGTTTCACTTAGCAACAGAAATGCTGGGCTCAATTGTGGTTGTAAGTCGAGGACTATCCGTACTTCCTCTTATAGCCCAACATGCTGCACCCCCGTTTTCATTTCCTGCTAGCTGGGGAATCCTGGGAGTTGAAGTCCACGCACCGCAAAATTGCTGGGATTGAGAAGTTCTCTTCTAATGCATTTCCCCACCTCCCCTCTCCAGGTTTTTTTCTCTAAGGACGTTTCTGCCAAGGGCCTTGTTTTCGTCCCAGGTGCTCCCACCTGAGACGGAAGTGGAGGCGTGACTCACTTTGCAAAACCTGGAGCTGAAAACGTAGCTCCTGCAGAGCAAACCACACGGGAGAATCAGGCCATTTCCGTGACCACAAACATGGGTGAATCATATTTCAGTCTGCCCAGAGGTGAAAACATAGGAACCGAGTCTTGATTTGCACCTTATCTCCATGAAAGGAGAAGAGGAGCATGGCGGTCGGGTCAAAATACTCAAATCAATCAGGTTAAAATAGCTCAATCGGGCAATCAAAGAAACATCAGTGTATAAACAAGAGAGCCAACCCTCCTCTCTTCTAGCACTGATGTTGTTACCTAGTTGGGTCATGAAAGGTCTGCAAGAAAACTGCCAAGTTCAGAGAGCCCCAAGGACTCAACAGTCGTTGTCCTCCTCCTCGTACTGAGGATGTTACCTAGTTGGGTTATGAAATGTCTGCCAGAAAACATCCAAGCTCAGAGAGCACCAAGGAGCCCACAATCCTCCTCCTGCTCTTCCTCCACAAACTCCACTCCCTTCTAGCACTAATGTTGTTCCCTAGTTGGGTCATTAAAGGTCTGCAAGAAAACATTATAATTGTTCTGATTGTAAGGAAATTCCTCCTTAATCCCTGGTTGCTTCTCTCCTTGATTAGTTCCCATTTGTTGCTTCTTGTCCTGCCCTCAAGTGCTTTGGAAAATAAGTCCAGCACCTGTCTCAGTTTTACTGTAACAGTAATAGAGTTAGAAGGGACCTTGGAGGTCTTCTAGTCCAGCCCCGTGCTCGAGCAGGAGACCCTAACCCATTTCAGACAAGTGACTGTCCAGTCTCTTCTTAAAAGCCTCCAGTGATGGAGCGCTCACAACTTCTGGTGGCAAGCAGTTCCACTGGTTGATTGTTCTCATTGTTACCCGTGTTCCTCCCTAAAATAAGACCTGGTCTTATATTAATTTTTGCTCCAAAAGACACATTATGGCTTATTTTCTGGTTAGGTCTTATTTTGGGGGAAAATACAGTACTAAACGCCTCCATCTGGTTGACGATCTTAACTGGGGCTTATTTTGGGGGTAGGGCTTATATTACGAGCATCCTGAAAATTCATGCTAGGGTTTATTTTCCGGTTGGGTCTTATTTTTGGGGAAAACAGGGTAGGAAGTTTCTCCTTAATTCCAGGTTGCTTCTCTCCTTGATGAGTTTCCATCCATTGCTTCTTCTCCTGCCTTTCGGGTGCTTTGGAGAATAGGTGGAGCCCCCCTCTTCTTTGGGGCAGTCTCCTCAAATACTGGAAGACTGCTATCGGGGCCCCTCCTACTCCTTCTCTTCAATGGCAAGATTTACTCAAGGAGTAAGGGGTGGGCTTCCTGCAGAGTAAATGGGAGGCAGCCCTGGAGAACTAGCAACTGGCATGGCAAGAGAGCGGGCATGCCGCAGCAAGTATTGGGGGTGGGGGGGGGCAGTGGTTTCACCTGGGAGCAGCCCAGGCAGGTGGCATCAGAGTTGGCAAAACTCTGGTGATGCAAACAGGGAGAGGTATGGCAACGCCACAACGCTTGTTTGCAGAGGGACTGGGAGAGCCCGTGCTGATCTCATCGATAGGGAGATTCGTACTGGCTGGGTCCCGACGGATAAGGATTCAGGCAATACAGGTAGTCCTCCAGTTACGACAGTTCATTTAGTGACCATTCAAAGTTAGCACTGAAAAAAAGGGGGATTTATGAGCGTTTTGCACACGAATGTCCCTGCATCCCTGCAGTCACGTGATCAGAATTCGGAGGCCTGGCAACTGGCTCGTATTTATGACGGTCGAAGTGTCCCGGGGTCACGTGATCCCCCTTTACTCCCATCTGACCAGCAAAGTCCAGGATGGGAGAAGCCAGGATCGCTGAATACCCGTGTGACAAGACTTCACTGCAGTGATTCACTTAGCGATTGTAGACAGAAAGGTTGTAAAACGGGGTAAAACTCACTTAATAAAGGAATGGGAATTGCAGAGAGGAAGAGGGGGGAAGACTGTTGAGTCCTTGGGGCTCCCTGAGCTTGGCTGTTTTCTTGCAGACGTTTCATGACCCAACTAGGGATCATCATCAGTGCAAGGAGGAAGAGGAGGACTGTTGAGTCCTTGGGGCTCTCTGAGCTTGCCTGTTTTCTTGCAGACGTTTCATGACCCAACTAGGGAACATCATCAGTGTTAGAAGGGAGTGGAGTTTGTGGAGGAGGAGAGGAGGAGGAGGAGGATTGCGGCAAACCTTTCATGATCCAACTAGGGATCATCATCAGTGCGAGGAGGAGGAGGAGGAGGACTGTTGAGTCCTTGGGGCTCTCTGAGCTTGGCTGTTTTCTTGCAGACGTTTCATGACCCAACTGGGGAACATCATCATCAGTGCCCTAGAAGGCAAGCTACCTCTCTCTCAGGTGAAAAAAACGCTTTGGATGCCACCGGGTCCTGCACTGAAGTGGATTTTGAGCCTGGCAAGGCAAGAAACGAAGGACTTTTGTCTGGCTGGTGCCAACCTTGACTTATAAGCAGATGCTACTCTGGTTGCAGAAGGTCACAGTCTGAATTTAGCTCTCCTTGGCCCGGGGGGTGGGGGGAGCCTGGCAAGGGGCATTCCAGGGCCCCGCAAAAGGCGGGTGGGCATAGAGGACAGACTCCCCCACCACCAACCAGCAGGTGCCAGCCTGGTGTCGCCCCCGGGGGCCCCAACAAAGCGGAGGCTGCGATCGATTCCAGCCTTGTGACTTTTAATCCTGGGCAGATACTCCCAGGCTAACATGGGAAGCTATTTTTAAAACCTTTTGTAGAGGCTTAGAGCTTTTGGAGGAGTTGTTTACACATACCCCAAATTAAAATCATCTGCCAAGTGGGGAGGAGGGGGAGGAGGAGGAGGAGGGGGAAACTCCCAAATTTTTCCCAGCATCGATTATGGAAGACAAACGGGAGGAATTGAGAAAAGCCGAGGAACTGGAGTGAGAAACGAGGTTAAAAGTGAAAGAGATTCTGGGTCGGGGCAACAGACTCCACCTGGCATGGTGCCCGTAGCCTTCAATCTGACCTTGATCTTCAGGTTTGTTGAACCCAACTGCCAAGAAGAGGCCCCTTCCCCACCCCCCATGGCCCAGGAATCTCTAGGGAGGGGAGACAGAATGTCTGGTATCATTAAAAGGGACGTCTAGTCTAACTCACCCCAAAGTCACTGAGTGGGGAAATCTCTCTTTTCTTCCAAGGTTTGTTTCTTCGCTTTTGTTGGAGAAGAAAATAGATTGGCAAGGACTGTTTGGTCTAGCAATGAAAGCATCATAGAAACTAGGCGTTGTGAGTTCTAGTCCAGCTTTAGGCATGAAAGCTGGTCGGGTAGCTTTGGGCTAATCACCAGGAGATAGGGAGTTCTAGTCCCGTCTTGGGCATGAAAGTCAGCTGGGTGATTTTGAGCCAATCACCAGGAGATGGGAGAGTTCTAGTCCTACCTTAAACACAAAAGTCAGCTGGGTGATTTTGAGTCAATCACCAGGAGATGGAGAGTTCTAGTCCTACCTTAAACACAAAAGTCAGCTGGGTGATTTTGAGTCAATCACCAGGAGATGGAGAGTTCTAGTCCTACCTTAAACACAAAAGTCAGCTGGGTGATTTTGAGTCAATCACCAGGAGATGGAGAGTTCTAGTCCTACCTTAAACACAAAAGTTAGCTGGGTGATTTTGAGTCAATCACCAGGAGATGGAGAGTTCTAGTCCTACCTTAAACACAAAAGTCAGCTGGGTGATTTTGAGCCAATCACCAGGGATGGAGAGTTCTAGTCCCGCCTTAAGCACAAAAGCCAGCTGGGTGACTTTAGGCCAATCACCAGGAGACCGGGAGTTCTAGTCCCGCCTTAGGCAGGAAAGTCAGCTGGGTGACTTTGGGCCAATCACCAGGAGACGGGGAGTTCTAGTCCCTCCTTAGGCACGAAAGCCGGCTGGGTGACTTTGGGCCAGTCCCTCTCTGTCGGCCTACCTCACAGAGTCGTTGTGGTGGGAAAAAAGGAGGAAGGAGTTTTAGGTATCTTCGCCTCCTTGAGTTACTTCTATATAATAAACAACATCAGATAAAAATCAAATAAATTTAATTAATCAAATAAATGCTGGACAGCCCCTCCCTTGCATCCCTGGTAGCACCCTGCCAATACCCCCCAAAAAAACAGACGGAGCAAAATCAAGACCCCATCTCCCTAACCCCCACCCCCACCCCAAGGGCTGTGCTTCTGCCCTCCCCTTGCAGAAAAGCACTTTGAAACCCAAATTTTCCGGCCACTGTCCCTCCAAGCTTAAGAGGGAAACTGCTGACTCTTCTAATTTCCCCTCCCTCCCTTCCTCCCTCCCCTTCTTTTTAATGAAAAGACCCTTGCCCCTACGGGTCACCTCCAGCAGTGCAAGCAACTCAGCAGCCCCCCCACCTCCGAGGTGGGAAGACGGAGGGCCCCCCACCCCGGGAAAAGGCAGCCTGTTGCTACACACCCCCCCCCGGTCCTTCTCGCCCGCCTGCCTCCTACTCATCTCTTCCGCTGACATGAAAGACACTGGAAGAAGACAAGCCCCTCCGGCCGGGACCACCCCCCACGTTCCCCGCAAAACAGGAACTCTTCCCAGATGCAACGATTTTGGCAGGAATCCGAACAAGGAGCCAAGAAGGAGAAGGAACAATGAATTATGGAGGAGAAAACAGCCCCAGAGAGCCAGTGGGGAATGAAACTGTCTGGGAACGGGTATAAACAAGCAGTCAAGTTCCCACCCTCATGAACTCTCCTCTAGCTTTGGAAATGTGGTCACCGCCAACCTCGGAGGGTGTGTGTGGGGGGATTCCTGGATCTGTGTGGAAGGCTGTGCTCCAAGGAAGGGATGAAAAATTTCAGTCCCTGAGATTTTCTGGCTGGTTGGGAAAGTGCCCCCTCCTAAGCCGGACAGATTTCTTTTGCCCGTTTGAAACTGCAATGGAAATGCACGCATGAATCTATATAGAATGACAAGAGTTGGAGGGACCTTGGACGTCTTCTAGTCCAGTGTTTCTCAACCTTGGTAGCTTGAAGATGGGTGGACTTCAACTCCCAGAATCCCCCAGCCAGCGGCACTCAGACAAAACAGCCATCAACGGGCACATAGAGATGGACCACATTTACACACCATTCAAAAGAGAGAATCAAAAAGCTAAAAGATCACTGCACTTCTTGGCCAGAAATAAAATACCCACAAGAGCAGAGATTAACACAGTGTTTCTCAACCTTGGTAGCTTGAAGATGGGGGGACTTCAACTCCCAGAATCCCCCAGCCAGCGTTGCTGGCTGGGGGATTCTGGGAGTTGAAGTCCACCCATCTTCAAGCTTCCAAGGTTGAGAAACACTGCTCTAGTCCAACCCACTAGACAGGAGACCCCATCCAGGTGAGTCCTTGAATTACAACCCTCTGTTTAGTGAGCATTCGAAGTTACGACGGCACCGGAAACAGTGACTTAGGACCATTTTTCCCCGCACATATGACCATTGCAGCTTCCACGTGTTGACGTGATCAAGATTCAGCCGTTTGGCAACTGACTCGTATTTATGATGGTTGCAGCGTCCCGGGGGGGGGGGGGTCACATGATCCCCTTTTGCGACCTTCTAACACACAATTCAATGGGGAAGCCTGAGCCACTTAACAACTGTGGTGAGAACAGTCATAAAAGGGGTCCAAACTCACTTAATAAATGTCTCGCTTAACAACAGAAATTTTGGGCTCCATTGTGGTCGTAGGTCGAGGATTCCCTGTTCCATTTCAGAACAAGTGGCTGTCCAGCCTCTTCTTAAAAACCTCCAGTGTTGGAGCACCCACAACTTCTGGTGGCAAGCAGTTCCACTGGTTACGGTAATTGTTCCCACAGTCGGGAATTTTCTCCTTAGTTCCAGGTTGCTTCTCTCCTTGATGAGTTTCCCTCCGTTGCTTCTTCTCTTCTCTCTTTCCCTTTCCTTCTGGACCAAACTCCCTACACATCTTTCTTTCCAAGCCACAAAGATTTCCAAGCCCACAAGCTGCCTTTCCAAACAGCTGCTAATAATCTCGACCGCCCTGTGCCAAACTTTTGTTCCTGCTGCTGAAGACGAGCAGGGGGATTTTTTTTTTTTTTTGCATGAGAAAGAAACTTCTCCCTGCAGAGCCAAGGAAAGGAAGAAGAAGAAGAAGAAGAAGAAGAAGAAGAAGAAGAAGAAGAAGAGGAGGAGAAGAGGAAGAGGAAGAGGAAGAGGAAGAGGAAGAAGAAGAAGAAGAAACCGTGGGTTGTTTTGCTCAACCCCTAAGCTCAGACAACCTACAACCATCCAGATTTCGAGGCTTTTACGACTGCCACGATTTTGAGATACCTACAATTGCCAAGATTTCAACGTGGGGCAGGCTAACCAACCAACAACCATCACAATTTTGAGACACCAAACAATCACCAAGATTTCGAGGGTCCTACAACCGCCCCGATTTTGAGACACCTACAGCGGCCAACATTTCCTGCCTTGGCCAGGCCCTTTCCTAGGGAAGCCCAAGCGACACCCAGTTTACCCCCAAGGCCCCCAGTCTCCGTCTGATGCAAACCCAGTTAACCCTGCAGCCGGTTTCCCCTCTCTTTAGAAAGGCGCCCTTTCTCTCTCGTACCCACTTGGTGCCAAACGTCGCATTGGCACCGGCTAGGAGAAGATCAAAGGCAGAAAAATCAGGGTGGGTTGAGTCACCGCGGAGCCCAGCCGGTAGACTTGCTTGGCGCTCAGCCAGGGGCACCGGGTGGTCCTTCCCTGCCCCCCTGCCCCTTGAGGAGACCCGAGCTCTGCCCTCCCACCGTCCTCGGGGCGCACCTGGCCCCACATCCTACCTAAAAGCACCTCCTCCCCGTTTCCTTCCGCCTCGCTGCCAGCCGCGTTGCCCTCCCTTCGCCCGCACTTCGTGGAAACTTCGGCAAACTCCTCCGCCCGCGATAAGCACCTACCTCCCTACCTGGCGCCGTCCCACCCCCGGACTCTCCCTGCCCTGGAGGAGGAGGGCACGAAGCTCGGGTAAACACGGAGGGGGGGGGGGTTTCTCGTGTTTAAGGGGGGTTCCCCGCTTTTTTGGGGGGGGGGGACCTGCCGCCTGCAAAGGACAAAGCCGGAGCGGAGCTGAACTCGCGCAAAGTTTTGCTGTCTTGCAAAAGTGTTTTGCATCCGACGGAGGGTTGCGCTAAAGTGGCCGGGGAAGTGGGGTTTCGGGGGGGGGGTTGGTTTGCAAAGCAGTGGCTGGAGGTGGGGGCCCCCCGAGGCTCGTCTTTGGGAGGGGGGGTCTCCGGGCAGAAGAGGGGCGCCGGCTGCAAAAAGAGGAACAAAGGCGTTCTCATTACCATGGCTCCTGCGGAGGGGGCGCTGGAGGGCCCCCCCCGGACCCCAACTGCCTTCCTTCCCCGGGGATCACTGGACGGCCGCTTTCCTCTGGCTGCGCTGCCCGGCTCCCCCATCGGGATCCCGCTCAGGCATTCTGGAGCGGAGGCTCCGCTCTTTGGGCGGGGGGGGGGCGCCCCGGATGGGATCCAGGTGTGCTTGGCCCCGGGCGACGGGCCTGCCTGCAACCGAGGACGCCCCCCGACCCAGCGCTGCCGCCTCTCTCGGCCCGGCCTCGCGAAGAGAGAAGGGCTCTCCGGCGGGGGGTAGAGGAGGGGTGGGAGGGGAATGGAGGAAAGGGGTGGGGGGAAGAGGCTGCCCGCTCTGGAAAAACTCCCTCCCTCCCTCTCCTCTCCTTCTCCTCTCTCTCTCTCTCTCTCACACACTCACACACTTTCTGTCACTCTTTTCCTCCCATGCACCCTCTCACACATTCTCTCTCCTCTCTCTCTCTCACTCTCTCTCTCTCCCTCCCTCCCTCTGTCTCTCTCTCTCACACACACACACTTTCTTTCTCTTTTGCTCTTTTGCTCTCATGCATTCTCTCTCTCTTTTCTCTCTTTCTCCCTCTCTCTCTCTCTCACACACACACACACTTTCTATCTCTCTTTCTCTTTTGCTCTTTTGCTCCCATGCATTCTCTCTCTCTTTTCTCTTTCTCCCTCTCTCTCTCTTCTCTCTCACACACACACTTTCTATCTCTCTTTCTCTTTTGCTCTTTTGCTCCCATGTACTCTCTCACACATTCTCTCTCCTCTCTCTCTCACTCTCTCTCTTTCTCTCTCTCCCCCTCTCTCCCTCTCTCTCTCACACACACACTTTCTATCTGTCTCTCTTTCTCTTTGGCTCTTTGGCTCTCCTGCACTTTCTCTCTCTCTTCTCTCTCTCTGTCTCTCTCTCACACACACACTTGCTCTTTTGCTCTTTTGCTCTCATGCATTCTCTCTCTCTCTTCTCTCTTTCTCCCTCCCTCTTTCTCTTTGTTTCTCGTTTGCTCTCATGCACTCTCTTTTTTCTTTCTCTCTCTCTCTCTCACGCGCACACACGCTCTGTCCCCAGGCTGCAAAGGACTCCAGAGCTATGCCAACCCTGCAGAACAGCAGCCCTCTTTGTGTCCCGGGTCCTGCCCTGCGCCCAGACAGCCTGAGAACAGCTTCCTTGCCCGCAGGAGTGGGGAGGGGGGGCCTGCAAACGCCTCCAGGGTGTAACGCTTGCAGTTGGCGCTGGGGTCTTGCAAGGAGCCCATCCTGCCCGAAGTGACTCCGGTCCAGGCCGCCTCCTGCTTGGCCAGCCTTTCTTTCTGCCAAGAAACCCCTTCCCACCCCTTCCTCACACCTCCCCACCTGCTTCTTTCTCCTTCCCTTCCTGAAAGGGGCCCTGACTGCCCTCCCCCCTCCCTCCCTCCAGTCAATAGGGAGCTTAGCTGGAGATGCCAAGGAGGGAAGCAAAGGAGGAGAGAGGCTGCCTGAGATCCCCCCCACACAAAAAACAAGGAATCCACTTTGCTCACAAATCTGGCTGTGCAGCCCTGGAGATGGGAGGGTGTTGCCAAGGAAGGGGGCAGGAAGGGAAGACCCTCCCCATTCTCCAGCCCCCAGGAAAACTTCTATTCCTTTGAAGCAGAGCACCAAAAGGCAGGAGAAGAAGCAACGGATGGAAACTAAGCAAGGAGAGAAGCAACCTAGAACTAAGGAGAAAATTCCTGACAGTGAGGACAATTCACCAGTGGAACAGCTTGCCACCAGAAGTTGTGAATGCTCCAACACTGGAGGGTTTTAAGACGCGATTGGACTGCCGTTTGTCCGAAATGGTCCAGGGCAGTGATGGCCAATCTTTTCGTCACCAAGTGCCCAAACCGGAACATGCGTGCATGTGTGTGCAGGTGCGTGTGCCAGAGCACCGGAAAACCAAGACCAGCTGGCCAGAGCGCAGATGCCTGTTTTCTGGGTCATTTTCAGGCTGTTTTTGGGCTGTTTTTCAGGCCACAAATGGCCCGAAAAACAGCCTGGTTTTGGGCCATTTTCCGGCGCTACGGTGCCCGTGGAGAAAAGCTAGTCAGTGCGCATGTGTGCACCGGAAACCAGAAGAGCAGCTGTTGACGGCGCACGTGCCCACAGAGTGGGCTCTGCGTGCCACCTCTGACATGCGTGCCATAGGGTCGCCATCACAGGTATAAGGTTTTCTGCTTGAGCAGAGGGTTGGACTAGAAGACCTCCAAGGTCCCTTCCAAATCTGTTATTCTTTTATTCTTTGTAGCAGGAAAATAACCAAACTTTCTTTCCTTCCTTCCTCCCTCCCTCTTCCTTCCTTCTTTCCTTCCTCCTTCCTTCCTCCCTCCCTCCCTCCCTTCCTCTTTCTTTCTTTCTTTCTTTCCTTCCTTCTTCCCTCCTGCCTTCCTTCCCATTCCTTCCTTCTTTCCTTCCTTTCTTCCTCCCTCCCTTTTTCTTTCTTTCTTTCCTTCCTCCCTTCCTCTTCCTTCCTCCCTTTCTCTTCCTTCCTTCTTTCCTTCCTCCTTCCTTCCTTCATCCTTCCTTTCTTCCTCCCTCCCTCCCTCTTTCTTTCTTTCTTTCTTTCTTTCTTTCTTTCTTTCTTTCTTTCTTTCTTTCTTTCTTTCCTTCCTCCTTCCTTCCCCTTCCTTCCTTCTTCCTTCCTTCCTCCCTCTTTCTTTCTTTCTTTCTTTCTTTCTTTCTTTCCTTCCTCCCTTCCTCTTCCTTCCTTCTTTCCTTCGTCCTTCCTTCCTTCCTCCCTCCCTCCCTCTTTCTTTCTTTCTTTCTTTCTTTCTTTCTTTCTTTCTTTCCTTCT
Source organism: Pantherophis guttatus (assembly GCF_029531705.1). Next base: position 1,218,775 of record NW_026844040.1, on the reverse strand, counting down.
TTCCTCCCTTCCTCTTCCTTCCTTCTTTCCTCCGCCCTTCCTTCCTTCCTTCGTCCTTCCTTCCTCCCTCCCTCCCTTCCTTTTTTTCTTTCTTTCCTTCCTTCCTTCCTTCCTTCCTTCCTTCCTTCCTTCCTTCCTTCCTTCTCTTCTCAAAGTCACCCAACTGGCTTTCCTGGCTTGGGGGTGGGATTTGAACTCAGAGTCCCCTGTTTTCTAACCTGGCGCCTTAACTTTTAGACCAGGTGTCTCCAAACTTGGCAACTTTTAAGACGCGTGGACTTCATCTTCCAGAATTCCTCAGCCAGAGTGGCTGAGGAATTCCTGGAATTGAAGTCCACACGTCCTAAAGTCGCCTAGTTTGGAGACCCCTCTCCTAGACCAAACTGCCTCTCCGCTGAGGGTTTTAGCAAGTGAATTTGCAAGGGTGGGAAATCAGCTGGTTCTGCTCCCTCCTGGAAGGGGTAACAGGGATGGGCCGGCCATATGATGCCACCCTGACCCGTCACCCTGGATTTATGGGGCAGCTTCCACCAGAAGTCCCTCCCCACCAAGGCCTTCTCCTCTGACCAAATTGGCCGCCTACGGTGATGGCCCGAGACTCGCTTGTTAAGGTCAGCGGAGGGAGGGAGGGAGCCGTTTGGAAGGCGGGGGCGCTGGTGAAATCCACAATAAAGACATTGGAAGCGACAGAGCGAAAGCCGTACGGGGAATTTAAAGTTCAGATTGATTGGCCCCTGTGACAAAGCCGTCAAAAGACGCCTTAACGTAAAGACCAGAAATCGACAAAGGCTCTACAAGGCGCCGGGATTTGCAGGTCGAGATTGCAAAGAAAAAAAAAAAAACAATTGAAAGATGTGGACCCAGTACAAATTCTTACATACAAATTGCACTTAAGGCTGCAATACGTTGCATTTTTGGCTAGCGGTCCAGTTTGTAAGGTGCTGGCCTAGGAATCAGGAAACGGTGAACTCTAGTTCCGCCTTAGGCAAGAAAGCTGGCTGGGTGTCTTTAGGGCCAATCACCAGGAGACGGTGAGTTCTAGTTCTGTTTCACACATTGAAAGCTGGCAGGTTGACTTTGAACCAATCACCAGGAGACGGTGAGTTCGAGTCCTGCCTTAGGCCAACAAAGCCAGCCAGGTGAGTCTGGGCCAATCGCCAGGAGATGCTGAGTTCTAGTTTCACCTTAGCATGAAAGACAGGCGGGCCAATCACTAGGAGACAGTGAGTTGTAGTTCTGCCTTAGGCATGAAAGCCGGTTGGGTGATTTTGAGCCAGTCACCAGGAGACGGTGAGTTCTAGTCCCGCCTTAAGCAGGAAAACCGGCTGGGTGACTTTGGACCCCAATCACCAGGAGACGGTGAGTTCTAGTCCCGCTTTAGGCATGAGAGCCAGTCGGGTGACTCAGTCCCTCTCTCTCAGCTCAATCCACCTTGCAGGGTTGTTGTTTGGGGGGTGGGGAAGGAGGAGGAAACAGTATTTATTTATTTATTTATTTATTTATTTATTTTTGAATTTGTATACCGCCCTTCTCCCTAAGGACTCAGGGCGGTGTACAGCCACATAAAAACATAGAGTACAAATATTAAAATACCATTAAAAGATATATATATATAAATTTGGCCCCATAATTAAAAACAGTAACAAACCAATTAAAACATTTAAAAAGTGTTAGGCCAGCCCGGCTTGCTGGAAAAAGAAAGTTTTAATATTAGGCATATTTGCCGCCCTGAGTTATGTATAAACAATTTTAAAAGGATAAAAATTCAATGAATGAATAAAACATAAACATAAATACTACAAACATTTAGAATTTGGACTGTCGAAAGCCAAGAGAATTCGGATCGGCACCAACGAAAAGAGAAGAATCATTAGATGCTGATTTTACGAGGGTTGAATTCAAAAACAGGCCAACATTGGCTAATGATGCTGAATTAGGGAACTGGAATAACAACAACAACAATAAACGACGTAGATTGGAGCCAGAATGCAGAACAAATGAAGGAGACGGGGGCAGGCTTGCTGTGCAGCCCAATGAAATACAGGCAGTCCTTGAGTTACGACCACAATGGAGCCCAAAATTTAATGTTGCTTAGCGAGACAGTTGTTCAGTGAATTTTATGACCTATTTTACAACCTTTCCTGCCACAGTTGTGAATCACTGCAGTTGTTAACCATGTAGTCCCATGGTTAAGTGAATCTGGCTCCCCCCCCCATTGACTTTGGTTGTCAGAAGGTCGCAAACGGGGACACAGCGACCGTCATTAAGATGAACCGGTTGCCAAGCAAGTCTGATTTTGATCACGTGACCATGGGGACACCGCAATGGTCGTAAGTGTGAAAAAACGGTCATATAAGTCAATTTTTTCAGTGCTGATGTAACTTCGGTCAACTGTTTTTGATCTAAATCAAAAGGGGCCTGGTGGCTCAGCAGACTAAAAGCATTGTCATTAACACCAGCTGCCTGCAATTACTGTAAGTTCGAATCCCACCAGGCTCAAGGTCGACTCAGCCTTCCATCCTTTCTAAGGTAGGTGAAATGAGGACCCAGTTTGTGGGGGCAATAAGCTGACTTTGTATAAAATATACAAAAGGATGAAGGCTATTGCTTAACGCATTGTAAGCCGCCCTGAGTCTCCGGAGAAGGGCGGCATATAAGTCAAATTTAAAAAAAACAAAACAAATTTTAAAAAATGCATGTTTTTTCATAGTGTGGATCTTGTTCCTGGACTAAGCAAACGGCACTAAACAGGAATTACTGAACCCATCCAGGGTTTGCACAGACATGATCTCATTCCGGGCAGGTTGCAGATTGCAACATGTCTTCCTGATTGTGTTTTTCCCCCCAAATCTTTTCCCACCTAATTATTTCGTGTTGTGTCTTTCATGCAATTACAGGGTCTGTGTGCGCTGCCGAAGACTTTCGGGAGTCGAGAGTTGTGGTTCCAGACTTTGGCTGGAGGGACGTCTGGAATGGGTTCAAGAGGGGGTGGGCAGGTGGGCAGAGAGGGAGATCTGGCACACACACACCCCATGCCATGGAAGAGCTAACAATTCAGCATAACAGGGTTGGAAGGGACCTTGGAGGTCTTCTAGTCCAACCTCCTGCTCAGAGCAGGAGACCCCACACCATTTCACACAAATGGCTGTCCAGTCTCTTCTTAAAAGACCTCCAGTGATGAAGCTCCCACAACTTCTGGAAGGAGCCATTCAAACCAGTTCAAATTAATTGCCTATGGGTATTTTAATGCCACTCTATAAAGCCCTAGTAAGGCCACACCTAGAATTCTGCATCCAATGTTGGTCACCACACTATAAAAAAAGATGTTGAGATTCTAGGAAAAAGTGCAGAGAAGAGCAACCAGGATGATGAGGGGACTGGAGGCTGAAACATATGAAGAACGATTGCAGGAATTGGGCATGGCTGGTCTAGTGAAGAGAAGGACCAGGGGAGACAGGAGAGCATCTTCCAGTATTTGAGGGGCTGCCCCAGAGAGGAGGAAGGGGGTCAAGCTATTTCCCAAAGGCGCCTGAAGGCCAGACAAGGAATAATGGATGGAAACTGAGCAAGGAGAGATTCAACGTGGAAATAAGGAGGAATTTTCTGACAGTGAGAACAATCAACCCATGGAACAGAAGTTGCCTTCAGAAGTTGTGGGAGCTTCATCACTGGAGGCTTTCAAGAAGAAACTGGACTGCCATCTTTCAGAAATGGTGTAGGGTCTCCTGCTTGGGCGGGGGGTTGGACTGGATGACCTCCAAGGTCCCTTCCAACTCTGTTATTCTGTTCTGTTAATTAAAATTCTCTGCCATCCAGGTCCCAAAAGTGTTTTTTTTTTCAAAAGGCAACTTTCCTTGAAGATGTTTCACTTCTCATCCAAGAAGCTTCTTCAGTTCTGACTGAATGGTGGAGGATGGGTGGATTTATATTCCTTGCAGTCATCTGGTTGTTAGGATTCTCACTGAGAATCGTTGAGGCCATATCTGTGCCCCCAGGGTGACCTCAATCAGGATGCCAATGGGTGTGCCACCTTGTTGGAACTGCTGAAAGGACTTTGGTGTAGACGAGGCAGAGGAGGAAAAAGAGGAAGAGGAGGAGAAACATGGGGTCCTTGGTGCTCTTGGAGGTTGGTGGTTTTCTTGCAGATGTTTCATAACCCAACTAGGGAACATCATCAGTGTTAGAAGGGAGTTGGGTGTCAGCACTTCAAGCTGCATTCACTCTACTGCTGACATAAGAAGGAGAAGCAGAGGTGTCTGGAAAGGGACGTTTGACTTTTCACCTACTTATTTTCCCTGGAGATATCCCCTAGGAGATGAGATGGGAGGGGGGAAATTCCTTTGAGCTGGAGCAGTACATTAGGGGTAGAGTGACTTGGAAGATGGCCAATGTGTGCAGGGGAGTGGGGAACGGAAAGGGAGGGTTTTGGGTCTGGAAATCAGTGTTGGCTGCGATGAGTCGGAGTTACAATGTCGTGCTTAATAAATGGGAGTTTTTCATCAAAGACTTTGTTTGAAACGCAATTTATTTGAGACGACCTCGAAACCTGACATTGGGTTTGTGGAGAGGAGGAGGAGAAACAGGAAAAGAGGAGGAGGAGGAGGGAAACTGGGCGGGTCCTTGGTGTTCCTTTCAACTTGGCTACATTTTCTTGCAGATGTTTTATTATCCAAATAGGGAACTTGTATCAGTTCTAACCTTAATCCTAACCAAACCTAGCACGGATTATGTTACGTAGACAGGTAGCAAAACGTTTTTAGGAAAACAACCAAGCTGAGAGAGCACTAAGAACCTCACAGTCCTCCTCTTCTTCCTCCTCCTCCTCCTCCTCCTCTTCTCCGTAACCCCTCTCCCTTCTAGCACTGATGCTGTTCCATAGCTGGCCCACGAAATGTCCTGCAAGAAAGCCACCAAGCTCACAGAGATCACCAAGAACTCCACTATTCAATCCCGAACAACAAATATTCTCTTCTATTGGCATAGGTCATTTTTTTTAAAAAAAAGATGCGGTGACATCATGCCCACAGGGAGATCCAAGGGGCCTCCGAAAGGAAACTTGGGAGCTGCTGCTTGACCGTCTTTTGATCCCAACTGAGAACATTGGAAACCGGCCTCTTCAGTCCCGAGGAAGAGGTCATGTGAATGCTCACAGTTCTCTTGCCTTCGGTTGCTTATTTGTGCGGTTGACCCAGAGCCTCCCTCCAAACAGATCTTAGGTTTAGAGGGGGTTGCAGATGCTAATGTTATCCCAAACCCCGTTGGAATACATAATGCAAAAAATGACTCACGGTCCTAAAGGGGAACATTGGTGGGTAAGCAAATAAGATATTTAGCACGCGAGAATCAGGAATAATTTATACGCCGAGATTGAACTAATAACATTCCGCAACAGGCAGCGGTTATAATAACTCCACAGCATGAATCTAAGGAAGAAAATAAATAAATAAGTTCATTTTGCAAGCCTCCCTCCAGCCAGAAGGGAACTTTGCAAAGTTTCCTGCCAAGAGTTGCTACAAGCCGGAGGGAATTGCGTGGACAGGAAACAGAACCTTCTGTTTACCCCCCTCCGAAATCCAGTTGGTCCTTCTCTAGCTGGTGGCCTTGGCAGATCATGAGAAGCCCCAGTTCCAGGAAAGGTGAAACCAAGGCCAGCCACATCTGCCTTTCCCCCAGCTGTGGTGTCGGATCCCTTCCCTCCGGCGTGCTCCCTGAGCTGGCTGAACCTTTGAGTCCGTCCAGGTGGTGATAGAGAGAGTTATTCTGTGATCGAAAGGCTGAGGACTGGAAACTTGATAAGGACAACCCGTGGGGAGAAGGGATTGAAAAGCCACTTGTCTGAAATGGTACAATATAGGTAGAAGAGGGAGTCAAGCTATTCTCCGAAGCACCTGAAGGCAGGAGAAGAAGCAACGGATGGAAACTGATCAAGGAGAGAAGCAACCTAGAACTAAGGAGAAACTTCCTGACAATGAGAACAATTAACCAATGGAACTGCTTGCCTCCAGAAGTTGTAAATGCTCCATCCCTGGAGGTTTTCAAGAAGATATTGGCCAACCATTTGTCTGGTATAGAGAGTCCTGTTTGAGCAGGGGGTTGGACTAGAAGACCTCCAAGGTCCCTTCCAACTCTGTTCTTCTGTAAAGGTTGTTGTTCATGAAAATCCAGGCCAGCATCAAACTGACAGAAGCCTCCAGAAGGTTCTTCTTTTTCCAGCTGAGTTGGAAGGGGCCTTGGAGGTCTTCTAGTCCAGCCCCTTGCTCAAGCAGGAGACCTTATTCCATTCCGGACAAATGGCTGTCTAGTCTCTTCTTGGAAACCTCCAGTGATGGAGCAACCAAAACTTCTGAAGGCAAATTGTTTCATGGATGGCTTGTTCTAATTATCAGGAAATTTCTTCTTCCTTCCATGTTGCTTCCCTCCTTGTTTAGTTTCCATCCGTTGCTTCTCGTCCTGCCTTCAGGGGCTTTGGAGAATAGGTGGAGCCCCCTCCTCTCCTTTGGGGCAGCCCCTCAAATTTTGGAAGACTGCTATCATGTCGCCCTACCTAGTCCTTTTTTTCCCACTAGACTAGACATACAGCCATTACCCAATACCTGATACTGTTCTTCATATGTTTTGGCCTCCAACTCCATAATCATCTTTGTTGCTCTTCTCTGCACTCTTTCCAGAGTCTCAACGTCTTTTTTGTATTGTGGTGACCAAGCTGACCCCAGATACCTGTAGGTCTACCCCTCCCTCTTTCTTCCAGAAATGGGGACAATCAGGCCCCCTCATGGTTGTAGAGACCACTGAGTTCTGGGTGGCCCCTCTGTCCACATCTGGCTGAGGATACTGGAAAGGTTATATTATAAATCCTTCCATCCTCCACCATTCAGGCAGAACCAAAGAAGCTTCTTGGATGAGAAGTGCAATGTCTTCAAGGAGAAACAAAGAAAAAGGACCTTTGGGACAACCGTGAGCCGGATGATGGAGAATCTCCATAGGGACCTTCACCCAGGTTGGGCCGGATGAGGAAAGCAGGACGAGCTAAAGTTCTCATGTTGAAGAACTGGCAGATGCCTCCACGGGCTACAGCTCTAAGTTGAGGCTGGTTGCTACCAGAGGACTCTCCTCAGATGTTCCTCTGTGGTCCTCCTGAGACACGCAGAAGCTCCCCAGCCCTCCCCTGTTGAACTTTCAGCTTCTTTCCCCATGAAAGGGATATTCAGAGGCTGCTATTTGGGTATGACACGTTGACATGTCCCATCCATAAAAAGCTCTCTGTTCTTCTCCTGCCCTCCAGTCCTTCTCTCCCTCCCTTCCCCTCCCCTCCGCTCGGCTTTCCAGCATTTTTGCTTGGTGACCTGATGTCCAGAGAGACAGCTGAAGACACAATGGAGACCAGAAGGCTGGGCCAGGATGACCTTGAAGAGAGAGAGAAAGAGGAAGAGAGGGGGTGGTGGGAGAAAAACACACAGAGAGAGAGACAGAGAGAGGAGAGAGAAGAGTGAGTGAAACAGAAAGAGAGACAGAAGGAGAAAGAGAAAGAGGGAGGGAAGGAGGGAAGGAGGGAGAGAGAGTGAGAGGGGAGGAGAGAAAGAAAGGGGGAGAGAGAAAGAAAAGGAAGGAAGGAAAGAGGAGTGAGTGAGTAAGTGAGTAAAAGGGGAAGAGAGAAAGAAAGAAAGGGGAATAGAGAGAAAGAGAAGGGGAGGGGAGAGGGAAAGAAAGAAAGAGAGAGAGAGGAGGAGAGAAAAAGAAAGAAAGAAAGAAAAGAAAGGGGGAAGAGAGAAAAAGAAAAAGAAAGAAAGAAAGAAAGAAAGAAAGAAAGAAAGAGGAATAGAGAGAAAGAGAGGGGAAGGGGAGAGGGAAAGAAAGAAAGAGAGAGAGAGAAAGAGAGATGACATACTCACACACACAGGGAGAGAGAAATGGGCTTGGTGACTTCTGGGAAAATCTCCAAGGAGGATTTGAGAAGCTCCTTTCAATGGAGGCTCTGTCACTTCCCAGAAAGCAGAAAAGCCACATTGGGGGTGGCTGGTTGGAAAGGGTATTTGGGGGCTGGGAGGGAGGGAGGGAGGGAGGGAGGGTGATGTGAGACCCTTCTCTCATCTGGGCAGCCAAAGAAGATGGGGGGTTGGGGTGTCAGGAGTCCTGTACCTTACATTTCGGCTTCAATGGGGAGAACACGCTTCCCCTTTAGCAAAGGCTATTACCAAAAGGCAACTGGAAACGTCTTGTAGCAACCTGGCCAAATCCTGCCAGGGAACCCTGACCAGGAGTGTTATAGATCCGGAGAGGTGGGGGGGGGAAGGATCACCCAGGACCTAAACTGGGATCTTCATCTGAAATGGGAACTGCCATCGACCCCAAACTGAAGGATTTTAGGAGCTGAGTTAATGGCACAACTACCTCAGCCATCGACAGGCACATAGAGATCAAGGACAGCTACATGCCATTCAAAGAAGTTAAAGACCGGAACAACCTCCTCACCAGCAGTTCAACACCCAGAGAAGCAGAGATTTACACCTAGATTAACAATAGGCCAACAATCAAAATGTAAACAATACCTCAGTCGAGGAACTCAGACAAACCAAAAGCTAAATAACAGCCTATTCAAAGAAGCAGTAAGAACCCTCCCACCAACATTAACAGGGTGAGGCGTTGCAAACCCTCCTCCCTTCTAGCATTGATGATGTTACTTAGCTGGTTCGTGAAATGTCTGCAAGACAAATCCCAAGCTCAGAGAGTATGAAGAACACCTCTGTCCTCATCCCCCTCCTCCAGCTTCTCCTCCTCCTCTTCTTCCTCCTCTCCCTCCTCCCCCTCCTCTTCCTCCTTCTCCCCTCCTCCCTCTTTCTCCTCCTCCTCCCTTCTGCTCTGTCTCCTCCTTCCTTCTCCTCTTCCTTCCTCCTCCTCCTCCCCCTCTCCTTCCCCTCCTTCTCCCTCCTTCCTCCCCTTCTCTCCTCCTCCTCCTTCTCCCTCTCCTTCTCCTCCCTTCTCTCCTCCTTCTCTCCTCCTCCCTTCCTCCTCCTCCTCCTCTTCCTTTTTCCTCCTCCCCTCCTCTTCCTCCTCCTCCTCCTTCCCTCTCCTCCCTCCTCCTCCTCTCGTCCTCCCTCCCCCTGCCTGGCTTCCTCCCCCTCTCCTCCTTCTCCTCCCCTCTTTCTTCCTCCTCTTCCTCCTTCTCCTTCTCCTGCCTCTTCCCCCAATTCTTCCTCCTCCTCCTTCTCCTCTTCCTTCTTCCTCCTCCTCTTCTTTCTCCTCCCTCCTGCTCTGTCTCCTCCCTCCTTCTCCTCTTCCTCCCTCCTCCTCCCCCCCTCTCCTACTTCTCCTCCCCTCTTCTCCCTCCTCTTCCTCCCTTCTCCTTCTCCTGCCTTCCTCCCCCAGTTCTTTCCTCCCTCCCTCCTCCTTCCTCCCTCTTCTTTTTCCTCCTCTCCTCCTCTTCCTCCTCCCTCCCTCTCTCTTCTCCTCCCTCCTTCTTTCTCTTCTCCTCCCCCCTCCTCCCCCCTCTCCTCCTTTCCTCCCCTCTTCTTCCTCCTCTTCCTCCCTTCTCCTTCTCCTGCCTCCTCCCCCAGTTCTTCCTCCTCCCTCCTTCTCCTCTTCCTTCTCCTCCTCCCTCTTCTTTCTCCTCCTCCCCTCCTCTTCCTCCTCCCTCCTGCTCTGTCTCCTCCCTCCTCTTCCTCCCCTCCCCTCCCCCTCCCTCCTCCTCCTCCTTTTCAGAGTCTACCATATCTTTCAACAGTTGCTAAGTGAATGGTCGTAAGTCAAAGACTTTATGTATTTCAGGAGAGTAGGTGAATCGATAAATAAGCATCACAATAAATAAATGCAGTTCCTGGCTTTCTGAGTGTTTGGTAATCCATTGGTACTGAAGTGATGGTGTTTGCAGCCTCTGGTCCAAAAAACATTCAGCCGGTTTTGGGCCGTCCTCTGCAGACATCCTGCAGCCGAGACCCAGCCAGCCTGCAAGAACAGGAGAAGGAAAATTTATGGAGAGGAAAACAATGGTTGGCAAACAGATTTTATTCCTTTCAGCACCGTTGAGCCAGAAGCTTTTGGCCAAAAGTCCCAACACAGTTCCTGATAATCGTTTTATTGTACATTTTCTGAAAGCATCATAAAACGGGGCGGCAAAAGAATATGAATTTAACTGTTGTTGCTCACTGCCAGACCGAGTCTAGCAACCCTCCGGAGAAAGGGCTGCGGCGTTTTTCTCAGGAACACCGGCATTTCAAAGGGGGGGATTTTAACCGGGATGAAGAATTAACACAACAAGCAATGAAGTGTGTGTGTGTGTGTATGTGTGTTTTAATTAAAGTCAGCTTCTCTTTTTTGGCTTCATCCACCAAGAATTTCCTCTTGGATTGGCCCAGAAGCCTGGCGGGAGTGAAATTCTAAAGACAGAGGTTTGAAGTGTTGCATCTGTCTTTCAAATTACACATTCATTCACATTTACAAATTGCACATTTATACTTTCAAGGTGGGTTTTTTTTCCCTTTGCTTTTGCCTAATTTCTGTTTTCTTTAGCATGTGGTTTGGGTCTCAGGCTTTTTAAAGTTTAAGGCCGTGATGACAAACCTATGGCACGCGTGCCACAGGTGGCACCCGGAGCCATATCGGTGGGCACGCGAGTTCAGCTCCGACGCGCATGTGCACGCTGGGCAGCTGATTTTCAGGCCTTCTGGACCCACCGGAACTCAGCAAATGGGCTGTTCCCGGCCTCCGGAGGGCCTCCGGAGGGGTGGGTGGGAAGGCTGTTTTTGCCCTCCCCAGGCTCCTAGAAAGCCTCTGGAGCCTGGGGAGGGTGAAAAAACGGGCCTACCGGTTTTAGGATTGCATTAGCTTTTTGGGCTGCTGCTGCACACTCCTGGCTCCTATTTAGTTGGTTGTCTACTAAGTCTCCAAGATCCCTCTCACAGTGTGTGTGTGTGTGTGTGTGTGTCTCTCTGTGTGTGTGTAGTGGGGGCAGTCCAGATGCCCTCTGCTAGCCTTATTTTGACTTTTTTTTGACCACACCCTGCAGACACCTCCAGACTGGGTCCTAACCAAACCTTAATGTTCTTACCTTTCTACCCGGGACAAACTTCTCCAGGTGTTTCCACCGCTGAAGACTTCCTGCTGCCCTGCAGGTATTAATTTACCTGGCTCTTAAAAAGTGCTTGTGTTTGTTTTCCGCAAGGACCCACTGACATTTATCATGCGATCACGGACAGGCCCTTACCTGGAAGTGAGTCACCTGGAGTGTGTTTTGAGCAGATACGCTCCTCAGCCAGAGCTCTGGAGCTAATTGTGCATTTCGCCTTTCCTGGCCATTTTGTCTCTGGCTTCTACAATTAACTCCTCTCTCTCCCCCCCCCCCCTTTGTTCATTCACGCTACATGATGGTTAGTTCAGTTGGAGATGCTTTTAATTATGGCTTGGAGGAATTATTACGTTTAGCGCCTTTTGGCTATTGTAACAGGCAAGGCAAGGAGAGCAATCAAGTGAATTGCTAGTCTTATCCCATCAATTAAACCAGGGTTCCCCAGACTGATTGCCACCCCCCATCCCCAGCTACGCCACGACTGTCTCCCCTGAATATCTTTGACAATGGGCCGGTACTCCTGAAAGGCACCATGTTGGTAAAACAGTAGCAAAAGTACCGCTTTATAAAACCTGAGTAAGGCCACACCTGGAATGCCACATCCAATTTTGGTCACTGCATCATCATCATGAGGCGTTCTTCATTAAAACCTTTGAAGAGCGGTTGCAGGAACTGTATATGTCTAGTCTAGTGAAGAGAAGGACTAGGGGTGACATGAAAGCAGTCTTCCAATATCTCAGGAGCTGCCCCAAAGAAGAGGGAGTCAAGCTATTCTCCAAAGCACCTGAGGGCAGGACAAGAAGCAACGGATGGAAACTTATCAAAGAGAGAAGCAACCTGGAATTAAAGAGAAACTTCCTGACAGTGAGGACAATTAACTAGTGGAACTGCTTGCCACTAGAAGTTGTGAATGCTCCAACACTGGAAATTTTTAAGAAGATGTTGGATAACCCTTTGTCTGAAGTGGTTGTAGGGTTTCCTGCCTGGGCAGGGGGTTGGACTAGAAGACCTCCAAGGTCCCTTCCAGCTTCTATTCTGTTCTGTTCTATTCTGTCTTAGTATGTCCTACCCTACCCTATCCCCATTCCCTATTCTATTCTATTCTATTCTATTCTATTCTATTCTATTCTATTCTATTCTATTCTATTCTATTCTATTCTATTCTTCTACTCTATTCTATTCTATTCTATTATTCTATTCTATTCTATTCTATTCTAATTCTATTCTAATTCTATTCTAATTCTACTCTATTCTATCATCATCAAAAAATAATGTTGAAAATTGATAATGCTGAATATTATTGTTATTATATTATCAATGTCATTGTGATGAATACTATTGTAAACATTTGGATTATGACTGTTCAAAAAAAAAAATGTACCCAGATCACACACTGCTTGATGGAAATTGAGTTTTTATATGGTATATAAATAAAATAAATAAAACATCAAGATAAAACGAAGTGGGCAGGGGGCGGGAATGGAGAGGGGAGAAATCCTTGTTTGGCGCGCCAAATCTACCTTGCAAGCTAGGAGCAGGAAGATGAAAACTGTGTAGATGTATGGCCCAATCGTTTGAATGTTACCTGGGAGAAAGTACATACAAATAAAGCTTCAGACTTCTGTAGCCTGAAAATAATAATAATAATAATGTTGAGGCTTTGGAAAAAGTGCAGAGAAGAGCAACTAAGATGATTAAAGGCCTGGAGGCTAATATATATGAAGGACGGTTGCAGGATTTGGGTTTGGCCTGTCTAGAGAAAGACGGACTGGGGGGGACATGATAGCAGTCTTCTAGTATTTGAGGGGCTGCCACAAAGAGGAGGGGGGTCAAATTATTCTCCAAAGCATCAGAAGGCAGGACAAGAAGCAACGGATAGAAAATAATCAAGGAGAGAAACAACCTGGAATTCAGGAGAAACTTTCTAACAATGGGGACAATTAACCAGTGGAACACCTTGCCACCAGAAGTTGTAGGTGATCCATCCCTGGAGGTTTTTAAGAAGAGATTGGATAACCATCTGAAGTGGTGTAGGGTTTCCTGCCTAAGCAGGGGGTTGGACTAGAAGACCTCCAAGGTCCCTTCCATGTCTGTTATTCTGTATTCTGTAAAGGTGGTTGTTCATGAAAATTCAGTCCAGCATCAAACTGATAGAAACCTCCAGAAGGTTCTTCTTTTTCCAGGTGTGACCGAGATGACCTCACTCTGCCCATGTTGACATCCAAGGCAAGATGCTTCTTGCCCATCTGAAGGACGCTGTGCGACCTCTTCTACAAAATGTGCAACTCGCCTTCCAAAATATCACGCAGTGCCAAATAGACGTGGGAGCTTCTAGAGTTGAGGAGGACCAGAACTCAGATCTTCCATTTATGATCCAGCACCTTCTCTACTGGCCCTGGACAAATCTTTGTTGCTCTTCTCTGCTAGATGACCTACAAAGTCCCTTCCATCTCTGTTATGCATTTCTGTTCTGAGAAGGCCATGCTGGAAAGATTTTGAGAGCATTTTTTCCCCGCTCGGGGACAAAAGTTCAGAGCTTTGGATTTCCTGAGCCGGTTTCCTTGTAAAGAGCGGGCATTTCGGCTCGCCACGGAACTGCAAGCAACCCTTGCCGAGATGCACAGACTAGCTGTTAACCACGATTACAACAGGAGCGCCTGCCAGGCTGCAGCCACAATTTAGGCAATGGCAATCCCAGTTCCCCTCCCTCTCCATCTGCCCTGCTGCAGCTGTGTCTGGCGCCACCTGGTGGAAAGAGGAGGGATTGAATTGCATTTCAATTAATTTATAATTTAGTTATAATTATAATTATTTATTATTTATTTGTTATTATTTGTTATAATTATTTAGGGTAGTTCTTGACATACGACCACAGTTGACCCCAAACTTTCCGTTGCTAAGCGAGGCGTTTGTGAAGTGAGTTTTGCCCCATTTTATGTCATTTCTTAGCACGGTTGTTAAGTGAATCCCTGTGGTTGTTAAGTGAGTGAGAACGGTTGTTAAGTGGATCAGGCTTGCTCAAACCCCGTTTGTTTATCAGAAGGTCGCAAAAGGGGATCATGGGACACCCCTCCCTCAACAGAGAGGGTGGGATACAGCCCAGCACATCTCTTGTGTACAACACAGTCCTTTGAGTAGTTCCAAGGAGGCTCCGCACCCATTTAAATTTGGTTTTAAATTATTGGGGTTTTAAATTTGTTCAGCCAAATTATTTAATTCGTTTTAATTTATTTTAAATTTTGTATTTATATGTTTTATTCTATGGCTGTTCACCGCCCTGAGTCCTTCGGGAGTAGGGCGGTATATAAAGTCAATAAAATAAATAAAATAAAATAAAATAAAATAAAAATAAAATTTGCACCACTCAGGCGACCCTCAGGACACAGAGAAACCTCCAAGTGGCCTCAACGACCCTTTAAAAGGATGCAAACGACCAGCTTTGTCTGCAAGGAGTATAAATCCTTCCATTCCCCACCCTCCAGTCAGAATTGAAGAAGCTCCTTAGATGAGGAGTGAAACATCTTCAAGGGGAAAACAAAGAAAAGTCCAGTTACCTTTTGAAAAAGCACCATTGGGATAATCAGTAGAACGCCTTGCCTCCAGAGGCTGTGGATGCTCCATCACTGGAGGTTGTTAGGAAGAGTTTAGACAATTAAGTGTCTGGTGCAGGGTCTCCTTTTTGATCAAGGGGTTGGACTAGAAGACCTCTGAAGTCCCTTCCAATGTTGCTACTGTGTTATTCAACCCCACAGTTTTCCCCAAGTTTTCTTCTCCTTTTTCTTCTTCTTCTTACTTTCTGCTCTCTCTCTCTCTGTGTGCGTGTTATTTTTGTGTGTGTGTATGTCCATTTCTTTGCAGCTGAACTTCAATGCTGGATGTTGGGCAAACATTGCTCCAGGCAGGATCTTCTCTATTATCCTTTTGGAGCCTTGGGAAATCTTTCCGCGGCTCTTCCGGCCTGCTCCTAGTCTGCCAGAGCCCCACTGTTCCCCCACAATGCCTTCCGTGGAGGTCAATTCAAGGCCTGGGAAGCCGAGAGGTTGCAGGCCCCTGGGGACATGACAACAGAACTGTTCTGCCCCAGCTACGGATCCCAAAGAACGCAGCACACACAAAGTTTGTACAAAACTTAATTTACTAAAATAACTCAGTCTTTTTCCAAACAAAGGCTGTTAATAAACTGTCTTAACAGCCTACAAGAAACCAAAGATAAAGTAATCAGAATCTTACTAAGGTTGGCAGAAAGCCCAGAAGCAATTTGCAGAGAATCCAGACGCGAAGGAGAATGAACTAAAGTTGTTCCCTACAAATTGCTTCAGTCGGTATTCCTCCTTAAATAGGCTAAGGGAGTGGCCAATTAGCCCCAAGCCTTACTCTCGAGGAGACGTCCTCCTGAGGAGCCACTCCTGCCTTTTGGCAGCTCTGCGCGCCCGTGCATCGAGAAGAGGCTCCCCCTCTTCTTCCTCTTCACTTATGGGAGCTTCCGGAAGTAATGAAGGCCCTGGCTGAATCCCCGCCTCTGGCACCACATCTTCTCCAGCCTCCTCACTGTCCGACTCGAGCGCCAGCTGCACAGACTGCTGGCGCAGCACCACACCAGCCTCCTCGCTGTCGGAATCAGCTACTAGCTGCACAGGCCACTGAAGGGCCACAAGAACAGGAGGCAGAACCTCCCATCCAGAGCCCTGGGTTGACCCAAAAGGACATTCTTGCAACGATCATCGTTCCTTGCAATGCTCTGGAAAAGAACATCCTGCAAGGACACTTGGGACGTGCGTGCAACCCACCCCGGGCTGCTCTTTTGCCTGAGGTGAAAGGAAAGTGTGTTTTCCCTGACACCCCCACTTTGACATGCAGCCGTTGGACAAGCCAGGCTCAGCATGAAGAACGGAAGCGATGCTCACCTGAAACGTCTGCAAGAAAACCACCAACCTCAGAGAGCACCAAGGACTGCACAGCCCTCCTCCTCTTCCTCCTCTCCACAAAATCCCCTCCCTTCTAGCACTGATGATGTTACCTACTTGGGTCATGAAACGTCTGGAAGAAAACAACCAAGCTCAGAGAGCACCAAGGATCTCATAGTAGTCATCTTCTCCTCTTTCTCCTTCTCCTTCTCCTTCTCCTTCTCCTTCTTCTCCTTCTCCTTCTCCTTCTCCTTCTCCTTCTTCCTCTCCTCCTCCCTTCTTCTCCTTCTCCTTCTTCTCCTTCTCCTTCTCCTTCTCCTTCTTCTCCTGCTTCTTCTTCTCCTTCCTCCTCCTCCTCCTCCTTCTCCTTCTCCTTCTTCTTCTTCTTCTTTGCCTTCTCCTTCTCCTTCTTCTTCTTCTCCTTTCTCCTCCTCCTCCTCCTCCTCTCCACAAACCCCACTCCTTTCCAGCACTGATGCTGTTCCCTACTTGGGTCATGAAACATCTGCAAGAAAACCATCAAGCATAGAGAGCACCAAGGACCCCACAGCCCTCCTCCTCCTCCTCTCCTCCTCTCCCTCCCTTTCCTCTTCCTCCCCTTCCTCCCCCACTCCATAACCTCCTCCTTTCTAGCATTAATGGTGTTACCTGATCAGGTATCGAAACATCTGCAAGAAAACAACTCATCTCATACATCACAAATCCTTAGCTCTTTGGGATGCCGGATTAGGCTCTGTATACCTGTTCAGTCCAAGGTTTTCTTCAGCAATGCCCCCCCCCTTGGTGCCCGTTGCTCCTCCCTGCCGTCCCTGCAGAGAAGGCGAGGTTTCTCAGGCAAAAATCAGCCAGCCCTGGCCAGGAGCCTGTTTCCTTGAGACATTTCCCATCCTCTCCATCGTTCTACCTTCCAGAACTGGTCCATCTTCTGCCCCATCGTCTCCTTTTCTGCTCTTTGCAAGCTCTCAGTTGGAGGCTCCATCCACGCCTGGCCCACCTTCTCCTCTCCCCTCCCCAGAATTTTTGAGACTTCTTCCAAAATGGAAGTTTTTTTCCCCCCTCTTGTTTTTGTCTCTCAAACTTTGGCCGTTAATAATGGACTAGCTGAGAGCATTCTCCCTCTGGCCGTAAACAAACCATCCATTACTTTCCTGCAGACCATTAAAAGGCCAAAAGCTTCGCTGGTTATTTATTGTTTAGTCCGAAAGCAGATTAACTACGCCCCAGACGGCTCCCAGGCTTATTTTTGTACGGTTTTATCACAGATGGGAGTAGGAGATTGGGGGGCGGGGGGCGGGAAGGAAGAAGAGAGAAGGCACTCAATCAATTTGTCATATTAAACTTTGGAAGCTCTTTGTGTAGGAGCCCATTAAGGTGGGACGGAGCCCCCTGGCCTTTCCCCTCTGGGATCTGCCCTCCCCTACAAAACCAAGCGGTAGGACATCAGGTAATCTGAATTATGGCTCCGTCCTCAATCTTCCAGGCACAGCCACGGTCATGGAGAAACATGGTGGTGCTTCTTCAGGGGTGAAATAGGGGTGAAGCAGGCTCAGATTTTGGTATTGAAATGGCTGGCTGGGGAGGGATATCTTTCCTTCCTCTCTCCCTCCCTCCCATCTCTCCTTCCTTCCTCTTTTCTTCCTCCCACCTCTCTTTCCTTCTTTCCTTCCTCTCTTCCTCCTCTCTTCCTTTCTCTCCCTCCCCACCTCTCCTTCTTTCCTTCCTCTCTTCCTCTCTCCCTCTCTCCTCCCTTTCTCCCTCCCATCTCTCCCTTCCTTCCTTTCTTCCTCCCACTCTTCCTTCCTTCTTCCTCCCTCCCTCCTCCCACCTCTCTTTTCCTTCTTTCTTTCTTTCTCTCTCTCTCCCTCCCCCCCTCCCTCTCTTCTTTCCACTCTTCCTCCCTCCCTCCCACCTCTCCTTCTTTCCTTCCTCCCTCCCTCCCTCCCTCCTTCTCTTCCTTCCTGTCTTCCTCCTCCCACCTCTCCTCCTTTCCTTCCTCTCTCCCTCCCATCTCTCCTTTCCTTCCTCTCTTCCTCCCACCTCTTCCTTCCTCTCTTCCTCCCTCCCTCCCACCTCTCCTTTCCTTCTTTCCTTCCTCTCTTCCTCCCTCTCTCCCTCCCATCTCCCATCCTCCTCTCTTCCTTCCTCTTTTCCTCCCTCCCTCCCTCCCACCTCTCCTTCTTTCCTCCCTTCCTCTCTCCTCCCTCCCATCTCTCCCTCCCTCCCTCCCTCCTGTAGCCAGACCTTCCCATCCATGCCCACAGTGATGTTCTTTGCCTTTTGATGCCACCACCTCTTCTTCCAGTGAAGCTGGCAGACCTTCCCATCCTTAGCCAGCCTCTCTGTGGGGCTTCCCTCCTTCCTGGATGTCCCTGGGTCCGTGCCTGGTGCCAAGTACAATTTTCCCATGTTTGTGGAATGCATAGACATGTAAGACGCCAAGTGCTTTTGGCAGCTTCATCACATGCTACAAGGCTTGGTTTCCAATCAGTCCTCAGCTCCTTCACGCATCAGGATGCAACCCTGATCCATGTTCAACATGCTGCAGGAGTAGCCTTCCCCCCAAAAAGACAGGTGTAACCGGGTGACGTATTTTCAGGAACAATGCCACCATCTGTAGAAATACATCTTTTTAGGAAGCCGGACACGATTTGAGCTTCTGTTTGAAAAGCCCCCCCCAGCAGAGAGCTTCCAAATCACGGTTAGGTTTCTGTACAAGCCAGGAGGGTTTTTATTTCAGGTCTCTGAAGTCCAAATGCCCAGTGGCGCATCACAGTGATGGGATCATCAACCTTCAGCAAGCGGAAATGATGAGTTTGATATTCCAGCTGCCGAGGGACACATCGATGAAAGGAAGGAAGCAGGAACCCCCCACACACCCCTCCTCAAACAGGACCCAACCTGTGGCATGGCTCTGGCACTCTCCCAGACATAATCTCCCTCCGCCCGGGCTGCTTTTACAAATGAGACAAAATCACCCACTTCCTTGGCAGGCGTTCCAGACCAGGCAGGGATCACCCATCTGTCAATGTTTGGCAAGTAGATTAAATGAGTCTTGAAAAGACTGGCTGGCAGAGAGACCGGCTGGCTAATTGGCACAACGCTCCAGGAAGTAATAAAAGAGAATCTTTGTGATGGAGTAGAACTGTGAGGTCCCCTCTGAACTCATTGGTTTTTTCTATAGACGTTTCATGACCTAAGTAGGGAACATCATCAGTGCTTGAAGGGGGTATGGCTTGTGGAGAAGAGGAAGAGGGGAGGAGGAGCAGGAGGATCGTGGGCTCCTTGGTGCTCTCTGAATTTGCTTGTTTTCTTGCAATGTTTCATGACCCAACTAGGGAACATCATCAGTGGTTGAAGGGAGTATGGCTTGTGGAGAGGAGGAGGGGGAGGTGGGGAGGTGGAGGAGGAGGAGGAATAACAAAATAAGATTTGGAAGGGACTTTGGAGATCTTGTAGCCCAACCACCAGCTCACGTAGCAAACCCTATACCATTTCAGACAAATGGCTGTCCAGTCTCTTCTTAAAAACCTCCAGTGATGAAGCACCCACAACTTCTGGTGGCAAGCAGTTCCACTGATTGATTCTTCTGTCAGGAAATTCCTCCTTAGTTCTAGGTTGCTTCTCTCCTTGTTAAGTTTCCATTCATTTTTTCTTGTCCTGCCTTCAGATGCTCTGGAGAATAGGTTGACCCCCACTTCTTGGTAACAGCTCCATATATATTGGAAGATGCTCTCCTGTCTCCCCTGGTCCTTCTTTTCCTTAAACTAGCCAGGCCCAGTTCCTGTAACCGTTCTTCATATGTTTTAGTCTCCAGTCCCCCTCATCATCCTGGTTGCTCTTCTCTGCACTCTTTCTAGAGTCTCAGCATCTTTTTTACATCGTGGCAACCAAATTCCAAGTGTGGCCTTACCAAGGCCTTATAAAGTAGTATTAACACTTCACATGATCTTGATTCCATCCCTCTGTTGATGCAGCCCAGAACTGTGTTGGCTTTTTTGGCAGCTGCTGCACACACGGCTGGCTCATATCTAAATGGTTGTCCACTAGGACTCCAAGATCCCTCTCACAGTTACTACTATTGGGCCAGGTACCATGATTGTAATTGTGGGTTAAATTACAGTCATAAGTTAAGGACTACCTCTCCTACTTTTCTGTTCTGCATCATGTCTAAGAAATTAAACTTATCAAATTAATCCTCCAGAAAAACTATTCAACCTGGTAACAGAGTCAAGCCCTTTTTCTGGATTCCTAAAACCCACCGACCCATTGTGAGAATTTTTATATCCAAATATATTTTGTTCTTTATACTGTTTCCATCTTCCCTTAAAATATTAACAGAATCCACAAGGATCTGAGAATCGGTGTCTCCCAGTTAATCAAATTAGCAAACTTCCTCAAACCCTGAAATAAGTTTCCTACATCTAATCCACATATCAAAGGAGAAGGTCTACAAACACAGAGTTAATTAAATTATGTCTCCCAGAGGAACTGTATGTTCACAAGAATACACACAAACACGCACACACACTCCTCAGCATGTAGACACTTCCACACCCCAGACAAGCTCCCCCTATATAAGTTTGTCACTGTACCCCATTTCTCCTGCCCCTAAAAGCAACGTGTTTTGCTTTGAGGAATAACTATTTCTTTTTTTCTCACAGCTGTCTGGATCTCATTTTTATTTATTCTTGTGCAACCCCAGCTCTACTTGGAACCCCCGACTCTTCTTCTAACACCACCAAATGGGGCCGATGATCCCTTCTGCCCTGATTCAGTATTATCCTATGGGCACTTAAGATAAACCAATGAATGACCTTGCAGGAAACTTCTGTTCTATATTAACCCTGGTTTGCCCTTTCTAGTTTTGCACACCAGTTACTTTAGTTGCAAAGAATAGAATAGAATAGAATAGAATAGAATAGAGTAGAATAGAATAGAATAGAATAGAATAGAATAGAATAGAATAGAACAGAACAGAACACGATACGATACAATACAATACAATACAATACAATACAGAAAGAAGAGAAGAGAATATATTGAATAGAGAATAATATACGAGAAGAGAAGAGAATGCAGAATAGAATAGAATAAAAATGCAGAATAGAGTAGAAGAGAAGAGAAGAGAATATACTGAATAGGGAATAGGAGAGAAGAGAAGAGAATGCAGAATAGAATAGAATAAAAATGCAGAATAGAATAGAATAGCATAGCATAGCACAGCATTAGCAGAGCAGAGCAGAGAAGAGAAAATAAGAAAGAACAGAACAGAACAGAAGAATAGAATTCTTTATTGGCCAAGTGTGATTGGACACACAAGGAATTTGTCTTTGGTGCATACGCTCTCAGTGGACATAAAGAAAAATAAAATACATTCATCTAGAATCATAAGATACAACACTTAGTGATAGTCATAGGTTACAAATAAAATGCTACACTAGTTATTTATTTATTTTATTTTATTTAATGGGACTTGTATGCCGCCTTACCTCCACAGGACTCAGGGCGGCTCACAACGATTAAAACAGAACAAACAGAACATTAAAACAGAAGTCCAAATTAAAATTAAGAAATTCAATAAAACCCAGATTAAAACCCCCATCAGTCCAAATTGGACCCCACTTTGGAATGTTGCATCCAGGAACAATAAACCAGTGCAACGGCTTCCTCCAAAAGTTGTGGGAGCTTCATCCCTGGAGGCTTTCAAGAAGAACAAAGACTGCCATTTGTCAGAAATGGAGTAGGGTCTCCTGCTTGGGTGGGGGGTTGGACTAGATGACCTGCAAGGTCCCTTCCGACTCTGTTAATCTGTAACCTGCTCCATCACCGGAGGCTTTTAAGGAGAGATTGGACAAGCATTGGTTTGAAATGGTTCAGGGTCTCCTGTCTTGGGCAGGGGGAATGGACTAGAAGACCTCCAAGGTCCCTTCCAGCTCTGTTATCCTGTTATTATCCTGTTATAATTGTGCTTCCCTGCATTGCACCACCACAGAACAGGAGATATTGCTGGTGAAGACGGCAGGCAGCCTCTCCTGGCAGAGACCTGAGCTGCTTCTTTTATTTCTCTTGGGTGACTTCTCACCCCAGGTTCCCCAGGCAACGAATGGCCCCAGGCAGCATCCACCTGGGCCTTTTAACCTGGTTTAAAGCCACCGTATGAACGCAGAACCTGGGTTAACCCAGCAGCCTGCCCAGGTTAATGATGCTGCGTAATAGTGGATCAACCAGTGCAGTGGGGAACATAACAGAGCAGTATTTTCAAACGCTCAGCCCCTTTAAGGTGGGTGGACTTCAACTCCCAGAATTCCAAGCTGGGAAAATACTGCTCTACCCCTCCCTACTTCCCTACTGAGGCATTCTGGGAGATGAAGTCCATACATCACCTCATGATGATGTATGGACTTCACCAGGGGCTAAGAGGTGAAAAACACTTCTCCAGTCCTCCTGCTTTCTGGCTGGGGGTCTTCTAGGGGTTGAAGCCCACTCTTAAAACTCCCAAGGTTGAGAAAGAGGGAAAGAAGAAAGAAAGAAAGAAGAAAGAGAGCGAGAGAGAGAGAGAGAGAGAGAGAGAGAGTGAGAGAAAAGAAAGAAGAAAGAAAGAAAGAGAAAAGAAAGAAAGAAAAGAAAGAAGAAAGAAAGAAACGAAAGAAAGAAAGAAAGAAAGAAAAAGAAAGGGAACCACCCAGACCGAAGGTTAGAGGCCGGAACGTTGCTCCACGAACAGCGTTTCCAAAGGGGGACACTTTGGGCGATGCACCCACAGCGCGAGAGGCGCCCACGTGATCAGAGGCTGAGCCGCGCTACTGCATGAGGAGTCGGCTCTCTCCTCCCCGGAAGTCCCTCTTTCACTTCCGGTGTCCGTCACTCAAAAGACGCCTTCGCTCGTCCACGGCCATCCCGGGGTTCGTGGGTTGTTGAAGTCTCCCCGTCTCCTTCCTCGGTGGGGCAGCCCGGTAACAGCCCCCCCCTGTTCCGCCCCCTTCCCTGGGTGGGGGGTTTCCTGGGGAGAGTTGGGGAGGGGGCGTTAGGGGTCTTCTCCGCCGAAAAGGTGGGATAAAATGGATAATGATAATAATAATAATGATCATGATAATGATGATAATTTAATGAGTGGATGGATGAATGAATGAAAGGAGGCTGAGGGAGGGCTCCAGGCCGGTACCTTTCGGCCAGCCTACCTCACAGGGTTGTTGTTGGAAAAGAGGAGGCAGGAGGATTCTGCGCCTATAAAGGGGGAATAATATATATGTGTTTGTGTGTGTCTGTATTATATGTCTTTTCTCTGTGTGGTGTGTGTGTGTATATATATAAAATAACTTATAATGATGCGGGAAAAACCCAAGATTTTAACTTTTACATACACGCGAAAACTTAAGAAGATATATATATATATGTCTTGGGTTATCGGGTTTTTCCCGGTAAAATTGGAGGTGTCTTGGCGACGTTTCAACGAAGTCTCATTCGTCATTTCAGGCTGGTGTTCTCGGCTTCATTGCTCCTAGAAGCACGAAGCCGAAAACACCAGTGAAGATGACGAATGAGACTTCGTTGAAACGTCGCCAAGACATCCAATTTTGCGGGAGAAAAACCCAAATAACCAAAGTATCTACCTACCTAGTCCTACCTACCTACTACCTACATACATACATGTTTATCCACCTTTTTAGGCGCAGATCTGTTTTGTGTGTGTGTGTGATATCACAAATTGATATATACGTATAAATATAT
This sequence comes from Pantherophis guttatus, assembly GCF_029531705.1. The sequence goes on along the minus strand of NW_026844040.1, from coordinate 1,195,084 downwards.
ATATGCAAAAAATTTAAATCTGGATGTTTTCAGTCATATTAAATAAGTTAAATTCAGAATTTTAACAAACATTCTAACTAACTTATTTAATTGATGCGGGAGAACACCCGAGATTTTAATTTTTTGCATATACACACTCGCAAAAACTTAAGACAAAATATATATATATATATATATTATATTATATAGTATATATATATATATATATATATATATAGTTTTTGTTTTGTTTTTAATTTTTTTTTTATTTTTATTTTATTAAACATAAAATGACATCACAATACATACAACATTTATATATACACTCTCTCTTAGCAGCTATTTTGTGATTATCTTTTTCTAATATTTACATTTTCTCCTTTTCCCTTTATATTATTCCAGTTTCTTCTATTCTTCTCTTTTAATTACAATGTATTTGTTAAGACCCTATTAACTTTATATTTTCTATACATTGACATATTCATTCTTTCTTTTTTTACATTTCACCCCTATTTTTTCTCGTTATTCCTATTCCCTAATATATATAGTTTTAATATTACAAAGTTATATTTACACATGGATTTTTATATTTGTGTACATGTGTATATAAATATAAAACATGCAAAAGAGGCAGGAGGATTAGGAATGTTCCTTGCCTAAATTTTGGGATATCTGTCTGTCTTCTATCCTCTCTCTCTCTCTCCATCTATATCTATCTATCTATCTATCTATCTATCTATCTATCTATCTATCTATCTATCTATCTCTCTTCTATCTATCTATCTATCCTTCTATCTATCTATCTATCTATCTATCTATCTATCTATCTATCTATCTATCTATCTATCTATCTATTTATCTATCTATCTCTATCTCATCCTCTCTCTCTCTCTCTCTCTCATCCTTCTCTTCTCTCTCTCTCTCTCTCTCTCTCCTCTCTTCTCTCTCTCTCTTTTATTATATTAATACTATATATAAAATCTTTCAATCCATCCATCCATCATTATCATCCATCCATATCTGTCTATCTATCTATCATATCTGTATCTTATTTATATCTATTCATATCTATCATATCTTTCTTCATCTATTATCATATTTCTATCTCTATGTCTCTCTATCATCTATCTACAGTATCTATCATCTATTTATCCTACCTACTATCTCTCTCTCTCTCTTTCTACCTACCGTAACTTCCAATCCATCCCACCTACCTATCTAATTTTATCCCAACTTTTTAGGTAGAGAACATCCCTAATCCTCTTTCCCCCCACAGCAACCTGTGAGGTGGGTTAGGTTGAGAGACAGACTGGCTCATTTATTCGTACTCTCCATTCATGAAACAATATGTCTCCTCCCTCCCCCCACCATTTTGTTTGAAAGACGCCAAGCAAGAGATGACTGATTATTCTAATCTGTTGCTTTAGGGAGCAGGAGGGCCTCGTGCCAAGATGCTGGCTTTGCGTGGTGCGCTGGTTTGCCCGAGGCCTCTGTGTCGGTCCGTGCGGTCAGGATTTCGGGCCTGGCTTTCGACCTGCGCTCCGGATCCTGAGATTCCTCCAAAAACAAAGAGGGGAAGGAAGCCTTGAAGATTTCCGCTCCAAATGGTAGGGGGTCCATCTCTGCAGCATTTCCTGCAATCGGCTGCTCTGTGAAGGATGCCCATCATTTGCCAGCTGATGTCTTGGAAGACCCCGCCCCTTACCTTGGACCCATCAGCCTGGCAGATTCCCCGAAGAAAGGTGAGTACGGTCGCTCCATCACACCTTTCCGCAGGGTGGATAAAAATCAATGATTTTTTTTAAAAAAATAAAAAAAATCGGATTTTTTTGATTTAAATCGGATTTTTTTGATTTAAATCAGATTTTTTTGATTTTTATTGAATTTATTTTAATAAAAAACTTTTGGGGTAAGAATCTATTTTGTTTTCTATTTAAGATACATAAATAATTTAGTTTATTCAGCATGAAATGGAGCTTAGTTATGTAGCATGAGGCTGTATATTCTGCAACACTGGGACTATCGGTGAGTCAACAGTGGGTCAAAGGAGGAGCAGAGATGACAGTTGCTCTTTAAAAATTATGATTTAAATCGAGTTGATTTAAATCAAACCTTTTTACTAGTGATTTAAATCATGATATAAATCGAATCGATTTAAATCAAATCCACCCTGCCTTTCCGGAAATGCTACACAAGGGCTGACTTGATTTTATATAGGGGCATTTTTTGGGGGGAGATGCTCTGTGTCCTGCTGCGCAACCACAGTGAATTTGCTCCCTTACATCGGCAAAATAGTTTTTGCCTCACGACGAAACAGCAGCCCTGGCCCCAAGCAGAGTTGAACCTGGTTTGAATTTGGATGGATGGGAGACCACCAGGAAATGCTGAGGTTGTAGATTAGGTCACGGAGTCCCAGAATGACAGTGCCGCTAAGAAAACTGTCTTTACGGTTACCAAAAGTCGAGTTGGATGGGAACTTCTATCCTAGATGGGTTTAGTTGCAGGTACTGGGTGGGTATCTCCTCTGTGAGATACAAATGGGCATTTGTCCAGGGACAGGCAGGGGTCTTGGCCCAGAGGGCCTGCTTACAGGTAGTCCTCGACTTACGACCACAGTTGAGGCCAAAATTTCCATTGCTAACTGAGACAGGTGTTAAGTTTTGCTCCCATTTTACAACTTTTCTTGCCACAGTTGTTAAATGAACCACTGCAGTTGTTAAGTTATGGTTGTTAAGTGAATCTGACTTCCCCGTTGACTTTGCTTGTCGGAAGGTCGCAGAAGGGGGAATCACCTGACCCCGGGACACTGCGACCGTCATAAATACGAACCAGTTGGCAAGTGTCTGAATTTTGATCACGTGGTCATTAGAGATGTTGCAGTGGCCGTAAGTCTGAGAAATGGCCGTAAGTCTCTTTTTTCAGTGCTGCTGTAGCTTTGAATGGTCACTAGAGGAATGTTGTAAGCTGAGGACTACCCACATAGAGAATGGAGCAACCTCCAAAATAAAGGGCACAACTACTCAGTGCTCCCTGCCTCAAGAAATCTCTCCTCCTTCTCTTCCTCCTCCTCCTCCTCCTCTTCTCCTTCCCTCTTCCTCCTCCTCCTTCCCTCTACATCCTCCTCCCTCCTTCATCACCTCTCCTCCTCCTCCTTCCCTCCTCCTCCTCCTCCTCCTTCCCTCTTCCTCCTCTCCTCCTCCTTCCCTCTTCTCCTCCTCCTTCTCCTTCACCACCTCCTCTTCCTCCTCTTCCCTCTTCCTCCTCCTCCTTCCCTCTACATCCTCCTCCTTCTCCTTCATCACCTCCTCTCCTCTCCTTCTCTTCTTCCTCCTCTCCTCCTCCTTCCTCCTCCTCCTCCTCCTTCTCCTTCACCACCTCCTCCTCCTCCTCCTCCTTCCCTCTCCTCCTCCTCCTTCCCTCTACATCCTCTTCTCCTTCATCACCTCTTCCTCCTCCTCCTTCCCTCTTCCTCCTCCTCCTCCTCCTCCCTCTTCCTCCTCCTCTCCTTCCTTCCTCCTCTCCCCTTTCTCCTTCCTCCTTCCTCCTCCTCCTTCCCTCTACATCCTCCTCCTTCTCCTTCATCACCTTCTCCTCCTCTTCCTCCTTCTCCACTCCTCCTCCGCTTCTGCCTTGTAGTCTACCTGGAGACCTACGGCTGCCAAATGAACGTCAGCGACACGGAGACAGCCTGGGCCATCCTCCAGCAGAGCGGGTACCAGAGGACCAGCAACCTGGCAGAGGTACTCAAAAGTCCAGGCTGGGCACTTTCCAGCAATGGCCTCAGTGGCTGGAGTAATGGAAGTGCCATGCATTCATTCGTTGCCCTGTCTCAGACAGACCCAGTGCACTATCTGGGGGTTGAGGGGTCCTTGGTGCTCTCTGGGCTTGTTTATTTTTCCTTGCATGACCCAACTGGGTAACATCATTGGCGCTAGAAGGGAGTGGGGTTTTCTAGATACTAGTGGCTTGTCAGTATTGGTGGGAATGTTCCTGGTGGTTCCTTGATTGTATACTGTTAGCTTGTTTGTGAGTAGTTTTTTGATTTGGAAAACTCTAGCAGTCAATAGAGCCTTGGTAGCACAGTGGACTAAAGCACTGTTATTAACTGTTATTAACATCTGCTGCCTGCAATTACTGTAAATTCGAATCTCACCAGGCTCAAGGTTGACTCAGCCTTCCATCCTTTCAAAGGTAGGTAAAATGAGGACCCAGTTTGTGGGGGCAATAAGCTGACTTTGTATAAAAAAGAACACCACTTAGTGGGGGCCGAAAGCCCTACTAAGCAGGTATATACAAAAGTATGAACTTAATGCTTAATGCATTGTAAATCACCCTGAGTCTCCGGAGAAGGGCGGCATATAAATCGAACCAATAAAATAAATAAAATAAATAAATTAGCTAGTTGGGTCATGAAACGTCTACAAGAAAGCCACCAAACTCAAAGAGCGCCTCAGTCTTCCTCCTCCCCACTCCCTTCTAACATTGATGATGTTCCCTAGTTGGCTAACGAAACGTCTTGCAAGAAAACAACCAAACTCAGAGAGCACCCAGGACCCCAACTATTCAGCTTAACACGACAGAGTCAAATCGTGTCTTGTGACACAATAATCCATGCTGTCACAAAGTTCAATTTATTATTATTAAAATGATGACATCATAAAATTGGAGAAACAGATTCTGGTGGCCTTTTTCTGACCCCCATACGATCACCCAGATAAGATAAGTTTAAATGCTGGAGATACAGTAGATTTTTTTTATGTTTGGTTTTTTGCTGAAAAAAAGAGCTTTTTAAGGTTTCTTTTATCAGGCAAGAAGGCCACTCTTGTGTAGATGTGGAATATTCGATCCCAGAGAAGGAAATCTGTTTCTTCCTCCCCCTGTTTGTGTTTAATAATTCTTTCTCCCCCCCCCCCACCTCTTTTAGGCTGACGTGGTTCTGCTTGTCACATGTTCCATCAGGTAAGACCGAGATAGTTCATTGGTTTGTATTTAAAAATAATTCCAACATACAGTGCCATTCATCCCCTCTTTAACCTTGCTCTTTTAGTCTCAAGGTGTCTGGAGTCTATTCCAGCTTTTTTTCCCTTGGGCTAGAAGATGCAACGATGATTCTGCTGCTGGATTGTACTGTCATTTTTTTGGATTAGAAATATTTACTGTGTCAGCACTTCAAGCTGCATTTACTCTAGTGCTGACATAAGAAGGAGAAGCGGAGGCGTCTGGAAAGGGACGTTTGACTTTTCACCTACTTCTTTTCCCTGGAGATAATATCCCCTTGGAGATGGGATGGGAGGGGGGAAATTCCTTTGAGCTGAAGCAGTAGATTAGGGGTAGAGTGACTTGGAAGATGGCCAATGAGTGCAGGGGAGTGGGGAACGGAAAGGGAGGGTTCTGGGTCTGGAAGTCAGTGTTGGCTTCGATGGAGTCGGAGTTAGAATGTGGTGTTTAATAAATGGGAGTTTTCCTTCAAAGACTTTGTTCGAAATGCAATTTATTTGAGACGACCACGAAACCTGACATACTATATTTTTCGGACTATAGGACGCACCTAGATTTACAGGAGGAAAACAAGTAAAAAAAAAGTTGTTGGCCTCCGCGTGTTGCATTTTTGCCCTCCCCGGCCCCCAGAAGCACTCTGCAGTGCTTGGCTTCACCACAAAACGGGCCTGTTTTTGGCCTGCAGAGTGCTTCTGGGGGCCAGGAAGGGCGAAAACGTGACGATGGAAAGTTTGGGAGCCCCAAAATGGGGCCATATTCTGTTATTCTATTCTGGATTTCCAGAAGGGTCTGGGAAGAAGCTCTCTCCACCTTGAGCAGAGATTTTTTTAGTGACTCTTCCAGCCTGGGCAAAGTTTCATCCATGTTTCATTGCTTGGCAGGGAGAAGGCCGAGCAGACGGTCTGGAATCGCCTGCGGGTGTTCAAAACTCTCAAGACGAAACGGCAACGTTCGCGGAGGTCTCTGCGGATCGGGATCTTAGGTAATAGGAACGCTCGTAGCAATAAAGGCTCTTACGGGAAGGGGGACCACCTGGGGCTCGGACTGGGAGTGTCTGAAGATCAGGGAAGGGACAGTAGGTGAATTTCCCACTTTTTTTTTTTTTTTTTTGTGGAGGTTGTTTTCTCCTCTGGGGTGGGAAGTTAGGACTGGGATCAGTGGTTAGGCCAGGTCTTTCAAAAGCTGGAGCTACCCATAGTTAGAAGTCGCCTCACCTCGACATCCCAGGTTAGTGGTGAAGGCACCAGGCTAGAAACTGGGAGACCATGAGTTCTAGTCCTGCCTTAGCCATGAAAGCTGGCTAGGTGACTTTGGGCCAATTAGTAGGAGACACTGAGTTGTAGTTCCCAGTTTAGGTGACTTTGGGCCAATCACTGGAGACCATGAATTCTAGTCCTGCCTGAGGCACAAAAACCGGCTGGGCTTAGCTGGGAAAGCTGGCTGGATTTTAGGCCAATCACCAGGAGACGGTGAGTTCTAGTCCCGCCTTAGGCACCGAAGCCAACCGGCTAACTTTGGGCCAGTCACCGGGAGATGGTGAGTTCTAGTTCCACCGTGGGCACGAAAGCTGGCTGGGTGACATTGGGCCAGTCCAACCCACCTCACAGGGCTGTTGTGAGAAAAATAGGAGGAGGAAGGAGTATTAGGTATGTTTGCCACCTTGAGTCATTTATAAAAATAAAAAAATGTGGGATAAAATGCTAATTAAGTATATATTTTAGGTAAGTGTTCACATGCGAAGGCGTAAGAAATGGATGAATAAAAATCTAAATAACAGTAATAAAATAACTTGTGTTGAAACAAGTGTCACGATGTTTTGAATTCTGCCCTGTAAATGGGAAATTTTTCAGCTGCAGGTGCTTGGTTGTTACTTTTAATCCGTGGGAGTATTAAAAAGTGGTCCGTCCGTCCCCGTCCCCCCTCCTCCCCGTAGACCCAAAGATGTTCCATCTATTGTACATCTCACGATTTTGAATGTGTAAAATCTGGTTCGTGGCAGGGATGAGAAACCGCGTGGCGTCTCCAGATCAAGATTTCCTGCCCTTTTCTTCTCTTCCCTTCGGCTCACGCTTCTGCGTCTTCTTGCAGGCTGCATGGCCGAGAGGCTGAAGGAGAAAATTTTGGACGAGGAGAAATTGGTCGATATCGTGGCTGGCCCAGACGCTTACCGGGACCTGCCCCGGCTCTTGGCGGTGGCTGAATCCGGCCAGCAGGCAGCCAACGTCCTGCTCTCTCTGGACGAGACCTATGCAGACATTTTGCCTGTCCATCTCAACCCTGGCGCCACCACAGCCTTCGTGTAAGGGGAAACCCGGTTTGTTGCTGCTTTGATCCTACCTGGGAGCCAGGAAGGTGGAAAATGCCCGATATTGATTGATTTTTTTTTAATTTGATTTATATGCCGCCCTTCTCCGGAGACTCAGGGCGGCTTACAGTGCGTTAAGCAATAGCCTTCATCCTTTTGTATATTTTATACAAAGTCAGCTTATTGCCCCCACAATCCGGGTCCTCATTTTACCCACCTTAGAAAGGATGGAAGGCTGAGTCAACCTTGAGCCTTGGAGAGATTCGAACCAGCAGTAATTGCAGGCAGCTGGTGTTAAATTACAGTGCCTTTGTCTGCAGAGCTATCCAGGCTCGATTGATTAATATAGACATAGCTCATGTTTCTTAACTGCCCATCTTCCTTGGGGAGGGGCTCTGGGTGGTGAAGATTGATTGGTTGCTACATAGTTCACATTTCTAAGCTGCCCATCTCCCTTGGAGAGACAGACAGCTAGAAAGGTGATAATTAGATAGATGATAACTAGATAGCTAGCTATGATAGATTGACATAGATTAGGGATTAGATTAGGAGATGGAAGGATGGATGGAGAGAGAGATAGAGAGATACTGATAGATATACAGACATAGATAGATGGATAGGTAGATAGATAGGTAGGTAGATAGATAGATAGATAGATAGATAGATAGATAGATAGATAGATAG